>CATNEM010000145.1:115000-442500 GCA_950096795.1 Macrostomum cliftonense
AAGCAGAAGCTCACCTGCAGATTGGTGACCGTGTGCAGCAGTTTCACCTCGGGCCGGTCGCTCTCGGCGTCGCGCATTTTTTTCAAAACGGCCTCTGTCTCCCGCCAACGCCGCTCCCATTCGTGACTGGCCGATTTGGCGGCGGCCACCTGCTCTTCGAGTTGACGATTGCGAGCCCGTTCGAGTTCGACGCGTTGCTGACAGTCGGCCTGCATCCGATTGGACGCGTCCTGCAGCTCTTTGAGTCGCGAGTCGTGTCGACGCTGCAGATCGTCGCGTCGTTGCAGGAGGTCGCGCTGTGCGTTAGCCAGACGGCGTTCCTTCTCCTCAACGTCCGCTATTGCGGCCTGGAGACGAATGGAGTGAGGTGGGTGTCAGATTGAAGTGGGGTTGTTGTTAGTTAAAGGTAAGCGTGTGAAGGAGCGGGTGGTTGGGTGAAGGAGTGAGTTGGGTGAGTAAAGGAGTGAGGTGGGTGAGTGAAGAAGCGAGGTGGGTGAGTTAAGGAGTGAGGTGGGTGAGTAAATGTTTGAGGTGGTGAGTAAAGGAGTGAGGTGGGTGAGTAAAGGAGCGAGGTGGGTGAGTGTAGGAGTGAGGTGAGCGTTATAAAGAGATTGAGGTGAGTGAACTAAGGAGTGAGGTGGGTGTCGGGAAGGCGCTAGTTAAGTGCATGATAGTTTTAACTAGTGACAGAATTGGTGGTCTCAATAGGATTTAAAAGCTAGCGCTTCAAAATCTAAAAGCTTAAAAAGCTACAATACACTAACAGAACAGTTAAGTCTCACCTGCAACCTCTCAGTAAGCTGCTCATACTCGGCTGTTCGTTTCTTGTGAGCCGCCTCTTTCTCAGCATCCCGCCGGCGAAACTCCCTAGCAAACGCCATCACCAAAGTCTGCTCGCGTTTTTTTAGTCCAGCTTCGAATGCCTCTTTAGCGGCCTCCTTCCACAGTTCCAGCTCCATGGCGGCGTGGTACATGTCGGCTTCGGACACGCCGACGGGAGGTTGCGGCGGCCTATCGCCGTCTGCGTCGCCGCCAGCCTGCTGCTGGTCTTTGTCCAATAATCCATTTACGTCTTTGTCAGCCGTTGCAGTTGTCGTCGCCGCTGTTGGTTGCTGATGCGAGACAGGGCCGGCGGTACGCTGGACCGGCGGCTCGTCTTCAAAATCGTCTTCTTCGTAGTCGTAAGAGTCTGGGAGCATTATTAAAGAGGAGGAGGATTAAAGTTTTACGTGTGTAAGTAGGGTCTGTTGAGCTGGCAGAGTGAGGCGGGTGATGTAGTGAGGTTAGCGGACGTGTCAGGAGGGTGAGGGGGTGAGTTGGGAGACGGAGTGAGGTGGGTGACGGAGTGAGGTTGGTGAAGGAGTGAGGTGGTTGAAGGAGTGAGGTGGTTGAGGGAGTGAGGTGGGTGGCAGATTGAGGTGGGTAAAAATTAATAAAATAAATCTAATCACGAATGAAAACTTCAATAATTTTTTTCACCGACTATCAATTTGAAAAGTACGCGAAATTTACTTAAAATCAAATAATCTGATAGCAATGTAAATGAGCCTTAACTTTGTTGAAAGAGTCAGTTTTTTAAGAGAAATCTGCGACTTTCCAAGTCAGTCGCCAGTGTAAAGTGAGCGAAGACAAGCGAATTAAAGAAAGTGGATAAACATTCATTGCTTCGTAGATTTATACATACCATCAAATTCGTTTCCATTAGCTTGTCGTTTTAATTTCTGAGCCAGCCTGTTTTGCTCTTTAATATCGGGTTGATTTTGTTGTTGCTGCTGTTGTTCATTTTCGTCTGTGTACACTGCCAGAGTTAGTTCTGGACGCGTTTGAGCATACCTGCATTTGGATGATGGCATTGTGTATATCTTTTGGAAATTTACAGCAAAACAAAGATACCGTTTGAACAAAGTCTAAATTCTTACCGACTGTGTAACAGTTGATAAGACTTGGTCACTGCGTTAGTTGGTGATTGAGCTGCTGAACGAACATCGAGTACAACATAGCCAACTTGCTCCTTGGCTGTAGTCTGCTTATCAACTGCATACAACAATAGCTTGATGCTGGCTCTTTGCAACCTGTGCTGAGCCAACGCTTTCTTGTCTAATTCCCAGGCCAGTTCCTGCTCAAATCTGGGATTCTCAATGTGCTCAACTGGATCTGTGGCCAGTAGCTCGCCATCAAATTTGGCTTCAGCTTGTAAAGTGTGAGTGTCACGGTCAGGAAATCGTTTGCCTGTGAAAATAAGATAAATAAACACAATTTGCAGATTTGCGTGTTAAAAATAATAAAAGCCTGCTGACATGGCAATCAAGAGCAATGTACAAAGTACAATTAATAAAAAAATCTAAAGAATTGGCAACAAGAACAAGTTTACAAATGCCTAGACCTATACAAATTTAGCAATTGAATTATTAGGCTTAGCTTTTGGCTTTTGCATTTGGCAGTATGCCCCCTACTTAGTGGCATGGATCCATATAAATAGTGTTTCCCTTATTGGCACAGGCAGATCTATTTCAACAGTGATTCCTATATATGCATGGATAGATCTGCATGAAGTTTGACATTATAGTGTGAATTGAAACTATGCAATTTGATATTTTGTTAATAACCTATTTATAGATATTTGTAAATTTTTTAAACCATTCTGATTCCAAATTCTACATAACAATGAAAATATAGACTAAAATAAAACTGAAGATTTCATAATGACTACCTGATAAATAGTTTTAGCATAGCTTATCAAAATGATTTTTAAAGCTACAAAAGTAGGTTTAGCTAAGAAAAAATAAAATTTATCAAAAAATTTAATGTCAATCATGTGTTTAATTACATTATATAAAACTAAATTTAGAAAGCCCATAGACTCACTCCATATACAAACTTGGACTCTACATAACTTGAAGTAATACTAAATTTAAAATTAATTAAAACATATAGATTATAATAAGAAATAAGAAAAACTCTAATTATATATGTCTGTACCAATAAGCAATGTCTTTTACTTTTTATGATCATTTGGATATTCCATAGGCCAGAAGCTGTCACTTACACTGGAATTTTCTAGCATAAATTTGGATTGTTTAATTGGGCTAGTTTAAGGTCTGGCATAAATGAACCCTAATGGATCTTGGCATAAGACTGCACTAGCATGAATTCTTTGATGATGTTCGATTTGGGTAAGCATCAAGTTTGATTGCTGAAAATAAGACATGATAAATTTCTTTTTTTTGTTTGATTTTGCCAATCAAATGACAACTAATATAATCACTGTAATGAATTTATCAAGTGGTGGATATTATGCAAATTTGAAATGTTAAATGTTGACAAATTTTTAATTTTGATCAATTTTATCTTAACTAAATAGACATTTACTACATATATAATAACAATCTTCAATATCTATTAATCTTAAATATTTTTCATTAACTTGACTTAAATAATTATTACTAATCTATACAGACAAATCATAGGTGCACAACTTGAAAAATTCGTTCGGCCAGTGCAACTTACTTGAAAAAAAATTTGTGACTTACTTAGGGTCAAAGTTTATCAAAATCGGTTGAGCCTTTCGAGCTCTACATCGTTACGGAGACTTCGAGCAGCCACACACAGACACACAGACATTAGACATTTAGTATAGTAGAAATTAACCTATAGGCCCTAGGCTATACAAAAGCAAGTCTAGTTAGTACAAAAATATTTTGAACTCACCTGAAATAAGTGACACGACAATAAGCATTTTGAGCAATAATTTTGATACAATATTAACTAATCGGTAGACAAATGTAGATGTATAAACCTGAAGCAATTATTACGAAGATTGTCCGCGATTGTACGAGTGAAATCGCAGCAATTGGAAAGAAATTTATTAATAATAAATTTTTGGCAAATTAAATGTAATTAGCTTTTATAAAATTGTAACATCTTCCTTATTAAAAATGTTCATAGAAAGTAAATTTATGCTTAATTAATTTTTTTACAAATAGGCGCAAAAATACATTCTAAGTGTTGTCACTTAAACTAAGTTTTGATAAAGCAGAAGAAAATAATGCACTAATTTAATCTTAACCTGTCACGCGATCGGGCTTTCATCGAATATGTTGGCCCATCACGACAATCAGCTGAAAACGGTCTTTGTTGACGAACTGTTGTATTTATAGTGAAGGCAGATTTTTATTGTTCAGGCCCTATCTTTATCAGATCTGAATTTCATCTAGCAAAAGGTTAATATGCCAAATGACGCTGAGTCAGCCTCTGACTCCGATAAAGATAGACGCAGGGGTCTCAGCGTTCGTGGTATTGCTGAAGTTGCCAATGTCGTTAACATTAAAAAGACTTTTAATAGACATCTCCATTTTACTTTGGTGAAAGACCGAAATGTTGCTACGCACAGAGATTTTTATCTTTCACTGGCGCATACTGTTTGGGATCATCTCTGCAGTCGCTGGATAAGAACTCATCAATTCTACTATCAGCAGGATCCTAAGGTACAGTAAAGTGTTGTTTTTATATCTCATATGCCAGGCCTACTTCTGAACAAGTAGGGCCAATTTTATTCTTAAAAAAGTTTTTAAATTTTCATTTTTAGCTAGGCCTAGTAATAGCACAATACACTAAAATCTAAATGCTAGTGCTAGGTAGCTGAGTTCTTAGCTAGTTTTTACAGACCTAGCTAGGTCTATTGTAGATGTAACTAATGAATTTTAAAACCAATTGCTCGTAAATAATTAATGTGTTAGAGACTATATTAATGACATATGTCACATGAGTAGGGACCTATTCTATTGGGCTCTCCAAATTAAAATAAAGTGACTAGGCCCTAGGTCTAAGATCTTAATTCTCAATGCAAAAAATATATTTATAATTGAAAGTTGGCTAATATAATTTATTAGAGATAATCATTTGTCCAGAAAAAATGTTGTATAAATATATTATTTAGTTCACTTTTGTAATGAATATGAATAATTAGAAATAACTATAAAATAAAAATCTTTAAGACAAATTACTTCAAATAGATCTATTTATAAATATATGTAATCCAAAACTAATATTAGCTATAAGCTCGTTAATAGGGTTTAAGGCAAATCTCAAATATTAGCTACCAACTTAGGTTTTAAACTAGTAATGATATATTTATTATTTTCTAGAATTAAGCATTCCAAACTTTTAAAATAAATTTCTCTTATTAATAAGACTTCAAACTCCCTTAGAAAGTAAAAAATTAAAGTAATCTAGCTATAAAATATTTACTTATAGGCCTAGTATTTCATAAAACTTGTAGACTAAATTTGAGGCATGAAAATTAAGTTTAGTCAAATTTATATATGCAAGATAGACTTTATATAGATAGTGTTGATATTGGCCTAGTTTTGGTATTTAGCTATTTATATGGTAACTTATGCCCTAATTCCTAGTCAAGTTAAGGACCTGCTATAGCAGTCAAATATGAGTCTAAGATATAGTAAAACAGTTATGCTAGCTATGTACAGTCTGCCACCAACTTGTTTGTTTCATGCACAATATAAAATTTTTCTGTTTCATTGTAATAAAATTAAGTATCAGAAAGTCTATAAATAGCATCTAATGCTAGCCATAACCCACAAATTTTTGCCCAAATACAGCGAGTCTACTACCTGTCACTAGAGTTCTACATGGGCCGCACCCTCACTAACACTATGGCCAATTTGGGCCTTACCCAAGCTGTGGAGGAGGCTCTCTACCAGCTCGGCTTGGACCTGGAAGACATTGAAGAAATTGAAGACGACGCCGGGTTAGGCAATGGAGGTCTCGGTCGTTTAGCCGCTTGCTTTCTGGACTCCATGGCAACGCTTGGGCTGGCCGCCTATGGATACGGCATTCGCTATGATTATGGCATCTTTCAACAAAAGATTGCTGATGGCTGGCAGGTGGGGGGGCTTTTTTCAACAATAATTGCAGCCTTTTTTATTATTGTTAGATTTCCACAGCATGAAATCAATTTTATTGCCTCGATCATTTGATCAGCTTAAATCTTCCCACTTCGATCATTTGATCAGCTTAAATCTCTCCACTTCGATCATTTGATAAACTCGAATCTTCCCCGCTTCGATCATTTGATCAGCTAGAATCTTCCCCACTTCGATCATTTGATCAGCTCGAATCTTCCCCACTTGTATCATTTGATCAGCTCGAATCTTCCCCACTTGTAAATACAAGTATTAACTTGTAAATACAAGTATTAATACAAATAATATTATTTGATCAGCTCGAATCTTCCCCACTTGTATCATTTGATCAGCTCGAATCTTCCCCACTTGTATCATTTGATCAGCTCGAATCTTCCCCACTTGTATCATTTGATCAGCTCGAATCTTCCCCACTTGTATCATTTGATCAGCTCGAATCTTCCCCACTTGTAAATACAAGTATTAACTTGTAAATACAAGTATTAATACAAATAATATTATTTGATCAGCTCGAATCTTCCCCACTTGTATCATTTGATCAGCTCGAATCTTCCCCACTTGTATCATTTGATCAGCTCGAATCTTCCCCACTTGTATCATTTGATCAGCTCGAATCTTCCCCACTTGTATCATTTGATCAGCTCGAATCTTCCCCACTTGTATCATTTGATCAGCTCGAATCTTCCCCACTTGTATCATTTGATCAGCTCGAATCTTCCCCACTTGTATCATTTGATCAGCTCGAATCTTCCCCACTTGTATCATTTGATCAGCTCGAATCTTCCCCACTTGTATCATTTGATCAGCTCGAATCTTCCCCACTTGTATCATTTGATCAGCTCGAATCTTCCCCACTTGTATCATTTGATCAGCTCGAATCTTCCCCACTTGTATCATTTGATCAGCTCGAATCTTCCCCACTTGTATCATTTGATCAGCTCGAATCTTCCCCACTTGTATCATTTGATCAGCTCGAATCTTCCCCACTTGTATCATTTGATCAGCTCGAATCTTCCCCACTTGTAAATACAAGTATTAACTTGTAAATACAAGTATTAATACAAATAATATTATTTGATCAGCTCGAATCTTCCCCACTTGTATCATTTGATCAGCTCGAATCTTCCCCACTTGTATCATTTGATCAGCTCGAATCTTCCCCACTTGTATCATTTGATCAGCTCGAATCTTCCCCACTTGTATCATTTGATCAGCTCGAATCTTCCCCACTTGTATCATTTGATCAGCTCGAATCTTCCCCACTTGTAAATACAAGTATTAACTTGTAAATACAAGTATTAATACAAATAATATTATTTGATCAGCTCGAATCTTCCCCACTTGTATCATTTGATCAGCTCGAATCTTCCCCACTTGTATCATTTGATCAGCTCGAATCTTCCCCACTTGTATCATTTGATCAGCTCGAATCTTCCCCACTTGTATCATTTGATCAGCTCGAATCTTCCCCACTTGTATCATTTGATCAGCTCGAATCTTCCCCACTTGTATCATTTGATCAGCTCGAATCTTCCCCACTTGTATCATTTGATCAGCTCGAATCTTCCCCACTTGTATCATTTGATCAGCTCGAATCTTCCCCACTTGTATCATTTGATCAGCTCGAATCTTCCCCACTTGTATCATTTGATCAGCTCGAATCTTCCCCACTTGTATCATTTGATCAGCTCGAATCTTCCCCACTTGTATCATTTGATCAGCTCGAATCTTCCCCACTTGTATCATTTGATCAGCTCGAATCTTCCCCACTTGTATCATTTGATCAGCTCGAATCTTCCCCACTTGTATCATTTGATCAGCTCGAATCTTCCCCACTTGTATCATTTGATCAGCTCGAATCTTCCCCACTTGTATCATTTGATCAGCTCGAATCTTCCCCACTTGTATCATTTGATCAGCTCGAATCTTCCCCACTTGTATCATTTGATCAGCTCGAATCTTCCCCACTTGTATCATTTGATCAGCTCGAATCTTCCCCACTTGTATCATTTGATCAGCTCGAATCTTCCCCACTTGTATCATTTGATCAGCTCGAATCTTCCCCACTTGTATCATTTGATCAGCTCGAATCTTCCCCACTTGTATCATTTGATCAGCTCGAATCTTCCCCACTTGTATCATTTGATCAGCTCGAATCTTCCCCACTTGTATCATTTGATCAGCTCGAATCTTCCCCACTTGTATCATTTGATAAGCTCGAATCTTCCCCACTTCGATCATTTGATCAGCTCGAATCTTCCCCACTTGTATCATTTGATCAGCTCGAATCTTCCCCACTTCGATCATTTGATCAGCTCGAATCTTCCCCACTTCGATCATTTGATCAGCTCAAATCTTCCCCACTTCCATTTTTGATCAGCTCGAATCTTCCCTACTTCGATTGTTTGATACGCTCGAATCTTCCCTATCTCTCAAAGCATTAAGATCCTAAAAAACATGAAGAAAACAAAATTATCTGAATAAATTAATTGTTCAGGTCGAAGAACCAGACGATTGGCTAAGATTCGGCAATCCCTGGGAGAAGGCCCGGCCAGAGTACCTGCTGCCCGTGAACTTCTATGGTCGCGTTGAATCCTCGTCGGACGGCTCGAAACGATGGGTCGATGCGCAGACTATTCTGGCTATGCCGTATGATACACCTGTGCCCGGGTAAGTATTAACAATTTCGCCTATTTTAAGTAGGATTTCTAGCTAAATATACGTTTCCATGACAACCTCGCAAAAAAAACTCTAGATACGGCAACAACAATTGCAACACGCTGCGTCTGTGGACGGCTCGCGCTCCCCAGAGCTTCAATTTACATTCGTTCAATTCTGGCGAATACATATCGGCAGTTTGCGATCGCAATCAGGCCGAAAATATTAGCCGCGTATTATATCCCAACGATAACTTTTTTGAGGGTAAAGAGCTCCGTTTGAAACAGGAGTACTTTCTAGTGGCGGCCACATTGCAGGATATTATTAGACGCTTTCGCGGATCAAAATCCTACAATAATAGTTTCGATTCATTTGCCGACAAGGTGGCTATACAGTTGAATGACACGCATCCCAGTTTGGCTATTCCCGAACTGATGCGGCTGTTTGTTGACCAGGAGAAGCTGGCTTGGGACACGGCTTGGAATATCTGCGTAGCCACTTTCGCCTATACTAATCACACTATACTGCCAGAGGCGTTGGAGCGTTGGCCTGTGCAAACTTTGGCCAAATGTTTGCCTAGGTATGTGACGTGGCTGTATGACCCAATTTTATGATATTAGTGACTTTATGACTCAAATTTATTATATTCCTGGCTGTATGACCCAAATTTATGGTATAAGTGACTTGAATGACCCAAATCTATGACATAAGTGACTTAAATGACCCAATTTTATGATAAACATGACTTTAATGACCCAAATTTACGATAAATATGACTGTATGACCCAATTCAGTGACATACGGAACTTTATCACCCAATTCAGTGACATACGGGACTTTATGACCCAATTCAGTGACATACGGGACTTTATGACCCAATTCAGTGACATACGGGACTTTATGACCCAATTCAGTGACATACGGAACTTTATCACCCAATTCAGTGACATACGGGACTTTATGACCCAATTCAGTGACATACGGGACTTTATGACCCAATTTTATGATATTCGTGACTGTATGACGCAATTGTATGATATACGAGACTGTATGACCCAATTTTATGATACACGTGACTGTATGACCCAAATTTATGATATGCGTTACTGTATGACCCAATTTTATGATATGCGTTTCTGTATGACCCAATTTTATGATAAACATGACTGTACGCTCAAAGTGCAAATTTAAATTTCAGACATCTGGAAATCATCTACGACATTAATCTACGATTTTTATCCTATGTCTCCGAACGGTATCCGGGCGATTTCGATCGTATTAGACGCATGAGCTTGGTTGAAGAGGATGGTTGTAAGCGAATCAACATGGCTTATCTGTGCGTTGTTGGCAGTCACGCTGTGAATGGAGTAGCTAGGTAAGCTAATCTGATTACATTCTCCCAGATTCTCATTTTGATGACGCCACTCTCCCAGATCCCCACTTTGATGACGCCACTCTCCCAGATCCCCACTTTGATGACGCGACTCTCCCAGATCCCCACTTTGATGACGCCACTCTCCCAGATCCCCACTTTGATGACGCGACTCTCCCAGATCCCCACTTTGATGACGCGACTCTCCCAGATCCCCACTTTGATGACGCCACTCTCCCAGATCCCCACTTTGATGACGCCACTCTCCCAGATCCCCACTTTGATGACGCGACTCTCCCAGATCCCCACTTTGATGACGCGACTCTCCCAGATCCTCATTTTGATGCTGAGACTTTTCCAGATCCTCATTTTGATGCTGAGACTTTTCCAGATCCCCACTTTGATGACGCGACTCTCCCAGATCCTCATTTTGATGCTGAGACTTTTCCAGATCCCCACTGATGACGCGACTCTCCCAGATCCCCACTTTGATGACGCGACTCTCCCAGATCCCCACTTTGATGACGCGACTCTCCCAGATCCTCATTTTGATGCTGAGACTTTTCCAGATCCTCATTTTGATGCTGAGACTTTTCCAGATCCCCACTTTGATGACGCGACTCTCCCAGATCCTCATTTTGATGCTGAGACTTTTCCAGATCCCCACTGATGACGCGACTCTCCCAGATCCCCACTTTGATGACGCGACTCTCCCAGATCCCCACTTTGATGACGCGACTCTCCCAGATCCCCACTTTGATGACGCGACTCTCCCAGATCCTCATTTTGATGCTGAGACTTTTCCAGATCCTCATTTTGATGCTGAGACTTTTCCAGATCCCCACTTTGATGACGCGACTCTCCCAGATCCCCACTTTGATGACGCCACTCTCCCAGATCCCCACTTTGATGACGCGACTCTCCCAGATCCCCACTTTGATGACGCGACTCTCCCAGATCCCCACTTTGATGACGCGACTCTCCCAGATCCCCACTTTGATGACGCGACTCTCCCAGATCCCCAATTTGATGACGCCACTCTCCCAGATCCCCACTTTGATGACGCCACTCTCCCAGATCCCCACTTTGATGACGCCACTCTCCCAGATCCCCACTTTGATGACGCCACTCTCCCAGATCCCCACTTTGATGACGCGACTCTCCCAGATCCCCACTTTGATGACGCCACTCTCCCAGATCCCCACTTTGATGACGCCACTCTCCCAGATCCCCACTTTGATGACGCCACTCTCCCAGATCCCCACTTTGATGACGCGACTCTCCCAGATCCCCACTTTGATGACGCCACTCTCCCAGATCCCCACTTTGATGACGCGACTCTCCCAGATCCCCACTTTGATGACGCGACTCTCCCAGATCCCCACTTTGATGACGCGACTCTCCCAGATCCCCACTTTGATGACGCGACTCTCCCAGATCCCCAATTTGATGACGCCACTCTCCCAGATCCCCACTTTGATGACGCCACTCTCCCAGATCCCCACTTTGATGACGCCACTCTCCCAGATCCCCACTTTGATGACGCCACTCTCCCAGATCCCCACTTTGATGACGCGACTCTCCCAGATCCCCACTTTGATGACGCCACTCTCCCAGATCCCCACTTTGATGACGCCACTCTCCCAGATCCCCACTTTGATGACGCCACTCTCCCAGATCCCCACTTTGATGACGCGACTCTCCCAGATCCCCACTTTGATGACGCGACTCTCCCAGATCCCCACTTTGATGACGCGACTCTCCCAGATCCCCACTTTGATGACGCGACTCTCCCAGATCCCCACTTTGATGACGCGACTCTCCCAGATCCCCACTTTGATGACGCCACTCTCCCAGATCCCCACTTTGATGACGCGACTCTCCCAGATCCCCACTTTGATGACGCGACTCTCCCAGATCCCCACTTTGATGACGCGACTCTCCCAGATCCCCACTTTGATGACGCCACTCTCCCAGATCCCCACTTTGATGACGCGACTCTCCCAGATCCCCACTTTGATGACGCGACTCTCCCAGATCCCCACTTTGATGACGCGACTCTCCCAGATCCCCACTTTGATGCTGAGACTTTTCCAGATCCCCACTGATGACGCGACTCTCCCAGATCCCCACTTTGATGACGCGACTCTCCCAGATCCCCACTTTGATGACGCGACTCTCCCAGATCCTCACTTTGATGACGCGACTCTCCCAGATCCCCACTGATGACGCCACTCTCCCAGATCCCCACTTTGATGACGTGACTCTCCCAGATCCCCACTTTGATGACGCCACTCTCCCAGATCCCCACTTTGATGACGCGACTCTCCCAGATCCCCACTTTGATGACGCGACTCTCCCAGATCCCCACTTTGATGACGCGACTCTCCCAGATCCCCACTCTGATGACGCGACTCTCCCAGATCCTCATTTTGATGCTGAGACTTTTCCAGATCCCCACTGATGACGCGACTCTCCGAGATCCCCACTTTGATGACGTGACTCTCCCAGATCCCCACTTTGATGACGCCACTCTCCCAGATCCCCACTTTGATGACGCGACTCTCCCAGATCCCCACTTTGATGACGCGACTCTCCCAGATCCCCACTTTGATGACGCGACTCTCCCAGATCCCCACTTTGATGACGCGACTCTCCCAGATCCCCACTTTGATGACGCCACTCTCCCAGATCCCCACTTTGATGACGCGACTCTCCCAGATCCCCACTTTGATGACGCGACTCTCCCAGATCCCCACTTTGATGACGCCACTCTCCCAGATCCCCACTTTGATGACGCGACTCTCCCAGATCCCCACTTTGATGACGCGACTCTCCCAGATCCCCACTTTGATGACGCGACTCTCCCAGATCCCCACTTTGATGACGCCACTCTCCCAGATCCCCACTTTGATGAAGCCACTCGCCCAGATCCTCATTTTGATGCTGAGACTTTCCCAGATGATTTTCAGGAATCAGGACGTGATTCTCCCAAATCTTCATTTTGATGGCGTAAATTTTCTATACCTTGAATCCGATTTCGTTACTTTTCCGCATCCTTATTGTGACGTCACATCACTATCCAAGATCCTTCATTTTGATATAATTCCATTCTCAGTAACATCAGTTTAATCACTTCATAATCTTCCTATTATTATAAGTCATTTATCCTTTCCAGAATCCACTCCGACCTAATCAAAAAGCACGTGTTCAAAGATTTCTACGACCTATGGCCCGAACGTTTTCAAAACAAAACCAACGGCATCACGCCTCGCCGCTGGTTGTTGCTTTGCAATCCCGGTCTTAGCGACCTGTTGAATGACAAGATCGGTCCGGCCTGGATCACCGATCTGGATCAGCTGCGCCAGTTAGCCGACTATCGCGACAACGAGCACGTGCTGCGCGAATTAATGAAAGTGAAAGCTCAGGCTAAGCGAAAATTTGCCGATTTTGTTATGCGCGAATTCAAAGTTAAGATTGATCCGTCTAGCATGTTTGACATCCAGGTGAGTTGCGGGGTTGTGGCGGGTTTGAGTTGTTCCTAGATTGGGTTCAACTGCTCTTTCTTTCTTTCTTTCTTAGTGTCTGCCTTTCTGTTTGTCTGATTGTCTGTTTGCCTGTCTTTTATATTTTCTGTCTGTCTGTCTTGGTTTCTGTCTGTCTCTCCTAGTCCGAGTTTTTTTCTTTCTTAATATAATCAGTGTCTTTTTATTCCTCTGTAGGTACGTCTGTTTGTAGGTTGCTGTTTCCTTCTGTATCTCTGTGTCTATCTTTGGCTAAGTTATTGCTTTTTTGTATCTCTACGTATGCCTAACTGTGTCTGTATATTGCTTCTGTCTATGTCTATCTGCCTATGTGTCTGTCTATTTATCTAGTTGTAGCCCAGTGGCTAGGGCGCCTGCCTTATGACCGGAAGGTCGTGGGTTCGAGTCCCGGCCCCTAGGAGACAATATGTGCCCTTGAACAAGGCACTTATTCCCGCATTGCTTCAGTCCACCCAGCTGTGATTGGGTACCAGCATATGCTGGGTAATAACTGATCCTGAAGCAGGCCCATCTTATCCTGTCACTGTGCAGCTTTGTGAGTGAAGATTCACTGTTCGCCAGGCAGGTTCAAAATAAAAAGATGGAGCTGGCAGTGGGGTGTCTACCATGCCCGAGAGTGTTTCAGGTGCAACGGGTGTGCAGTCTTCACCTGCATCAGCACCCGCGCTACAGGTTTACCTGTCAGCGTCTGTTATTATATTATATTCTATCTTTCTCTTTATAACTTGTACCATTACCTTTGATTTTATTTGATTTGTTACAAGCCAATCCTAAGTTTTACTTCAACATTTCAAACCCAACTACCAAAATAAAGGTAAAACGCATCCACGAATACAAGCGCCAATTGCTGAACTGCCTGCACGTGATCACCCTGTACAATCGGATCAAAGACAATCCCAGAGGCAAATTCGTACCCAGAACGGTGATGATTGGCGGCAAAGCGGCTCCCGGTTATCACATGGCCAAACTAATCATCAAACTAATCAATTCCGTTGCTAAAATTGTTAACAACGATCCTACAGTAGGCAATCGTCTTCGCGTCCTATTCTTAGAAAACTATCGAGTCAGTCTGGCCGAGAAGATTTTCCCAGCGGCTGACCTGTCCGAACAGATCAGTACAGCCGGGACCGAGGCATCGGGCACTGGCAATATGAAATTCATGCTCAACGGCGCACTCACTATTGGCACAATGGACGGAGCAAATGTGGAAATGTGCGAAGAGATGGGCCGCGACAATATGTTCGTATTTGGCATGTCGGTTGAACAAGTTGAAGAGCTGTCTAGGCGCGGCTACAGACCATTTGATTATTATAATTCCTGTCCGCAGTTGAAACGCTGTTTGGACATGATTCGCGACGGGGTGTTTTCGCCGGAGAATACCGGATTGTTTCGCGATATCTACGATAGTCTGGTCTATGACGATCGGTTTATGCTGCTTGCCGACTATGCTGATTATATCAGAGCTCAGGACTTGGCTGGCGAGACGTTTTTGGTAGGTTTTATTTAAAAGGGATTTTTATGGGTCCTTAGCTCTTTTGGATTTGTATCCTTATGGCAAAAATAAGGGTGGTTCGATAGGATATCCTACCTGAGGATTAGAGGGAAGGTTGATGGGATATCCTACCTGAGGATTAGAGGGAAGGTTGATGAGATATCCTACCTGAGGATTAGAGGGAAGGTTGATGGGATATCCTACCTGAGGATTAGAGGGAGGTTTAATGGGATATCCTACCTGAGGATTAGAGGGAAGGTTGATGGGATATCCTACCTGAGGATTAGAGGGAGGTTTAATGGGATATCCTACCTGAGGATTAGAGGGAAGGTTGATGGGATATCCTACCTGAGGATTAGAGGGAGGTTTGATGGGATATCCTACCTGAGGATTAGAGGCAGGTTTGATGGGATATCCTACCTGAGGATTAGAGGAAGGGTTGATGGGATATCCTACTTGAGGATTAGAGGAATGTTGATAAGATATCCTACCTGAGGATTAGAGGAAGGGTTGATGGGATATCCCACCTGAGGATTAGGGAGGTTTGATGGGATTTCCCACCTGAGGATTAGAGGGAGTGCTGATGGGATATCCTACCTGAGGATTAGAGGGAGTGCTGATGGGATATCCTAACTGAGGATTAGAGGGAGTGCTGATGGGATATCCTACCTGAGGATTAGAGGGAGTGCTGATGGGATATCCTACCTGAGGATTAGAGGGAGTGCTGATGGGATATCCTACCTGAGGATTAGAGGGGGGTTGATGGGATATCCTACCTAAAATGTAGAGTTGCTAGGGATATCGTACTCGTGGATTAGTGTGCCCTGTCAAAACAAATCCAAAAACCCCTCGCTCTCTCCCCCAGGACCAATCAAAATGGGCGCGCATGTGCCTATTAAACATAGCATCGGCTGGTAAGTTCTCATCGGACCGCACCATCAGCGAGTACGCCAAGGACATCTGGGGCGTTGATCCTCACGGTATTAAGCTGCCGGCTCCGCACGAACCCCCAGTTAGCCAGTTCGGAACCGCTAGCGAAGAGCCAAATTGACAATTGGAAGTCTTTCAGTTTTTTTTACAAAGTAACGGGACACTTACTTAACCGCTGCGATGAAAGATTGCATTTTCCTAAAAAATTTTCTTTTTTAGTGTTTCGAGCATGATAGACTTGAAGTCTAGGAGAATTAGCATCTTCTGCGATTGTAATCAGTGCATTTTGCTGTTTTTCAGAGTCAGATCCCAGACTCATCAGCCCTGCATAAAGTCTACTATTAGAAAAATATGTAGAGTATTTATCAATCAAAACTTTTTATTTTGTTTTTTTAAATTTTATTTCCAATTACAAGTATTTTCTAACGCTTGCCAACATTTTTGTTCTCTTGATTTACTTCAGCCTCTGATTTTTGTTTTGCTTTTCAATAAATTGATGGGCTAACAGCTCCTTGTCTATTTTTTATTGGCACAGTAAGACTTGTTGTAGCTTGTTTTTTTACTGCAAGACTTTCTACCTAGTTACCTATCTATCTATCTATCTATCTATCTATCTATCTATCTATCTATCTATCTATCTTTCTGTCTATCTTTCTATGTGTCTATCTATCCATCCAACTATCTATCTATCTATCTATCTATCTATCTATCTATATATCTATCTATCCATCCATCCAACTATCTATCTATCTATCTATCTATCTATCTATCTATATATCTATCTATCTATCCATCCATCCAACTATCTATCTATCTATCTATCTATCTATCTATCTATCTATCTATCCATCCATCCATCTATCTATCTATCTATCTATCTATCCATCCATCCATCTATCTATCTATCTATCTATCTATCTATCTATCCATCCATCTATCTATCTATCTATCTATCCATCCATCTATCTATCTATCTATCTATCTATCCATCCATCCATCTATCTATCTATCTATCTATCTATCTATCTATCCATCCATCCAACTATCTATCTATCTATCTATCTATCTATCTATCTATCTATATATCTATCTATATATCTATATATCTATCGATCTATCTATCTATATATCTATCTATCTATCGATCTATCTATCTATCTATATATCTATCTATCTATCTATCTATCTATCTATCTATATATATATCTATCTATCTATCTATCTATCTATCGATCTATCTATCTATCTATATATCTATCTATCTATCTATCTATCTATCTATCTATCTATCCATCCATCCAACTATCTATCTATCTATCTATCTATCTATCTATCTATCTATCTATATTTGCGTCTCATTACCATCGATTTATCTCCATCTTTGTAAGGATCTATGTTGTTTGCTTCTATATTTCTGTCTACTTAACTGACTTACGTCTATCTAGCTGGTTTGTCTATCACTTTATCACTAAATGCTTCTCGCCCAATTTCGCCCAACACTGCCTATTATTATTATTATTGCAGTCCGCCAGAGCCCCAACGCATCGATGAGCAAGCACAGAAAGCGTCGGGATCGACATCGGCAAGCTGATCGACATCAGCAGCAGCAGCAGCACCCCAACGGCTGGTCTCAGTCTAAGCAAAAAGCACTGAAAAAGCTAAAGTTCAAGCAGAAAAAGCTGTTAAAGAAATCCAAATTGAAAAATCAGAGACCTGTTATTTCAAATTTAATAAATCAAAACGCTAACTCTACTACTGGCGTTGCTGCTGTTAGTAGCGGTAGTATTAGCGTGGATAATCCTCTTCTAGAAGAGCGACGTAACTTGCCAATTTGGCAGCACAGGCGCGATCTGCTAGCCTTGATACGTCAGCACAGATGTCTGGTGTTGATCTCTTCCACAGGCTCTGGCAAGACTACTCAGATGCCTCAGTTTATCGTTGAAGCCGCTTCAAATGTTGGCGTTGGATCCGCTTGCGCAGCTCGCGTAGCTGTCACTCAGCCGCGACGTATTGCTGCTATCAGTCTGGCTCAGCGGGTCGCTGCGGAGGCTGGGAAAGGACCTATAGGGGATTTTGTTGGATATAAGGTTGGTGGGTGAGCAGTTGGTGGGGTTTTGGTGCAGTGTCGGGGGTGAGCAGTTTGTGGGGTGTTGGTGCAGTGTCGGGGGTGAGCAGTTTGTGGGGTGTTGGTGCAGTGTTAGGAGGTGAGCAGTTTGTGGGGTGTCGGTGCAGTGTCGGGGGTGAGCAGTTTGTGGGGTAGTTGGTGCAGTGTCGGGGGTGAGCAGTTTGTGGGGTAGTTGGTGCAGTGTCGGGGGTGAGCAGGTTTGTGGGGTGTCGGTGCAGTGTTAGGGGGTGAGCAGGTTTGTGGGGTGTTGGTGCAGTGTCGGGGGTGAGCAGTTTGTGGGGTGTTGGTGCAGTGTCGGGGGTGAGCAGTTTGTGGGGTGTTGGTGCAGTGTTAGAGGTGAGCAGTTTGTGGGGTGTTGGTGCAGTGTTAGGAGGTGAGCAGTTTGTGGGGTGTTGGTGCAGTGTCGGGGGTGAGCAGTTTGTGGGGTGTTGGTGCAGTGTCGGGGGGTGAGCAGTTTGTGGGGTGTTGGTGCAGTGTTTAGAGTGAGCAGTTTGTGGGGTGTTGGTGCAGTGTCGGGGGTGAGCAGTTTGTGGGGTGTTGGTGCAGTGTCGGGGGTGAGCAGTTTGTGGGGTGTTGGTGCAGTGTCGGGGGTGAGCAGTTTGTGGGGTGTTGGTGCAGTGTTTAGAGTGAGCAGTTTGTGGGGTGTTGGTGCAGTGTCGGGGGTGAGCAGTTTGTGGGGTGTTGGTGCAGTGTCGGGGGGTGAGCGGTTTGTGGGGTGTTGGTGCAGTGTCGGGGGTGAGCAGTTTGTGGGGTGTTGGTGCAGTGTTTAGAGTGAGCAGTTTGTGGGGTGTTGGTGCAGTGTTTAGAGTGAGCAGTTTGTGGGGTGTTGGTGCAGTGTCGGGGGTGAGCAGTTTGTGGGGTGTTGGTGCAGTGTCGGGGGTGAGCAGTTTGTGGGGTGTTGGTGCAGTGTCGGGGGTGAGCAGTTTGTGGGGTGTTGGTGCAGTGTCGGGGGTGAGCAGTTTGTGGGGTGTTGGTGCAGTGTTTAGAGTGAGCAGTTTGTGGGGTGTTGGTGCAGTGTCGGGGGTGAGCAGTTTGTGGGGTGTTGGTGCAGTGTCGGGGGTGAGCAGTTTGTGGGGTGTTGGTGCAGTGTTTAGAGTGAGCAGTTTGTGGGGTGTTGGTGCAGTGTCGGGGGTGAGCAGTTTGTGGGGTGTTGGTGCAGTGTCGGGGGGTGAGCGGTTTGTGGGGTGTTGGTGCAGTGTCGGGGGTGAGCAGTTTGTGGGGTGTTGGTGCAGTGTTTAGAGTGAGCAGTTTGTGGGGTGTTGGTGCAGTGTTTAGAGTGAGCAGTTTGTGGGGTGTTGGTGCAGTGTCGGGGGTGAGCAGTTTGTGGGGTGTTGGTGCAGTGTCGGGGGTGAGCAGTTTGTGGGGTGTTGGTGCAGTGTCGGGGGTGAGCAGTTTGTGGGGTGTTGGTGCAGTGTCGGGGGTGAGCAGTTTGTGGGGTGTTGGTGCAGTGTCGGGGGTGAGCAGTTTGTGGGGTGTTGGTGCAGTGTTTAGAGTGAGCAGTTTGTGGGGTGTTGGTGCAGTGTCGGGGGTGAGCAGTTTGTGGGGTGTTGGTGCAGTGTCGGGGGTGAGCAGTTTGTGGGGTGTTGGTGCAGTGTCGGGGGTGAGCAGTTTGTGGGGTGTTGGTGCAGTGTTTAGAGTGAGCAGTTTGTGGGGTGTTGGTGCAGTGTTTAGAGTGAGCAGTTTGTGGGGTGTCGGTGCAGTGTTTAGAGTGAGCAGTTTGTGGGGAGTTGGTGCAGTGTTTAGAGTGAGCAGTTTGTGGGGTGTTGGTGCAGTGTTTAGAGTGAGCAGTTTGTGGGGTGTCGGTGCAGTGTTTAGAGTGAGCAGTTTGTGGGGAGTTGGTGCAGTGTTTAGAGTGAGCAGTTTGTGGGGTGTTGGTTTTGGTTCGAAAGCTTAAGAAAATTTCCTTTTCTGTTTCTAGGTTCGTTTCGAGGAGTGCATGAAACCCTCCACGGCAATTGCATTCCTCACTGACGGCATGCTTCTGCGTGAGTCACTGCTGGACCCGCAGCTGACTCGCTACACTCACATTGTCCTAGACGAGGCGCACGAGCGAAGTTTAGCTACGGACCTCCTGTTTGGCGTGGTGAAACTGGCTATGATTAAGCGCCAAGACCTACGGGTTGTGGTCATGTCCGCCACACTCGATCCAGAACCATTTTGTCGATTCTTTCCTGGTAGTAAGCTGGTGTATTTGACTGGTAAGCTGACTGCATCTTTGGTGGGTTATGGGTAGCTGGTGGGGTAGAGTATGAGTATGGGATAGATTCTGGGGTAAAGTAAGTGGCCTGGATTGTGGGGTTAGATTGTGACTCAGATTATCTATATTGTAGAGTTTGGGTAGGTCTTTGTGGGTTGTGAGGTAGGTTGTTGGGTAGAGTGTGGAGTAGGTTATTGGGTAGAGTTTGTGGTAGGTTATTGGGTAGAGTTTGTGGTAGGTTATTGGGTAGTGTGGAGTAGGTTATTCGGTAGTATGTGGTAGTTTATTTGGTAGAGTGTGGAGTAGGTTATTGGGTAGAGTTTCTGGTAGTTTATTGAGTAGTGTGTGGTGCAGGTTATTGGGTAGATTGTGGGGTAGGTTTTTAGGTAGAGCGTGGGGTCGGTTTGAATTTGGGGTCGGTTATTGGGTAGAGTGTGGTAGGTTTTTGGATAGTGTGGGGTAGGTTATTGCGTAGAATGTGGGGTAGAGTGTGGGGTAGGTTAATGGGTAGAGTATGTGGGTAGGTTGCGAGCGTATTGGGTGTTTTGTTGAACCCAGTGTCTGAATGATCCCATGCGCATTCACATATCCAGGCCGGCAGTACCCCATCGAGCTGATGTCTGTGGATCGCCCAGTCACTGACTACGTTTCCGCCGCTCTTGTCGCCGTCCTTCAGCTGCACCGCAGTCGGCCTTTGAAACCGGCGCACGACATTCTGGTGTTTCTCACCGGCGAAGACGACATCGCCGAGCTGCGGCATCTGCTGCGCCAGGCGTCTCAGGAGCTCCGCGGCGCTGGCCTTCTGCCTCTGCCGCTGTACGCCGCTCTACCGGCCAGTCTGCAGTTGAAGGCCCTGGCGCCCTCGGACGAATCCGAGGAAGCCGTGCGCAAAGTATGTCTTTGTTTTATTCTTTGTTGGTTTCTGGTGCAATGTCTTTTTCTTTTCTTTTTTGAACTTTACACTTGTTCTCTCACTCTTTGTTCCTTGTCCTGTCTCTCTGTGTTCCTTGTCCTGTCAATCTTTGTTTCTTATCCTGTCAACCCTTTGTTCCACTCTTTGTTCCTTACCCTTTCATTCTTTGTTTCTTGCCCTTTCACTCTTTGTTCCTTATCCTGTCACTCTTTGTTTCTTTTCCTGTCACTTTGTTGCTTATCCTGTCACCTCTTTGTTCCACTCTTTGTTCCTTACTCTTTCACTCTTTGTTCCTTATTCTTTCACTCTTTGTTCCTTACTCTTGCACTCTGTTCCTTACTCTTTCACTCTTTGTTCCTTACTCTTTCACTCTTTGTTCCTTACTCTCACTCTTTGTTCCTTACTCTCACTCTTTGTTCCTTACTCTCTCACTCTTTGTTCCTTACTCTTTCACTCTTTGTTCCTTACTCTCACTCTTTGTTCATTATCATTCCACTTTGTTGTTTGTTTTTGTTCCGCCACTCTTTGTTTTTTATCCTGCTACCCTTTTTTCCTAGATAGATTTTCATTCCGCTCTTTGTTCAGGTTATCCTAGCAACCAAC
Organism: Macrostomum cliftonense; assembly: GCA_950096795.1. Taxonomy (NCBI): domain Eukaryota; kingdom Metazoa; phylum Platyhelminthes; family Macrostomidae; genus Macrostomum; species Macrostomum cliftonense. The sequence goes on from CATNEM010000145.1 coordinate 136,778, forward strand.
TTAGCCGAATCGTCTCTCACCATACCCGGCGTTCGTTGCGTTGTCGACTGCGGCCTGGCCAAAGTTCGAGCCGCCGCGGCGTCGCCATCGTCAGGCTCAGCTGGCCAGTGGGTTGAGCGGCTATCGATCGAACGAATCAGTCAGGCGCAGGCCTGGCAGCGAGCCGGCCGAGCAGCTCGTCAAGCTCCCGGCTGCTGTCATCGATTGTACACCAATGCCGAGCTACTCGAACAGATGCCTGAACAGCCAGTGCCGGAGCTGCTGAGAGCCAGCCTGGGCACCGCCCTGCTCAGTCTATTAGGCGTCGGGGCTAAACAACCAGCCCAGTTTCCCCTGTTGGATCCGCTGCCTCTTAGCAGCGTCTCGGCCGGTCTGGCGATGCTGCGTCAGCTAGGAGCCGTTGAACCCGACGCTGGCGTCATAAAAGACAACGTCGGAGGGCATAGCAACAACAAATATTCGAATTGTTGTTGGCGATTGACGCCTATTGGCAAGGATCTGCTGGCTTTGCCGTTGGAGCCTAGAATGGCTCGGGTGCTGCTGGAGGCTGCCAAGCCTGAGCTGGGCTGTCTGGCTGAGGTGAGTGTTTTTTAGGATTTGCATTTTTAGGTTTGACAGATTCGATCTATAGATATTAGATGATTTAGTCAGTCTATAAATAAAGATTAGAGTCATAATCTAGGGGGTTGGAGTCAGGGGCGAGTGGCTTGGCGGTCTAGCGCGTCTGCCTTGTGTGCCACTGGTCCAGGTTCGACCCCGCGTGCAGGGTCACATTAATTTGGGGCCTTGTGCACGAATTGTTTGGGCTTCTATGGGCCAGTTGCGCAATTTACGCCCATGAGGGCAACCCCCAATGCATAGAGTGTACATTGCTGGAACTACCGCTTGTACACCCTATGTGAGTGCGTGACTGGGTGCCGGCCTGTGTGTGTGTCTATGCCTGCATACCGTATTTAGTGTGACTGAACGCGCTTCAGGAGTCAGCGCAATTGACAGTCATGCCCAGTCGCTGGTTGTGGGACGTTGGCGCTTTAAGCGTCAAAGTGCCTGCAGCCCTCCTGCAGATTTAGATTTAGATTTAGGGGGTTGGAGTCCATGAGGATCGAGGTATTTTATTGTATCTGTATGGATTTGGAGATCTAGGTAGTATATGTCTAGAGATCTTAGAATTTTATCTATAGATGTCTATGAAAAAAATGGTTCTGCTGAAATCTAGGGACTCGATAAGGTAGAATTTTAGCCTCTATAGATGTAAGGGGAGATCTCGGTATTGAATCCATAAGGAATAAAGGGGTGTAATCATAGTTGCCACCCTTGCGCTATTTTAGCGCTGCTGCGCTATTTCATTCTAGCTGCGCTATTGCGCTAAAAGTGTGTAAAATTGCATGATTTCTGCGCTAAATAGTTTTCTGTTGATGTGTCACATTTATTTGATATTTTGTTAATTAAACTTCGTTTTCACATTCATCATAGCTTGCCTTTCTTATCAAATGTGCTACAAAAAGCAATGGAAGGCTGAAAACAACAAATAATCAACTTGACCCTGCCCAGAGCCCAGAGTTAATGCCTGAAACTTGGGCTGCTTAGCCTGGTGTGTGGGGGGGGTGCCATCACAAGCACGAAAAATCACAACGTCGAAACAGGGTTCCATCACAAGCACGAAAAGTCATAAGCACGAAAAATCACAACGTCGAAAACTGATTTAGCATTCACCATCACAAGCACGAAAAGTCATAAGCACGAAAAATCACATCGTCGAAAAGTTTAGCATCCACCATCACAAGCACGAAAAATCACAACGTCGAAAACTGATTTAGCATTCACCATCACAAGCACGAAAAGTCATAAGCACGAAAAATCACATCGTCGAAAAGTTTAGCATCCACCATCACAAGCACGAAAAATCACAACGTCGAAAACTGATTTAGCATTCACCATCACAAGCACGAAAAGTCATAAGCACGAAAAATCACATCGTCGAAAAGTTTAGCATCCACCATCACAAGCACGAAAAGTCATAAGCACGAAAAATCACATCGTCGAAAAGTTTAGCATCTACAATCACAAGCACGAAAAATCACATCATCGAAAAGCATAGCATTGTGACGATTTCACTTCTTAGTAGTATTTAGTTACATGTACTTTAGATTTGATTTACCCTACTTACTTATTTCTTGAGTAAATTCCTATTTGTACTTAATTATTTGTTGTTCGTTAATGCCAATACGGTATTTTGTTATTCTACTTACGGTATGTTTCTTAGAAAGTATTGCTAATTTAAATTATCATCTAGGCTTTTAATTATCGCGCGCGCTCCCTCGTCTTCGGTCGCCAGCTGGTCTCCCATGGCTTTCTTTGAGCTCTTAGAAATTAAGATATTAATACTACGACATGTCACCCATGAGAATGCTCAATTATCTTATCTTATAAAATAAATACGAATATTAAGTGCTACCGCTACACGAGTTATTGACACTGAAATAAGTCCTCTCGTCTTCGACCTTAGCTAGCTTATATCGTCAGTCTAAAATCGTCACAGCATCCACCATCATTAGCTCAAAAAGGCATAAGCACGAAAAATCACAAGCACGAGAAATCACATCGTCGAACACTAATTAAGCATCCACCATCACAAGCACGAAGTTCGTGATTTTTTTGGCAGCAAAGTCATCTTGAATTGCATACAATACCAATGTTTATTGTTCTTACAATTGTCATTACAATCACTGAAATATGGGAAGAATAATTAGCAAAATAAATTAAAAAAACAACAAATTTTGAAATTTCAGTTGTTTTCAAAAGTTGGCAGTTTCAACTACTCCGCAGGATATAATAATGAATTATATATTCTCGGACAAGTGTATTTATTGCAAATTTGAATATTGTCTATTGCAAACATACTATTGGCAAGTATTTTGATGGTCAATTTAATCCTACTGTACTAAAATCTTAAGTGTTCTACAATAGTACTACTAGTGAACGTTTTTGGTAATATAAAAAATAATTAAAGTTGAATAACTAAGTTTCATATAACTTTAGATGGAAAAATATCAACATACGAGTCGTATGCAGCTTTTTTTACGAAATACGAAATTCGATTTTTCTGTACATATATGCAACGCATTTTTTTGTAAAAATCGATAATAAAATGATGCGTACTAGTTCATACTAAGAAAACTAGAACAAAACAAACTATGAATGTTAAAATGTTTACATAAGTACCTTAATTGGCCCCTTATAGTTCTTGGTAACGTTATAAGTGTTTAGACGGCGATTGCGGCAAATGCAACTTGAATTTTGATAATGCAAAGTTTAAGTACTATATAATAATATAGTACAGTATAGACTATAGACAGTATAATATAGACAGTATACAATATAATACTATACTGTATAGTAATACGAGTACAAGGGGGTTCCGAAAGTTCCTTACCACCAACTTTCTTCGACAATAGCACAGCTGCACCGGGTTATTAAAAGTAAAAAATCTCAAACTACAGAAAAATTAGACCGCTAGTTAACCTGTCTGTCTTTAAGGTAAGATAAGATTAAGATAAGATGAATTGTGTTAATTATAATGCAGACTCATGTATTGAGATACTACTTGGCGACAAATCGGACAAGACATGTGCAAATTTAAAATTTGTTGAGCGCATGAGGTGCAAACGACATGGCCGCAAGGCACAGCTGCTTTAGAAAGTCGTTTATTCTCGAGACAAACCGGACATTTGTGCTGAGTAGCGGCAAGCAGACGGTCCCCATCATCGGCGATCGACGCGTCCTGCTGAACAGCGGCAAGCAGAGGGTCCCCATCATCGGCGATCGACGCGTCCTGCTGAACAGCGGCAAGCAGAGGGTCCCCATCATCGGCGATCGACGCGTCCTGCTGAACAGCGGCAAGCAGAGGGTCCCCAGCGTCCTGTTGAGGAGGGACGGCAAGGTCAAGATGAAGCTGTGGAACAGCATCCTGCGCGTCATTCGGCAGATAGTCGTTGGCAGAAGTAGCGATGCGTCGCAAGACTTCTATTGGCGCGATGCCTTCGTTGAGAAGTCTGTAGTGGTCGTAGATTCGAGCGTTTTTAAGAACGTTTTTCGTCTTTTGCATTCGTCGGATCTGTAGGTTGCGGTGTAGCCTGGCTAAGTCTTTTGCATAGACGGCGCAAACACTACGAGTCGATGAAGCGTATAGAGCAGCTGTAAAGAAATATGGATAGGATCAACAATTAAGATCAGTTTATGTACTTTTATGCATATTTATATAAACAAGTATAAACACCAATGCATTCATAATGCAGAATATACACTAAAATACTCACTAATGAAGTTCCACATGTTAGGATGAGGCGTTTCAATATACGTTCTCCAACGACTATGGTAGGACTCTTCTTTACTGTTCGTTCGGTCCTTGCACTTCGCCACCGAAATTATGCGTGCTCCGACCCGTTCCAGCCAGTACGTGCGCACATAAGTGTGCACTGTGCCAAGCAGCGTCATCGTAGCAGCATCGGCACTTTGGACGAAGCACTCTGGACGCAGCAGTGCGTGAAGCTGGTCGATATGCTCGTGTGGCATTAGAGGCAGGCACAAGATCAGCCGAATGTAGCCTCGAACCTCGCTGTTATGACGAAGAACGCTCCACAAGCCGACTTTTTTGGCTTTAGCAAGGATAGCTTGCGTGAAATGAAACCAACAGCCGTTAGCTTCTGCGTCCGGAAAAGCCTCCATGAAAGAATCACGGAGTGCGGCCTCGAAATCGGTCATCAGACGGGCAGGTTGGAACAGCGGGCATAAACTTTTCAGTTTTGCCCAAACCATCTGGTATATTGGCTTACTCTTGCCAGTTAGAAGCGCAAAGAATACAGGAAAAAAGTATCCCCGCTTCAGAACTCCAACCGTCAGCAGCTGATAAAAAAGTCGAGGAACCACTTGAAATGTTCCATCAGCAAAGACAGAGCCAGTCTCGTCGCTGTTCTCGGAATTATTGCCAATTTCGATGCGGTTGAGCTCTAGCAGCAGGTCAGGGTGAGCAAAAAAAACGGCTGCTTCTCCGTTGGCACCACGAGTAAAACCACGGTACACCAACTTTCCATCAGTGCCACAGTTTTTTAGTTCGTGCTGGTCTGATTCCAGAAGTTCGATAGCCTGAGTGACAGTATGTGGGATGACGGGTTGTACTGCTCTTCTGGCACGCAGCATCCTCTGTTCAACAGCTGGAAATGCAACACTGTCCGATGCTACATCCACAATAGATACTTCATCAAAGACTGTGCGTAGTCGCTTAGCTGGATTACGTACTGCAGCATTGTTCAGCTTTTCTTTCAGCTTCAGGATTCGTACTGCCTCAGCTGAAAGTGGGTCATGGTTGTGATGTTCACCATGTGCACTCAAGATTCCATTCTGAATGTGAACTTTAGCAGGGCAGTTTAAAGTTCTGCAGGTGTAGTAGTCTTTAACAGGTGTTTGTTTAGTTGACCTATATAGGTTTTGCTCAAATAACAGAAGACGTGAATTCCGTCTAACTTCAATGAATTCGAATGACATTAGAATATCTGAATTCAAATGTGTAGCTGAAATTGTAATGAAAAATATTCAAAATATTAACTAAAATTGTTAACAATTAGTAGGCCTAGCTTTGAACTCACTTAAGCATCCTAATTTCAGGCAGTTAAATTTTAAATAATCAAATTGTCTTAAATAAGTCTAAAACAATCAATTTGTTAGCTACTTTCATGTAGTATTACAAAATCAAATTTAATTTAATTAAAGAAATTGATCAATATGAATTAAATTAAATTAACAGATTTATTGATAAAAATAAAACTATATTAACTAGGTTTAACACTTTAGAATTTATTACCCAGTTAGGCCCGGTCATAGACTAAGGAAAGCATTTATTTGATGCGAGAGAAATTTATTTGGCTGGGACAATAAATTATTTATTGGCCCGAGTACTTTAAAGTTTCTGTTTGAACGAAATAACGTGTAAGAACTGAGTAATAAATACATCATTCCCCACTTGTTTGACTTATCTATGGCCGTAACCGTCTTTGGCCGCGTTTATTTGGCCTTGGCTTCGCCTCGGCCAATAAAAGCGTCCTCAGCCGCTTACGACCAAAATAAATAAAACAAGTGGGGAATAACATATACTTATTAGGCCTGCTGTATTTTTACAAACAAAACAAAACACCCCTGGTCTTTAGTCATAATAAACAAATACTATAGAAAGACTAGGACAAACATTGTATGGTATAGGCTAGGTTTAATTTAAAATAATTGAAAAAGTCCTGAACTATTACAAATGTATTCAAATATCAACTATAATTATTATCAATGTCAATTATTCAATTAAACCTTCTCAGCTTTGGATTTGTCAAAATGAATTCCAATTTGTCAATTTATACAAAAGTAAAAACTATATAACACTCAAGTGGATAAGAACACTGATACAGGCAGTAACAGACTTTCAGTATTTCTGACTAACAGTATTTTTACATCTAAACCATAGACAAAGCAGAAACTGTTAATTTAAGACCAGTTAAGAAACTGGTAATTTAAGACTGTACTCGAGCGGCAGTCTCGGTGCAGTCACGAGTATTTTAAATTAGATAGATTAACAAATAATAATTGAACAGAACAACAACTACATAGGTAATCCTCGATAAAAAATTGCAGTACATTACATTGAACTGAAATTTTTTAATCATTGTGATATTGAATGCTTAACTTTTCGTGCTTGTGATGGTGAATGCTAAACTTTTCGACGATGTGATTTTTCGTGCTTATGACTTTTCGTGCTTGTGATGGTGAATGCTAAATCAGTTTTCGACGTTGTGATTTTTCGTGCTTATGACTTTTCGTGCTAATGATGGTGGATGCTATGCTTTTCGACGTTGTGATTTTTCGTGCTTATGACTTTTCGTGCTTGTGATGGTGAATGCTAAATCAGTTTTCGACGTTGTGATTTTTCGTGCTTATGACTTTTCGTGCTAATAATGGTGGATGCTATGCTTTTCGACGTTGTGATTTTTCGTGCTTATGACTTTTCGTGCTTGTGATGGTGAATGCTAAATCAGTTTTCGACGTTGTGATTTTTCGTGCTTATGACTTTTCGTGCTAATGATGGTGGATGCTATGCTTTTCGACGTTGTGATTTTTCGTGCTTATGACTTTTCGTGCTTGTGATGTGGCATGCTTTTCGGCGATGTGATTTTTCGTGCTTGTGATGGGGCACCGTGTGGGGCCTTGAGGCATTGAACAAGTCCAAGGGTTTGGGATGAGACGAATGTGCCCACTCCAGTGTCAACAGCCTGGTGTTGCCACTTTCTTACCCTGTTCAGTTCAGTCCAGCCCAGACCCCCGCCCCACTGACCAATCGTATGTACAGTGGAAGGCTCTACCCATGGAAGGGGGGAAGGGGTGCGACGGGGAAGCTACAAAAACATAGTTTATATGTATATATAAAGATAAAGATAAAGATAGCCCGATACAAGACTGGTAGTATTTGTTATTTTCACTCTGCATTTGCACAATGACTTCTACTAAGCTAAAGCCCATTCGCGGAACCAAGTGAGACGAAAGATTGGCTACAAGAATGCGACAATACTGGACAAGCAATGTCGAAGTGGTGTCGCAAAGACGAAAATGAAGGAAAGGCATTCTGCTTTGTCTGCTCCAAATCCTTTTCATTTAAACAGCATGGAGTCAGTGCCATTCGTCAGCACGCAGATGGAGCAAACCACAAGAATCAAGTCTCGGCACTTGCTCAGCAGAAGAGCATGACAGGCTTCTTCTCCATAATCAACAACCCATCCAAGGAGTCAGTCTCGGCTGTCAGCATTAGCAAGCAAGCAATGGCAGCAAATCTTCGGTTTTCTATACTGGTGACGCAGAAGGACCTGTCTTTCAACCTTATGGACCAATTTACGGCTCTAAGCTACCAGTGGCCTTTCCAGACAGTGCGATTGCGAAGGAATTTGCTTGTTGCCGAACTAAGACGACCTACCTTGTAAACGAAGCTCTGGCAGCCTATGCCAAGGAGCAAATGCTTCACCTTCTCCGTAGCTCTCATTTTTCAATCATGCTGGACGAGGGCACCAAGCGGGATCGCTCCTACCTGGCCGTGCTAGCGAGGGTTTTCTCCATGGAGCATCAGAAAGTTATTATTGTTCTGATTGGGATGCGCGAGGTGACGGATGCTTCTGCTGAAGGAATGAAGAACATCCTAAAAGCGCTTCTTCGTGAAAGCAACATTCCCGCTGAGCACGTTCTCTCGGTTATGACCGACTCCTGCAATGCAATGCGAGGTGAGATGAGCTACTTACTGTTTATTACCTGCAAAAGTAGGATATGGATTTAAAATTTCCATGCTGTTAATAAATAAAATAATAAAAAAGCACAAGTTCATGCTGCATTCTATTTTCATTCACAGGTCCGAACAATGGTCTGATTGCAAAGCTGCAAGAAGAGCTGCCACAGCTGATTGACGTAGGTGGTTGTAGCCTCCACCACGTTCACAATGCTGTCCAGTACGCCGTAAAGGCATTTGACTGTTCTGGCGAAGCAGAAAACTTGCTGGACGATGTCTACAACCATTTTCGATTTAAAAGAAGGCGCCATGCATTCAAAGAGGTAAGTTACAGTTTTGTTTAGTTCTGGTTTTTTTTTATTGTAGTTGTAGTTCATCAATCGCAAATGCATACGAGTAACAGTTCTTTTTCATTCTCCTGCTTTAAAATATATTTCTAAGTGTGGAACGTGAAAATAGATTGTCGTTATAAAGATACATTCATGTACACTTACACATTGTACCTAGCAAGTATTTCACCTGCAATGGCAACGGCTGTATTGCACCCAGTCTTATAATTTTGTAACGCTGCAAATTTTAGATACAGACGTCCCTGGAACTGACTGAGCACGTCTTCATCCGCCGAGTCGAGACGCGTTGGCTCCAAGTGCTTTCAGTGGTGCGTCGAATCCTCGAGCAGTGGCCCGCATTACAGCAGCACGAAGGAGCTCGCCGCATTAAGGAAGCGCTAAATGACAGGGTTCTTGCTCGCTTTCAATTTCTCGAGCAAGCGTTGCCCAGGTGCGAAAAAATTGAGAAGTTGTTTCAGCACGAGACAACGCAGGTGCATCTACTTGCATCCTCCCTGGACGAACTATGCAGCTGCATCTTGTCCTGTTTTGTTCGAGAAGAGGTTGTTAACGGCAGTGACAGCCTTTCAGACCTCGCAGATCGTGCTCAGGAGCGCTCCAACCAGCTCGAGAATGCCAGTCTCGTCATTGGTGGAAAGACCAGGGAGACGGTAGCCAGGCTGCTGCCAGTTGACCGCATCGGCTTCTTCAAAAGCGTGCGGGACTTTTACTCCGAGCTAGTGCAAAGGCTTTTCTCCTACCTGCCTCTGCAGAATAAAGTTCTTCGAGCTCTTCGGTTTGTCAATCCCGAGTATCTTCTCGGCGAGCAGTTTAGCTTCGACAGGAGTGTGCTGAGGGTCGCCAAAGCAATGAGCACTGTCATCGCAGTGAATGAAGTAGATGAGCTGCGGCTGGAGGTCACCAGGCTGCGTATCTCGACCTCGGAGCTCGGAGAAAAAGATCCCGAAAAGTTTTGGTCGAGCCTGCCCACTGCAACCTACCCTCTTCTGACAAGACTAGGACGCAGTGCATGCTGCGTTCCCCACGGCAACGCGGATAGTGAGCGCTTTCTGAAGTGGCTGTCAAACGATCTGACTAAGCAGCGTAATAAGCTATCCGAATTTACGCTTAACTCCTTGCTAACGATAAAGACGTGGATAAAGGCGAATTCGGCTACAGCTCAAACCGTAAATATTAGCCCAGAGCTGATCTCCAGCGGCTTTGAAGCTCGAAGCAAGGCAGCTGAGCGATCTCGCAATGAAGAGCGGCAACGTGCAATGGCAAGGCTCCAGAAGCGGATGGAGGAGGAGCGCGCAAAGGAAGCTGAAGCTAAAAAGCAGCGGGAGGCCCAGCAGCTCCAACAGGACCTAGCGAAGCAGCAGCAAACGATAGACGAAATGCGAAAGAAGGCCCAAGAGATGCTTACTGCTGCATCAAAGGAAGAAGCTGCGCTCCGAAAGCGACTCAAGCGGCAAAGCCAGCCCAGTCAGCCTAGGGGAAACTCGAAGGTTGCGCGATCTTCGGGTGGTGCGAATGCCGAGTGACTTGAAACAAACGTTTTTTGTTGTTTCAGCGTACTTTGTTGTTTTTTGTTGTTATTTGTTGCTACTTGCTACTTGTAGCTTTGTAATTGTAATGGAATTTATTAAACTGCCCGAAATTATTTTCAATTGCCTGACTGACTGTTTGACTGCCTACTGGTGTTTAACTAACTAAATTTTCGACTGAAATTTACTTTTATCTGGGGTACCGGGCTCTTCATTCCTTCTTAATACGAAGTAGATAGGGAAGGGTTAGCAAGACAACCGTACTAACGAACTTACAGTTGCACATGATGCACAGTACTGCTTTAAAATACATATTTTTGTTACAGAACAATGAATAAATGTGCTTGTTTATTAATTATAAGTAAAAATGATCTTTTTGTACTTTTCAATTCTGTTTTTTATTTTTTGTTCTATGCTGCGCTATTTTTTTGGTCCTGCGCTAAATTTTTTCCTATTTTCGGTGGCAACTATGGGTGTAATCTATCTACGAAATTTGTTGTTTAATACTGATTAAATGATTGGATGTCTACATTGATTTTTTATAACAATATTGATCGTATTTAGGACCAATTCATTTGAGTAAAAATTAACTAGGCAATATAGTAATAAAAGTGTTCAAACAAATTTCTCTATAGATTATTTATTTATTCGTGCAATAGAGTGATAGAATATTTGAAAAAAAAAATTTAGAAACCCGACCTTTTAAACACATGCGCAGCCCACGGCATAGCCGTGGGACGCTTTCACTTTCTCGAAATTACACTTTCTAGAAGACAAATGCCAATATTCTACTTCTAGGCGTCCATGACAAGACTGATCATATAGGAGGAATGACACTGCGCAAATGACCACACACATCCCTTTCGAAGTATCAGTTTTCGATAACCACATTCAAACGAAAGCATCATGCGATGAAAATTTGCGAAATTGAAGTTTTAAGAAAGTGAAAGTGCTAGGTTTCGATAAACTTAAACGCCCCCACTGCCGCAGCTAGGTGTGTACAGCTGCTCAGTCCTGACGGGCTGGAGGGGCCGCAACACCCACTCTAAGCTTACCCAGTTCAAACTGGTACCCGATCTCAGCTGGGTGGACTGAAGCAATGCGGGATTAAGTGCCTTGCTCAAGGGCACAAATTGTCTTTTAGAGTCGGGGCTCGAACCCACAACCTTTCGGTCATAAACGCCCCCGGCCACAAAGGCTAGAACTCCTTCAATACTTAAAATTAACGTAATCACTTAAACTGTCAATCAGAATCCTTAAAACGTGTCAATGTCAAGCTGTCAATCAGAATCCATAAAACGTGTCAGTGTCAACCAGTCACTCAAATTCAAACCTTCGCCTCTCCCCCCAGGTAGTGAAAATTGTCTCCCTGCTGTCCGTGGACCACCTATTCTACGTCCCACCAAACCGACGCGACGCAGCCCAATCCGCCTGGCAACCGTACGAGTCCTCGCACGGCGACCTTTTCTTCCTATTGAACCTGTTCAACGCGTTCCAGGGCCTGTCAGATTCCGCCGAAAAGGCGCGCTGGTTAAAGCGGCATTTTGTATCGTTGCGGGCTCTGACTACCTGCTTGCAGGTGAGCTGAACTGCTGCTTTTTTTCTGCTGTATATAGCGTGTAAATCCAAGGTGTAGAGTGAACTTTGGAGTGACTTTCAAGGTTTAGAGTGACTCTCAGAGTGACTTATGAGTTAAAAAAACTGATTCAATCAAACAATTTAGTAATAGAAAAAAACGAAATTTCCAGAGCTGGGGCTCGAACCCACGACATTCCGATCATGCCGCTAGATGCCACTAGGCTAAAATTCCTCTTTTGTTACCCCAACAGGTTCGCCAGCAGCTGCGCGACCTTTGCCGTTCACTCGGCCTGCCAATCCGATCCTGTCACAATCGCCCGGAGCCCGTCATCGACGCCTTCCTGGCCGGCTTCCGACATTCAACAGCGGCGCTGCAGCGAAGCCACGATAGCGGCAAACCGGAGCGACGCTACCTGTGCCAGGCGCTGCCCCAGCCAGCCTTCATCCATCCCTCGTCCAGTCTGTTCTCGACGCATCCACCGGCGGTGATGTTTCTGGAGTGCGTGCACACCGCCAAGACGTACATGCGTCGGGTGACGGCTATTAGATTGGATCAGGTGTATCGGGGCGGCGGCAAGGCTTCTAGTTAGTGTTAATTGATTAGTTAAACTGTTTTTTAACAATGCGACAGTAAGCAGTTAACATTTCTTAATCAGCTGTTTTTTGTGTGTAAATACAATATATTAGTGCCGCTTGACTGAATGCTTTCAATAAATTAAACACTTCATTTGAAAGAGTATAATATTGTCTTAATAATGTTTTATTATTTTATTTATAGGCGTTTCAATAGTGACAAAACTAACGAACTGAAAGTATTTTTGTTATAAGGTCGTTTAATAGACTTCTAACCCTCTGTAGGATCAGCCCGGTAACCCTCTGTAGGATCAGCCCTGTAACCCTCTGTAGGATCAGCCCTGTAACCCTCTGTAGGATCAGCCCTGTAATCCTCTGTAGGATCAGCCCTTTAATCCTCTGTAGGATCAGCCCTGTAACCCTCTGTAGGATCAGCCCTGTAATCCTCTGTAGGATCAGCCCTTTAATCCTCTGTAGGATCAGCCTGTAACACTCTGTAGGATCAGCCTGTAACCCTCTGTAGGATCAGCCCGGTAACCCTCTGTAGGATCAGCCCGGTAACCCTCTGTAGGATCTGCCCTGTAACCCTCTGTAGGATCAGCCCTGTAATCCTCTGTAGGATCAGTCTGTAACCGTCTGTAGGATCAGCCTGTAACCCTCTGTAGGATCAGCCTGTAACACTCTGTAGGATCAGCTCTGTAACCGTCTGTAGGATCTGCCTGTATCCCTCTGTATGATCAGTCTGTAACACCCGCAAAGTAGCCACCATATTTCCATTACAAATTTCTTTGCCCTCGGCAATATTCTCAGGAAGTAATGTAATCACACCTAGTAAACAAAAATAAAAATTATACAAAATCTTAGTCAAAAATGTACTTTCAACCAGTAAGATAATACGCGAATCGAGTAAATCAATAACTGAAGAAAATTAATTTTGCTTCTGATCGACGGCTCTTTCGTTTTCCAATTGCCTTGGCTTCGTGTTAGCCGGACTGTTCTTGGCCTCGCCGCGGTAGCGCTGGTCGTATTCTTTCTGGCGTTGTCGCATGGCTGCTCCTGCGGCTGGGGTGCGCTGCTGCTGCTGCTGCTGCTGCTGCGGTTGTCTGGGCGACTCCGCGCCGCCTGTTGAGCCCGGACCCTGGTTGCTGGGTCTCCGAGTGTCCTTCTCCTTGTCTCTGTCCGTTGTTGATTGAGAAGTCAAGTGCAGTCTAGGCCTGTTGCTTTCCACTTCCAGCCAGGGTAGTCGCTCGTGGAACACCTTGGTTGTGCGTTAATTGTTTTATGTTGTATGTGAAGGCGTCTTTATTTTTTATGTCTTACAGCGGATAAACCTGAAAGTGACCTTTTCCGAATCCATATTAGGTTATTGGACATTTGACGTCCTAAAAAAGCTAAATCTGCAGGAGGGCTGCAGGCACTTTGACGCTTAAAGCGACATCGTCCCACAACCAGCGACTGGGCATGACTGTCCATTGCGCTGTCTCCTGAAGCGCGTTCAGTCACACTAAATACGGTATACGGTACAGGCATAGACACACACAGGCCGGCACCCAGTCACGCACTGACATAGGGTGTACAAGCGGTAGTTCCAGGAATGTACACTCTCCATGCCTTGGGGGGGTTGCCCATATGGGCGTAAATTGCGCAACTGGCGCATAGCTGAGCCAATTAGTGCACAAGGCCCCCAAATAATTGACCCTGCACAATAAACCGCGCTAGGGAAAATAAACAACGTACAATTAATATTCGTTTGAAGCCCACCATAATAAATAACAAAGATTTGTGTACGACGTACCTTAATCTCGTTCCTTTTTGGTTCGTAGTCTTTGTTCTCCATTGTGTTGATTCTAGGCGTGGCTTTCTCCGAAAAATTCACTTTCTCGTTGATTATCTTTAATTGGGTGAAAAGGTTTAATTTTTTATCACAATTTTTTACCACCGTTATCTTGTTCTTTGCTAACTAGCATCTAAAAAATAAGCAATAAAAATATTGATCAGTACGAAAGCATAATAATGTCTAATCAACTTTATAACTTTTTACAACTTTCTAAAATAATAAAACAAGAACCTGCTTGTAAAAAGATAGTTTCAGCAAAGGTGTACGCATTCTTAGATGGGTTTTACTTCGTCCTCTGCTCACCCTGACTTTCGACGTTTTTGGTCGATACCGAATGTTTTCTCGCGAATTAACTATTGGCAATTGGGTCCATCGTAATCTTTCGTGAAAAACGTACTGTAATAATAGTAGTTGTTTTTTGGTTTTTTACGCATACTATGTACGTAATTAAATTTATCAAAATGGAAGATTTTAAATATTCTATCAATTAGTTGGAAGGATCGAAATATTAGATGGTGGTCTATCTAATCCTTCGATCTGTGAAGGAATAGATTGGATTGTTGTCTATCTAATCCTTCGATCTGTGAAGGAATAGATTGGATTGTTGTCTATCTAATCCTTCGATCTGTGAAGGAATAGATTGGATTGCTAATCTATCCTTCGATTGATGATGGAATAGAATGGATTGCTAATCTACCTTTCGATTGATGAAGGAATAAAATGGATTGTTGCTCATCTATCCTTCAACTTTAACTAAATTAGTAATAGAATGAATTTCTACTTAAATTGCTAATGCACTGTATGAATGATGAAGGAATATAAATAATTAATTGGAATTATCGCACTGTGTGGGTTTCTGTCAAATTAAAAAAATGCAAAAAGTCCAAAAAATTGAAAAATAAACAGCCTAATGGTCTTGCAATGTAGTTGTGCACAATTAATGCAAGATTTTACTAGCTAGTAGTAGTTATCTCTAAATAAGTACGTAGAAACTAATTGTGTTGATTAATAACAGTATAGCTATAGTTTTGTACTTTTATGTCACCTCCGCTGGGTTTGTGCCTTAAATTTTCCAACGATCCAATACGAGCCACAGCGTGAGACCATGAGCTAATTCGCTGCTTAAACACCTGCATTTGCAGTGAATTTGAATTGCAAAATAATTTCATACACTTTCACTTGAAAAGCGTTTGCTGGTTATTATTCAACGATAACATTAGTTACTGTGCATATAAAAGTACAATTAGCTTGGTTTTAGCTACATACCTTTTTGTTTCCGCCGCTCGGTTTGTAGTCTTTATTGGACCTAGTTTCCACTTTTGGCTTGGCATTCTTTGAAAATTCCAGCTTTTCTTTGAAGATTTTTTTGTTTCCTCCACCTGTAGGTTTTGGAATTTTTTAATGCTCGAATAAGAATAAAATGAAGTGAACTGAACCATTTCATTAGGTTTTTTATTCGAACCTATCGTTTTTGAATAAGCGATCTGTAGCGTTTAATTCAGGGTAATAGGGGCATAAAATGGTGTGAGGTGGTTGGCAAAAAATTAAGTGATGTGGCGGAAATCGGAGAATGGTGGGTGGCATAAAATGGTGTGATCGGTGGGTGGCATAAAATGGAGTGAGGTGAGTGGCATAAAATGGTGGAGGTGGGTGGCATAAAATGGTGTGATGTGGGTGGCATAAAATGGTGTGATGTCGGTGGCATAAAGTGGTGTGAGGTGGTGGCATAAAATGGTGTGAGGTGGGTGGCATAAAATGGTGTGATGTGGGTGGCATAAAATGGTGTGAGGTGGGTGGCATAAAATGGTGTGAGGTGGGTGGCATAAAATGGTGTGATGTGGGTGGCATAAAATGGAGTGAGGTGGGTGGCATAGAATGGAGTGAGGTGGGTGGCATAAAATGGTGTGATGTGGGTGGCATAAAATGGAGTGAGGTGGGTGGCATAGAATGGTGTGAGGTGGGTGGCATAAAATGGTGTGAGGTGGGTAGCATAAAATGGTATGAGTCGGTGGCATAAATTTAAGCGAATTGACGAAAACTGGAGTGAGGTGGGTAGCATACGCTCGTGAGGTGGGTGGCAGTGAGGTGGCGAAATTTGGAGTGTCGTGGGTAACGTAAAATGAATGGAGGTGCACGACCGCTAATATTCAATAGAATATTGTAAATGGCAAAAAATCCTGTGAGGTGGGTTGTTTAAAATAGAAGTTGTAAGTCAGTATTAAACATAGTGATCGGGTGGCGAATAGTCTTGCCGGAGAGCACAATAATCAGTGTTCAAACGCACTAACCAGGCTGGTATCCTTGGTTGTCTCGGGTTTGCACCTTGTTTTCGGCCTGAAAGTTGACCTTCTCTTGAAATATTTTTCTCTGCAGAAAAATTTGGGATATTTTATGAGCTAGTGCTTGATTTGGTTACCTTCTATCGAAAATTGCAATCAAAATCATGAAAAGTATTGTACCTCGCTATCTTTCGGTTGGTAGTCTTTGTTTTGTGTGTCCACTTTTGGCGGAATTTCCTTTGCCTCATCACGCTGCCCTGTGGTAAAAAAGTGCATGAAAATACTTGCATCTTTACGTTTTGCGCGTATTTACTTTTAGCGCCACCTATTTTTACTTTTTTTAATCTATTATCCTCATAACAGCCCTTCCTGTCTAACAAGATATAACATTCATAGCATCCACATTCAAATGTAAATCACCCACAGCCCTATCTATATCTGCAACATTTCCAATGTACATTAACAACAGTCTATGTACTTATAGACTATTACGTAAATAAATTAATTTAAAAAAATTTGAGGGACACCTGACCTTTCGACCCGATGTACAGCCAACGGCACAGCCGCAGCTAGTTGCGCGGCGCATCCGAGAGCTCTGTGTACAGCTGCTCAGTCCTGACGGGCTGGATGGAGCCGCAACACCCACTCTAAATTTACTTAGCTCAAACTGCATGCTCAAGGGCACAAATTGTCTCTTAAAAATCGGGTCTCGAACCCACGACCTTCCTGTCGTGGGTTTAAGAGGCTACAACTCCCTACAACTCCTGTTGTTTAATGTACTTTAAAAACAGTATAAATCTACCTTACCCAAACCTCAAAATGAATATCGAATTATCCACTGCATTATCTAAAAATCACAAATAAATTAAACACATATTTAAAACGCAAAATATTGATCTCACATTCTGGCGACAGACCGATTCTCTTCCTCTGCTTGCTGACGTCATTCGCTGTGCCCTCACCGCCGCCGCCGCCACCACCGCCGCCACCTCCGGTGCCACCTTCGCCACCCTGAGCAGACGTAGCCATCCAGTTATGATCTCCTATTTATACAATCGAATAATTCTGTTTAAGTGTAGCAATAAGTGACAAGTCGCTATTTGGGAAAACACAATTCAACTTTAATTAATTCTTTTCAACATATAGCGGTTTTGACGGCAAACCTAAAGAGAGCAAAAAAACGCCCGGGTTTGACGCAGTTGCTAAAGATTTTTCTAGAATGAGAATGCACACAATATTTATGTGCATACAATAATTTGTAAGCCTATATGAATCTTTCGTTCAAATGGCTTTCTCAAACTACAAGACTCTTTGCAATAAGCTCGAATGCTTTGTTGGAGTTTTAGAAGAGAGAAAGAAAAATGTTTGAGAGAGGCGCACTGTTCGTTGCCTGCCTTGACCCGCTGCCCCCACTCCCTTAGTTCTAGTCCACCTGGCCCCTAGCAACACGCCGATGTCTATCTCGATACTCACAGTCTTTTTCATCAATATAATAGACTGTGTAGTAGGTAGGGTCGTATGTTAACTGTAGAATTTTTTAATGACAGTTTTATGGCACAATTCGAATGCTACAGTCACAACGCCTTTGGTCTGGTTTTAATGAAGATATTCAACCGACGTAACGAATTAATCGATAAAATACTATTCGTTACTACTTTTTTTACTTTTTAAGTAGTCAGTTGCATTTTAGCGACAAAAATATAATGCTAGATATTCTGTACTCAGTTATTCAATTAATACTACTTACAAAAAAGTTAGTAGACTATTCAGAATATTTCTAATATACGCTGTCCGATTAGTTGAAATAAAGTGCGCAGACACAACCAACCTGTTTCCTATTTTCGGCTTTAAGGCTAATGTAAACAGAATGGTCAGCCCAGACTAACTGTCAGCGCTATATTGAGTATTAGAAGACCGCACGAAAACAAGATAAGGTCAGAAAATTGCTGTCCGCCTCGGCCCGAACTGGAGGGCTACGGTTGTTATGCGCTGCGAGCAATTTTAAAATGGCATTTCAAAGTTCACAAATCGCTGGGGTTATCTGATATTGTTATTATTTGTTTTGTGTGCTTGCGGACGTAGCACAATAAAATTAGGAACTTATATGCTTACGTAAAAGTACATTGATCCTCTTATTGCCCTGCTTATGCAATAGGCAAATGTACTTTTACACCAATTTACTTCTTTAGAGATTATTTTAGGGGATTATTTTAGCTGTTAACTTTCAGCCTATCCATCAATCGATCAATCTATCTATCTATCTATCTATCTATCTATCTATCTATCTATCTATCTATCTATCTATTTATTTATCTATTTATCTATTTATCTATCTATCTATCTATCTATCTATCTATCTATCTATCTATCTATCTATCTATCTATCTATCTATCTATCTATCTATCTATATATCTATCTATATATCTATCTATCTATCGATCTATCTATCTATATATCTATCTATCTATCTATCTATCTATCTATCGATCTATCTATCTATCTATCTATCTATCTATCTATCTATCTATCTATCTATCTATCTATCTATCTATCTATCTATCTATCTATCTATCTATCTATCTATCTATCTATCTATCTATCTATCTATCTATCTATCTATCTATCTATCTATCTATCTATCTATCTATCTATCTATCTATCTATCTATCTATCGATCTATCTATCTATCTATCTATCTATCTATCTATCTATCTATCTATCTATCTATCTATCTATCTATCTATCTATCTATCTATCTATCTATCTATCTATCTATCTATCTATCTATCTATCTATCTATCTATCTATCTATCTATCTATCTATCTATCTATCTATCTATCGATCTATCTATCTATCTATCTATCTATCTATCTATCTATCTATCTATCTATCTATCTATCTATCTATCTATCTATCTATCTATCTATCTATCTATCTATCTATCTATCTATCTATCTATCTATCTATCTATCTATCTATCTATCTATTTATTCTATCTTTCTATCTTTCTATGTGTCTATTTATCTATCCATCTATCTATATGTATCTATCTATATCTATCTAACTATCCAGTTTATTTTCAATCTTCTTTCATTTTTCTTTGCTTTCCCAAGCTGTGTTCGGGTCCACCGATTCTCCTTACTAGCTAGTAAAATAGTTTTGTCAGACCAATGACGTCTTCACTTCCTGTGGACGCACTTTAAGGCACCTAAATCTACTTGTACTTTATTTAAGTACTAGTATTGCAGCATATAATGTGAATATATATTATGGAGCTTCACCCTCTAGATATCCAGGGATTATACATCAAAATCGGCATTCCAGTTTGCCATGAGGAACCAAAATCTCCCCCCCCACTACAGTCGCATGCAACATTCATGATTTATTAGTATTTCTGTTGCTTAGCGATCTTTAACCTGGGAAATCGTTTACAGGATTAATTGCCGAAAGTCACTCCCAGTCCGACCCCGATTACTTCAAAATGGTAGCTCGAACCAGGGGATAGCGTGCAAAAAAATGCTAATAAATTTTCAGCAGCAGAAAAAATCGCTTACACGCCAAGCCATCAACTTTCAATTCGTTTTGCAGCAAAGTTCATATCTAGCTGGGCTTGCTACTTTATCGCTTATCAAATTTTGCTTTGGTACATGGGAAAAAATAGATTAACCTGTTAACATATTATTCTTGGTACTTTTTATGTGAAACCAATTATTTTGTTGTTTTTCTTTCAAATTGAAATATTGCGCAGTTTAGTTTATTTAAAACTGTCTGTTTCCATGACAGTGACATTGTACTTTTACTTGACTCATAATAAAAGCTGGGTATTAGCAAAAGTCGGTCAATTATAGCCAACTAGTTGAAGCCTTCACCAATAAAAGATTGTATAGTAAATTATAAATTAGAAGGACAAGGAAACATCGAATAAGCCAGTGAGTGTCGAAATTTTGTGATATCTGCCAGAAAATATGGAAATTGAGTGAGTGATAAAAAATCGGGGGGGGGGGAAAGTGCATTCAGACTCATCGCTTCTGCTTTCAGACAGATTTTTTTATTTGTCACTCTTTTTCAGATCGGTTATTTAGCCCCTAAATGCTCGTCTCTTCTCTAATAATCCCCACGACAGTGTTTTTCTTCTGTCGCTGATTTTCCCCATTGCTGCTGCCAAGCTCAGCTAGGGCTAGCTTGCTTACTCACTCTCTTTCTACCTCAGTCAGTCAGACGCACTGAGTCTCCATGCCCCCACAGTCCTGCCCCCGTCCGCCTATTATAGTGAACTTGTTTTGCTCCCATAGCGGACTAAACTATGCATGGGAAAAAAGTACTTTTATACTCGTAGTGTAAGTACGCACGTCTGAATTCATTTGCAACCCGCCCCGCCGCCTAAATATTGAAGAGGAGTTGCAGATATTCGAGACGGGAATTGAAAGGGATTAAAGGGGAAGAGGTGCCAGCTTATAAAGCTAAATGGCACCTTATTCAGCTCTATTCATTTCCCTTCCCATTTTTTGTCAGCCAATGCTTACTTCCGGGATGGGGAGGTGGGCTATAGGGTGTCAGACCAACTGCTCAGAAGGAGACTTACCTTTCTGTCTGTCTGTCTGGCTGTCTGTCTGTCTCTCTCGAGCCCACTCACTTAGCCTAAGCATGTAATCCCCAAAATGGCAGGTGTATCAAAAAAACAGTTCTGCGGTTTTTGTACTTTTTGTCCGACCTTCAGCATGATTTCCTTTCAAGTAATTATTATTTTTCTCGTCACATTGCTAAGCCCTTAATTGCCGGTGCGTGGTCAATCAGTGAAAGTGGATATTGTTGAAATCCAATTAATTGATCCCGTTTTGTTGGGATTATTCTGACTCGAAAGCAAAAACAGAAAAAAACAGTCATGTCACTAAAAAGAAAAAATGACATTTGTTTTAATGCATCGATCGTGCGCGCCAACTTGAATTGAAGAAAAAAAATAGCCAACGCCCTGTTTCAGTTTTGGGTTTTTTATTTAGTACATTTTTTGCAACATCTGAGAAACAAAGGAATGATCTAACAGGCTGAGAAGATGACAACTATAACACCATATAGCTAATGGTCCAAGCTTGTCTGTCTGTCTGTCTGTCTGTCTGTCTATATACTATTTAAACAAGCAGTAGAAAAAAGTTAAGGTTGTTTGCACCGGTTTTTGTTATCTATAAACTCCTGCTAGGTTAAACTTGCAGACGCGCGCACAGGCCGGCCACGTGATTTGTCGCTTTTTTAAAAATAATTTTTGTCCTTCATCTGTGCTGTTGCCACAGTTATAATTCTTAACTTTATGTGTACACCGATTACAAGTTTACTTGCACTATGTGGCATTGGTTTTCTTTATATATTTAAAGTGGTTTGCGGTTTTTTGTGCTGGGGGCCAAAGTTTGAAATTTCGTTTCGATAGCGCTGGAAAGTTAATCTTTTCGTGCAATTAATGCACTTTTGATTATGAAATTCGCAAGTTATGTTCTGCGACACTGTTTCAATGTTTCGATATAATCTGTAAAAAACTGAGGGCGGATATTAGTAAGAGTAGAGGGAGGATATTAGTAAGAGTAGAGGGCGGATTTTAGTAAGAGTAGAGGGCGGATATTAGTAAGAGTAGAGGGCGGATTTTAGTAAGAGTAGAGGGAGGATATTAGTAAGAGTAGAGGGCGGATTTTAGTAAGAGTAGAGGGAGGATATTAGTAAGAGAGTAAGAGTAGAGGGCGGATATTAGTAAGAGTAGAGGGCGGATTTTAGTAAGAGTAGAGGGCGGATATTAGTAAGAGTAGAGGGCGGATATTAGTAAGAGTAGAGGGCGGATTTTAGTAAGAGTAGAGGGCGGATATTAGTAAGAGTAGAGGGCGGATATTAGTAAGAGTAGAGGGCGGATATTAGTAAGAGTAGAGGGCGGATATTAGTAGGAGTAGAGGGCGGATATTAGTAAGAATAGAGAGCGGATATTAGTAAGAGTAGAGGGCGGATTGAAGTAAGAGTAGAGGGCGGATATTAGTAAGAGTAGAGGGCGGATTGAAGTAAGAGTAGAGGGCGGATTGAAGTAAGAGTAGAGGGCGGATTGAAGTAAGAGTAGAGGGCGGATATAAGCTATTGGGCGAATACAAGTTATTCTAATTCACGCTTATTAAAGTACCATGAATAAATAAATTTTTTTTAGTTGTGAAACGAACATAATTTTTATGTAAATTTTCTGTTAGAAAAAAACTTGCCCGCCATGCACGCTCAAACTGGTTCTTACTGGTTTGCCCCTATCGACTTCGTTTAAATAAAGTTTAAATAAAGTATAGAGTACAAAGCTAAAGGTAGTTTAGCGGCGGTCTTATATTCAAATAGACGCTTTGTCTGCTTTGTCATTGTCCCGTTCCTATCTGTTCCCTGATAAAGTCATTCATTCATTCACGCAGGGGAATAGGGAAGATAAGTGCTTCAGACTTTCAGGGAGGCAAATATAATAATTTATAAAACAGCTTTGGTGGAAGCAGGCAGACGTCACCGGGGCTCTGTGCGCGTAAAATCTGTCCCTAAAAGTTCGCTAATCCCCGCCACCGCTATCCCACCAACCAACCTAGTCTGCAGACTTATTGCTGTTATACTTTACTGACTGCCTTAATGGACTACCAACCCCGTGCTGCGTCAGTTAATAACTGTAAATTTGTACTCTACAATACGGCCGCAATGTGTGGGGGAACTTTTCTAGCAGCTGAAATTTTATATCGATTCTGTTTATTGCTGGGGATTGGGTGTCTGTTTCTGTCTGGGTGTCAGTGTCTGTCTGTCTGTCTGTCTGTCTGTCTGTCTGTCTGTCTGTCTGTCTGTCTGTCTGTCTGTCTGTCTGTCTGTCTGTCTGTCTGTCTGTCTGTCTGTCTGTCTGTCTGTCTGTCTGGCTGTCTGTCTGTCTGTCTGTCTTTCTGTCTGTCTGTCTGTCTGTCTGTCTGTCTGTCTGTCTGTCTGTCTGTCTGTCTGTCTGTCTGTCTGTCTGTCTGTCTTTCTGTCTGTCTGTCTGTATGTCTTTCTGTCTATCTGTCTGTATGTCTTTCTGTCTGTCTTTCTGTCTATCTGTCTGTATGTATGTCTGTCTGTTTGTCTACCTGTCTTTCTGTCTGTCTATCTGATTGCTCTGTCTATATTTTTATATTCTTGTTTGTTTTGTCCTTTAAGAGTGTTAGATCTTAATTTCTAAGATCTTTTTCTGCCTGTACTCTGAGTAATCTCTTTGTTGTTCCTGTATGTCTGGCTGTTTTCTCTGTCCCTCTATTAGCAAGTCTTTCTGCTTTTCTGTACGTCTGTCTTTTGTCCTTATGTCGTGTTTGTCCATCTTGTAGTGTCTATTTATACCTTTGTAAATAATACAAGTAAATATATACATTCAAAAACTCGCTAATCCGCCTTAAATCCAGTTAGGAAACTGGAATTTTCTTGTCAATGAGTATGTTGCTATCTCTATCTATTGAGAACTTGCACTATAAACTGGACTGCAACAACATGCGTGCGTGCAAAGCTGCAAGTTGCTTCGAAGCTTTCGCACACATACACACAGACACACACACATACACACAGAGTCAGTGTCAATATAACTTTATCGTGCCGTGCCGTGTGTCCAAGCATGCCAGTGCCAGGGGTCTCATGTTATTGTGCATGTCTGTCTAGACGCCGCACACTCACTCGCACCACTAGACAAGCTCTCCTGCCCCCCCATGTGCCTATACTTAAGTGGACCATTTTTTGGTTTTGCTTAAGTCAGCTTTTTACATTTACACACTATTACACTGGCACGTACAGGCACCTAGTAGATTAAACAGATTGCTAACCCTGCAATGCGGATTAAACTGTAATAATAATAATAATTCTTCAATCTTTCTTTCTTTCGTTACAGCCCCTTTTTTGATTTCGAAGCGATAAACAAGAGGAAAAAAATTCTACTGGAAAAATTATGCACATGGGGGGTACAAGGGTCGAAAAGAGAAAAGATTTTTTTCTATTGGCGAGAGAGCAAAGCTATTTAGTTAACACAATTGCACAAATCTGCTTATCAGAGAACTCTTAGCTATCTTAGGTCTATAGTTGGCGAATGAGTAGCTAACATGGATTCGAAGTGCCATGCGCTTCTAAAAATGCTGACAATTTTTTGTGGCTTCTAGGCAGAAGAAAAAAATAATGAGGATGCTAGTACTGCGTCATTTGACACCCAGTTGATGGGAGTGGCAGAGAAAGAGACTGGGGAGAGGGGGAGACTGAGAGACTGAGAGGGGAGGCTGAGAGGGGGAGAGGGGGAGACTGAGAGGGGGAGAGGGGGAGACTGAGAGGGGGAGAGGGGGAGACTGAGAGACGGAGAGGGGGAGACTGAGAGGGGGAGAGGGGGAGACTGAGAGGGGGAGAGGGGGAGACTGAGAGGGGGAGAGGGGGAGACTGAGAGGGGGAGAGGGGGAGACTGAGAGGGGGAGAGGGAGAGACTGAGAGACGGAGAGGGGGAGACTGAGAGGGGGAGAGGGGGAGACTGAGAGGGGAGAGGGGGAGACTGAGAGGGGGAGAGGGGGAGACTGAGAGGGGGAGAGGGGGAGACTGAGAGGGGGAGAGGTGGAGGGGGGAGACTGAGAGGGGGAGAGGGGGAGACTAAAAGAAAGATCGAAAGAGTAAGGGAGGCAACCCGTCTCCAGAGAGGGAGACTAGAGAGCAAAGTAAAGTGATGGCGATAGACGGAGAAGGTGAGGCATAAACAGAAAAAATAGGTCACTTAAAAGCAAGAGCCCTGCACAAAAGAAGCTGAAAGCGCTTTATCAAACTGAATTCCTAGCCAGCTTTTAGCCGTTCTTCAGGCAATCGCAATTAACCCAGTCATGCAGGAAGCTGCAAAAGCCAGCCAACCTACAAACACACTGCTTCGAGGAATAAAAAAAGCAGAAATGTTGCAGATGTGAGCCAGAAGCCAAAGCCAAACCAACTTCTTATCTTATTGCTGTTTAGTTTATAGCCAAATAAGCCAACGTGGGCATATAATTTGCCCCGTGTTTTTTAAACAAAACTATTAAATTTTATGCAACAATGTATAGTCTGCCTCCTTTACACACAGGGCGGAGCCAATTTACTTGTTAGCTTAGGGGGACAGGTGTTCTGTAGATAAACTGCTGCTATGCTGTTAGTAAAAAAAAAGCAGAAATATAGTCTAACTTGCCGACTGCGCCAGAAAAGGATTAACAAAAGCAATTTTTGCGTAGCAGGAGAGACATTACAGAGCGCTGTTAATAGCCGCAAAATCCCCCTAGCTAAACCGCCCCCTGAGGCTTCTAAATTTGAAATTAACGAAGAAATACTGAACTTAACTTCGAACTTACTGATTAATTAATACGCGCTTTGAGATAAGCCGGTCGCAAGTATATTTTGCTTGCCCGTAAAAGATTCGGATTTTTTTATTGGAGCCTCTGGTGTGGGTCTGTCTGCATGGTGTCTGCGGCAGCTTTGTCTCACAGACAGATAATGCGTCTGTTAAACTTGAAAAAAATAAATTTATAAAAAAGTTTCATGTGAACTTTATTTTTTATGTTCGTGTAGGATTTGCTAGACTGACATGTTTTACCTAATTTGTGTGAAGTTTGAATGTAACATGCTAGAAATGTGTGAATTTAGTATGTAACAAATGTGTGAATGCAGTGTGTTACAAATGTGTGAATGTAGTATGTAACAAATATGTGAATGCAGTGTTTTACAATTGTGTGAATGCAGTGTTTTACAATTGTGTGAATGCAATATGTTACAAAGTGTGAATGTTCTGTGCAATAGTAAAAGTTTGTGTTTTAAAGTATGCATTAAATGTATGTGAATTAAATGTTTAAATGCACTTCAATTCACCGTGTGAGTCTTTCTGTCTGTTTTATGTGTGTGATTGTCCATCTGGGAATCTCTTTTTATTTCTTACTAATCTTTATGGGAAGAACCACTCAGAGAAAAATGAGATGGCAAGTCTAAAGGAGAACAATTTTTGCTTATAATTTTCCGTCTAGGCTTTAGTCTTTCTACCCGACTAATTGGTCCGCCTATTTTTCTTGGGATTCTTATTTACCTCTGTTTTCCTATCGAATTTAATCGTTGACCTTATCTGAAATCTCTCTCCCTGATTTATCCTAAGG
This sequence comes from Macrostomum cliftonense, assembly GCA_950096795.1. Taxonomy (NCBI): domain Eukaryota; kingdom Metazoa; phylum Platyhelminthes; family Macrostomidae; genus Macrostomum; species Macrostomum cliftonense. The sequence continues at coordinate 163,364 of CATNEM010000145.1, forward strand.
GATAATTGCAGCAGCAGCTGCAAAACATCTTCCTTAACTATGCATTATCGGGAGCTGGCTAGTATTTACACAGTTACTAGTTGGGCAAAAATATTATTTTTATACGAACGGCTAGACAAATAAGGTTGTTGGCTTGGGGGGAGATTTTAGTTTAGTTTGGGGTGCAGCAGACAGAAGTGACGCTCCACCCCCAAGCAAGCGACCGCCACCCCTCCTCCGGGGCAGACACGCTCTGCCATTGGCTGCAGTGCATGTAAATGCTGCAGATATTTCACTCGCGAGCAGGAGGGGAGAGGTACGGGTTGGTACTGCAGTTTAATATCGGGTTTTAAATATATATATATATATATAGCTTGCCATACAGGCTGCCCAGACAACTTACTGAAAACACAACAATAGGTACTAGGCTTTGTAGTAGCACCAGTTAACAAATTGAAGTGATTAATCATGAGCTATCGCAAGCTATTGTCTTGCTTCTATTCTCTAACTTCGGAGTCTGATGCTCAGGAGCAACCACTGCAGCGTCATCGGCAGCAGAAGCAGCAGCAGAAGCAGAAACATCAACCAGATGAACATCCACCAAAGTCATCGAGACAGCGTCCGAAGCAGCGACAACGCTGCCCAAAGTGTCACGGCTACTTGTCAGAGGACAGGCTGAGACGTAAAGCAGCCGCAGCTGCTGCTGATGCAGGTCTGACTCAACAGCTCACTCTGCCGCCTGTCATCATACCTGTCCGACTGATTAGGAATGCTAACTTAGCTAACTCCGACTTCAAAGAAGATTCTGGCTGCTATGATCAAGTAAGAAATTTGGAGCTTGACAAAGCAGGTGTTTTTTGTAATTGCATCGATCAAAATCTATGTATCTTACATTGAACCGAAAAAAACTAAAAAAAACAATTTCAAGAAGCCCCGAGCAAGCATTCAGCCACCGCTGCAGCAGCCGCGCATTGAAGAAGACTCCGGAGTTGGCGGCTTGAGCTACTCGGACAGTCTGACTGTGCCACGGCTGCCTATGAACCGGTCGAATGCCCCACAGCCGTCGGCATCCAGTAGCGACAGCCTGATGGCTCAGCTCAACCAGCAGACCAAGTACGTGCCGAGGTTACCCAATCGTCGGGCACCATTTGATGCCGAGAGTCAGCAGCGCTTCCTGGCGGTCAAGGAACTGGCGCTCAGCTCCTCCTAAACTGGCTCGAGAGAGAGAGAGAAATTTGTTTTGTTTTAAACATGCGCCAATTTGTTTTAATTTATTGTCAATAAAAAGCAATACGTTTGATATAGTCAAATTCTGTATTCATTTATCGATTGATAAAGAACTATATTTTGTTTTGATGTTCTATTATGTTTTTACAATGTTTGTAAATACTAAACCTAAAAAAACTGCTTGCATGCCGGTTCTTACGCAACCTTTAAACGTAAAAGTTTCAAGTCAACATTTTTTTTCATTGCATGCTCCTTGACATTCCTCATCTTAGTAGTACGGAAAGTTTCTATCATTGTCTTTGTTCTCAATCGGCCAACATATGGTGCACGAAATGTAGTTTTGCAGTAGTCTCGTTGTTGTCATTGCATATATGTCGCTTTTAAAAGCTTGCTATAAATGCATATTTAAGGATAAATACAGAGTAAATATTATTCTACCGGTGTTGGGGTGCAGTGTTAAGTATTATTCAGAAACTTGTGGTTTGTACGAGTGCATAAGCTCGTAACGTTCAAATTTTAAGCTAAAAGCTAATTTTGAAGTACTTTTATGGCAGGCTTTGCTATATTTATAATGGACTATGAGTCCCAATAAATTTATGATGAAAATATTCAATACTTGCTTCATAAATATATACAATTTTGCTTTCGTCTTTTGTTACGGTCAAAGCTGGGCTTTATTGCTGTGGTTGTTGTATTTGTGTCGCTATGTGGTTGTTGTATTTGTGTAGCTGTGTGGTTGTTGTATTTGTGTAGCTGTGTGGTTGTTGTATTTGTGTAGCTGTGTGGTTGTTGTATTTGTGTCGCTATGTGGTTGTTGTATTTGTGTCGCTATGTGGTTGTTGTATTTGTGTCGCTATGTGGTTGTTGTATTTGTGTAGCTGTGTGGTTGTTGTATTTGTGTGGCTGTGTGGTTGTTGTATTTGTGTGGCTGTGTGATTGTTGTATTTGTGTGGCTGTGTGGTTGTTGTATTTGTGTGGCTGTGTGATTGTTGTATTTGTGTGGCTGTGTTGTTGTTGTATTTATGAGGTGGTTGTATTTACGTGGCTGTGTGGTTGTTGTATTTGTGGGGCTGTGTGGTTGTTGTATTTATGAGGTGGTTGTATTTATGTGGCTGTGTGTTTGTTGTATTTATGAGGTGGTTGTATTTATGTGGCTGTGTGGTTGTTGTATTTGTGTGGCTGTGTGGTTGTTGTATTTGTGTGGCTGTGTGATTGTTGTATTTGTGTGGCTGTGTGATTGTTGTATTTGTGTGGTCGTGTGGTTGTTTTGTGTGGTAGTAGTTTTGTTGCTTGCTGTTGGTAGCACTGGTTTTTTTGCGCAAGTTTTATTTTGCATTATTATTGTGTTTTTCTGTTGTTTCCATGGCCTTTAAATTTAACCCAGGAATTTTGGACTAGTTTTATTCCTCGCTTATACTTAACGCAGCTGTGTACATACCACTCAAAAGTACGGGTAAATATTTCGCCAATGACATGTTAACTAACCAGCAGCACAGAAAATCGTTTGTCTCGCAAAAGTAAATTTAATGTACTTTTTTTTCAAAATTATGAAAATCAGGTGCGTTCGGAGTAAGCGATATTTTCCAGACAATAGTCGCCCCCATTGATCAAAAAAAAATTATTACAGATGCCAAATATAGATAATCTTTATTAATAATGGAAATTTTTGTTGCGCGCATCGCAAATGATAGCGAATCAGTCGCCTGTTATTAAGCTTTTGAGCTAATGCGTCTGTAATCTTTAGGAAAAAATGATATTAAAAATCAGTGGAAACCGAGATTTTTCGCCCCTTTGTTAATACAGATTAATTACTATTCTGTCACTCCCAGCTCACATCTGGCACTCCCAGCTCACATCTGTCATTCCCAGCTCACATCTGTCACTCCCAGCCCACATCTGTCACTCCCAGCTCACATCCGGCACTCCCAGCTCACGTTTGTCCCTCCCAGCTCACATCTGTCACTCCCAGCTCACATCTGGCACTCCCAGCTCACATCTGTCATTCCCAGCTCACATCTGTCACTCCCAGCTCACATCTGTCACTCCCAGCTCACATCTGTCATTCCCAGCCCACATCTGTCACTCCCAGCCCACATATGTCACTCCCAGCTCACATCTGTCATTCCCAGCTCACATCTGTCACTCTCCCAGCTCACATCTGTCACTCCCAGCTCACATCCGTCACTCCCATCCCACATCTGTCACTCCCCGCTCACATCTGTCACTCCCAGCTCACAACTGGCGCTCCAAGTTTGCGTATGTTATTTTCTCAGCTCGTGTACACAATTTTTTTCAATCTATTTCAGCAGGCAATAAAATCAATAGAATGCGGAGTAAACATTGGCATGATACTACTGCAAGTACATTTAAACGTGCATACATGTACAGTACCTGCGCTTTTTATTATAAAACAATGAACAGTTTGGTAACTGCTAAAAAAGATTAGCCATGCTTCAACTACACGCTGTCATTCTCTACGGTAGAGATCAAGACCCTAAATGTTTAGCAAACTTGAATTTGATGAATAATTGATTTGAATGTAGTGTAAATTTTACGTATAAAAATAAGCGCCGTTTATTTCACACATTCTGTCTCCCTGTCTGGTCGGCTCCTCCAGGTCGACGTCCGGTTTCGCAGCCAGAACCGCTCGCCTTGTTTCTGCGCGTCTGGGCCTCCTGCGGCGGATCGGTCGAGGAGATTGCGCAACGTGACACAGTTGTCATCCTCGGTGACCTGAGCGCAGTTCCACGTAGGTTCGAGCCGTCGCTGTTCGTGACGGGTGCCAGAACGGCACCACCGGAGCGCTGGAGGACTTCCTGGAGAGGAGAGGACAGGGTTGTCAGTCAACTCGATCACGTGCCGGTGCGCTATCGAAGCGGCGTGCGCCATCAACTGCCGCAACATCACGCCACTGGCTCTGCTCTCTGATCATCGGCTCTTCGTCTGGGATCTGCCTGTTCGAGACCACTTCCCTGGCTTTCCTGGCTGCGCTACATGTAGGGTACAGGCGTGGAGGTGCCGAGTACGCGTATTTCAGTCAGCGCTACAGTCTGAGCTGCTGTGCAACAATTGCACAGACTATATACAGATCATGTATGTATAGCATGCAGCTGTCAGTACGTTTTGCAAATTGTAATGTTGTACAGATCGTTCAATAGCATCCCAACAATGAAGTTGGGGATCATAAATCAACAGCAAATTATAATAATTTAATGAACAGCCGTTAACATGAAGCCAGTTTTAGTTGGAGAATGCAGAACGCTATCCTGTATGTACAACGAAAGTATCTCTCAAACTATGAAGTATAATATACATGTATACAGACTCAGTACATTATTGCATGCAGATTCTACATCTAGTTGACTTTAAAATCCGAAATACAGTGCTTTAAAATCATAGGTTAGGAAGAGATAAGTTAGGAAGTTTAGCAGCTTGACTGCAAGCGAGAGCCTTGAATATATTTTGTTACCAAAAAGTTCTTAAGAGAGGTAGGGGGCGCGCGAACAGAGGGTAGGGAGGTGCGCAATATTGCATAAGTCAGTAAACCAGCTTAGCGGCTGCTGCCCCACCCCCGCCTAGGTTGGCCGGGGGTTTGAGTGCAGCCGCACTGGCGCCCGCGTGCTGCGTACACAGGCCGCCCCAGACTTAAGAAAATTAGAAATGATCAAATTGAAACAATGTGAGATTGTTAAAATAAACAAAAATTAGCGGAAGAGAGCAATCGTATAAAGTTCCTTGTTGATTATTTTATTTCAAAATACATAAAATATACATATATATATTTTTAATGTGTCTAATGGATTTATTTTTAGCTGGCTAATTGCTATTACGAATCATCTTTCATTAACTTATTTCCAGGATTATTGAGCGCGCGGGCATCATCTTATGAGTAATGACCCGACCCAAGTTTAGGAATTTTTTTCATTTCTCTTATAAATGATTTATTAAGTAAGGTGCAGTTTAAGTTCTCTAAATTATAACTGCATGATCATAACGGTAACGGCGCACAAAAGATGTCAACTATAGGCTATTGAATTTGAGAATTCAATGGTAGGCCAAAGCATGAATTAGGAATTAGCTTAAATATACGCTTGTTTTGCTATGCGAATATCTTTGCTATCCATACCCAAATTGACTTATTTACAGAGCTTAACTATTGCTTAAGGATCCACCCTATGTCTCACTGGGTTGTTTTTTTCTTTTAAAATTGTGTATATTTATACTCATCATTCAGTTTTGTTATAAAGGCAAGCATTTCTTTTCCATACTATATAAAAAATAGTTACTATATTAAAGCAAATTTCACATACAAGTTCAGCTTAAAGAACTTTCTTAGAAATTTGCAATTTGTCAATAAAATTACTAAATTTGGGTCTGGCACAATTATGGAAAATAAAAAAATGGATTGTATCCTAATAGTTTCTATCCTTAGAATTTATATTACAAGCCTATTTCATACAAAAAATACAAATGTTTTAATGCCTTGACTCTAAGTCTAAATTTGTATCAAATCAATGAATCAAATATGACTTATTATTTTTCATTAAATGTAGAAAATTTAGATTTACAAGATATTATATTTTAGAATTTAGGCTAGCCGCTAGGTTTATTTTTTGTTTGGGTATAGGATGCAAAATCACATCATGTTCTTAATTTTAGGATGCAATTTTAGGGTTTGGGATGAATTTTTTAAAAGTCTTCTTTCAGAGGTCTTTTATTTGAAAGAATTAAAAAATCAAGATGCAAAATCACATCCTATATCAAATTTAAGGATGAAATTCTCAAAGTCAAGATACTATAGCATCTATATAGCACAAAAAATAAACCCAGAATTTAGGCAATTTTCCCTTCTATATCATTCTTCATTATCCTAAATTTTAGCTTTATATAGTATCTAAAAGCAATTGTGCAGGCAGTCAATTTTTTATAGCACAATTTATTTTTGTATCATATACCATGTACACTTAAATTCAAAATACATAGGCCTTTTAATTTATATATTTCCTAAGCTACTACATTAATATGATATATTTTCCATTGGTTATTAGATACAATTTGTAATTTTGGAAATCAAATTAAATCTTTCATCATGTCCTTAAATATTGACAAAATTATTGCAAAGAAAAATAGCATATATTATCCTAAGGCAAATTTCTTTTAAAGAAATTATTTATGTCTATTTCTATATCTATAATAAAAGCATGAGTCAAACAGGTGCAACTAGGTCAAGTAGTCTCTATTGCTCCAATTGCTGGTTAAAGCATAGTATCACAAAGTGGCAAGGGCCTCATTTATTTACTTGTTCTTAGAGAAACATAATGAACTTCATATTTTCATTTAAACTTTTAATCAAATGAAGGCCAGTAATGAGCAGCAAAATGTAAATTTGATTCAAAACAGGCTAAGTTCAAAGCATTCTTAGTATCTTGAGCTGAATTAAAAAATTCATGGAGTAAAATATAATATTTATAGAATGCAAAGTAACTAATCAGTTAACTTCTATTAGAGCCAATAGTGATTTTTTGTTTAGTGTCTGGGATTGTTGCAGAATTTCTCTAATTTACTAGCATATGTCAACTTAGGTATCCATTCTTTGAAATCTGGATAAATGGCAGGAATTACTATGACTATCTTCAGGTACTAAAATGCCTTATCATCTTATTAGTCAATATTGCAATAATAATTTGCTAGCACAATTAGCCTTAGAGGTAGTATGCTTGATAAGGTTGTCTGGCACACTTAAACCCTTAGTAGCAATAGCTAGTGTCTGCAACATTATTAATTAGCTTCAATTGGGTAATTTACTAATGAACAAACTAATCAGTAAATCAATCAGAGTCTGTAGTAAATCAATAATTTTAGATAATTGATTTGTTATTTTTGATAAAAATAACAAATGCCAATAAGTAAAAAAATGAAATTGATTTTTTAAAATAACTTGCTATTTATTATTAGGCTATCATTGTTGTTAAAAATTATCAATAAATAAAGCTATAATTATAGCTAAAAAGTATATATTTTTTCATATATGCGCAACCTGAATCTTACCTGGCCAGTGCAACATTGTTTCTGACAAAACGTGTGACGTTGTTCAGTCTAAGTGCAACATTGCTTATATCTGGTTGGCCGGTGCAACTTAGTTCTAAAAAAATTTGCAACTTACTTCATGTCAAAGTTCAAAGGACCAAAAAAGGTCCCGCAAAAAATTTTGCCTAAAGCTTCCCAATTCAATTCTTCTCCATTGTTCAATGTACCCCCTCCATTTTGCGACTTACATCAGTGATTTTGCAACAAACATTGGTGATTTTGCGACGTACCTTGCTTGGCAGGCCTGTCACCTGGCTGGTTCGGCCAGTTTGGCCAGGTGTTGCACATATTATATGTATTTTTCAATTGTCAAAAATATCAAAAAGTCATCATACTTTAAGTTTTAGTAACTCAAGATTCAAATATTTTATCTTGTATTACTAAGAAGCTTTTTTCTATTCATACTATAATCTATAATGCTATATATATTAACTCTACTAGCTACTCTCTATAATATTACTTCATACTTGTCTACATATATATATGTAGCTGTAGGAATCACTTGTCCCTTTCCAAAAGTTAAATACACAAGTAATTTGTGATTGGTTCATGGCTACGAGTATCATATGATAGTAGAGAAATTATATACATAGCAACTATTGGTCCCTGGTTGGTTCAGTGACAAGATGACAATCACTTTAGTGTCATTTAAAGCTACTTTAGTAACAAGTTACGTCATTTTGGTAACAATAAAAAAATAAAACTTAAGTAGCATTTTAGACTTATATTTGGTCATGTGTTATGTTTGGATAATAAATTTATTTGTTCTTGGAATGGAGAAGTTCAACTAAAAATTAAAAGCATTAAATATTCATTAAAAAGAAACAATCAAGAAATCCTACTATTGTACCTGGGCCTGCTGATAGTAGTAGTATGCAACCAGGTAATGTTGTAGGGGCTCTTTCTTCTGTCTATTCTATTACTATTAAAGCCAATTTTGGGTTTGGTGTCCCATGTACTACAAGACAAGTGGCACAAGAGTTATTGATTTATCTATCAGGTAGCTTGAGTAAACTATAAGCCCTACATCCTTAGCTGATTGTAGTAGCTTAGAGACCCAAGTCTGTCAGTATTGCTTCAAACCCCAAGGTGTCAGATGGATGTTTCAAGAGTTAACATTATGCCCAAGTAGTCACTAACCAATTTAAATTAGATAAGTTTAAATTAGAGACTGAATGTTATAATGTCTGCTTTGAGCAAGTGTTGGCTTTATTATATTTATTATTCTTCCAGTAGCAGTCAATGCAATTTAGGATACTAGCCAAGCACACCAGACCAGAGGGACTCAACCTGATCAACTTTCTCTCTCTTGGTTCTATTATTAATGGTACAGTCACTGCCACAAGAAGTTTTGGCTCAAGGAAACAAGACAAAGGCTATTTAGAATTTTGGCAACTTTCCCAAAAGATCTTATAAAAATAAAATGTCCAATATATTTCAAAGGCGAGTTTACAAAGCAAACAAATAAAATATATTTCTGAGAAAGGTTATGCAATTAATTCTAACGAAGGTTAAATTATTTGGTAATTATTTTTTGGTATAAACTTAATTGAATTTCATAGAAATGTTAATTCAGGTTTTTAAACAATTTCTTGGATTTTTTCTATAAAGTAAACAATTTCTGACAAGATTTTAGCAAAAACAATTATTATAATTTAAAAAAAAAGTTTTTAACTATTTTAGTGAAATTTTAGTTGAATAAATGATTACAGCTTCAAATCAATCTACTATTGGTTAAAATATTGTATATTTTACTGCAATATAGATTGCACACCATGCTATACTTAATTGCCAAAATTTAGGATCTAAATGTGTTCTAAAATTTTGTTCTAATAGTAAATCAAGTTGTTAAAATGACTGATTGAATTTATAATTTAAATCTATATTAATAAACTAATGTTTTGTTGAATAGAAAAAACTGATTTAAAAAAATCTAAATATTTTTTTCTATTGCATAGCAACCAAAGTTGTTAACTCGCCTTGGCATTGGCCGTGTCCAATCGGACCCAGCTGGTCTGCCTATACTGAAGCTGCAAGAGCCACAAAGCCTAGACAGAATGCCTAGAGGAGTCATATATATAAAACAGTTGTACTTTACTTTCTGTTGCGGCGGAAGATTTTCTAAAGAGGCGAATCGTTTAAAACAGTTAATAGTGCAGACAGGCGCTCAGCTTAGTCGCAAGGAGCCTCTAAGTAGTCTGACAGCTGACTGCGCCAAGGATGTTGCAGTTCACTACTCAGCTATGAGTCCCAATCAGAAAATCACTGTTCGCCAATGCCTGCCTCTGCCTGCTCAATCATTCACCAAGCATAGATTGAACTCGCTGGAATTGAAAGAAGTGCTGCCAAACAGTACTAATAATTTATTAACTAGATGCTTTCGTGTGAACGTTACAATGCAAATGTTTGTTCGTCAGAAATCAGCCTACGTTTGGTTTTTGAAGGCCCAGAAAGTGTTTCTAATGCATGGATTTAAACGGTGCGCCAATACTGATCAAGTATTTGTCAGTTCGAATGGTGAAAAATTGAAATCTACCGATTGGAGCATTTCTTATTTAAATTTGATGCTTAGAAATTAATTAGATGTCGTGTACGAGCATAACAAGATGTGCGATACAACTGTAAAGTAGGATTTATTGACTTTGATTGTGCATGTGTAGCCAATTTGATTGTTCGTTTTTTAGTAGCATTTCAAATTTACATTAAAATTTTCTACAATAAACGCATTAGCTGAAAACCTTACTCGATTCAGAAAGTTACTTTGCTGTTTCTTGTCTTTTGATTTCTGTAGCTTGCTTTTATAGGAGCTAGGATGTTTTATATGTCTATGTACCTGTTGCATGTCTCTCTGCCTGTCTTTCTGTCTGTCTGTCTGTCTGTCTGTCTGTCTGTCTGCCTGCCTGTCTGTCTGTGTGTCTGTCAGTCAGTCTGTCTGTCTGTCAGTCTGTCAGTCAGTCTGTCTGCCTGTCTGTCTGTCTGTCTGTCTGTCTGTCTGTCTGTCTGTCTGTCTGTCTGTCAGTCAGTCTGTCTGCCTGTCTGTCTGCCTGTCTGTCTGCCTGTCTGTCTGTCTGCCTGTCTGTCTGCCTGTCTGTCTGCCTGTCTGTCTGTCTGTCTTTCTGCCTGCTTGCCTGTCTATCTTTCTATGCATTTCTGCTCTTCTATCTGTTTTAATCTCTTTTTAAAGACAGTTTTTATCGTAAATCGCCAGTGTGCCCTTTTTTATCCTTCATTCTGTTAATCTTGCACTGTTTATTTACGTCTTTCCAAGGGTCTGTTTATTTATAGGTTTTTTCTCCACCGTTGTTGCCTGCTTAAAACAATCACAACTTCACCTTTATATTTCGTATTAAAAAAAATTAGATCTACCAAATTACCATACTTGCCTACTTTCAGTATGGCGGTGCGAGTACTGCTCTCAAAATATTGTCATGCGCTACAGTAAATACAAATCAACAGCTAACATTTTATGCCGATTCTTCTCTCGAGTGCATCTTTTTTGAATGAACAAAAACACTCGGCATAAATTATTGCATTAAACATTTAATTGATCTATTTTAACAAGCTGACAAGGGCTATAAAAGAAATCAATTTTTTTACGGAAGACCAAATAAATTTTCGGACGACGATATTGGCAACAAAATTGATCGTTTGGGTAAGTCAAGTTATTATATAATTAATTATTAAATCCTTTATATGCTACTATTGTCAGTAAAATGTATGGTGCATAAAGTAAAAAGTTACAGAAGGTAGTCTTAAGAATCCAAAGTCCAATCTTAAGTCTCCAATACTATACTTGCCTGTGTCCATCATGTGTCTGAGTGTCCATCACTTGTCTGAGTGTCCATCATGTGTTCTGAGTGTCCATCACTTGTCTGAGTGTCCATCATGTGTCTGAGTGTCCATCATGTGGCTCAGTGTCCATCATGTGGCTCAGTGTCCATCATGTGTCTGAGTGTCCATCATGTGGCTCAGTGTCCATCATGTGTCTGAGTGTCCATCATGTGTCTGAGTGTCCATCACTTGTCTGAGTGTCCATCATGTGTTCTGAGTGTCCATCACGTGTCTGAGTGTCCATCATGTGTCTGAGTGTCCAACATGTGTCTGAGTGTCCATCATGTGCCTCAGTGTCCATCATGTGTCTGAGTGTCCATCATGTGTCTGAGTGTCCATCACTTGTCTGAGTGTCCATCATGTGTTCTGAGTGTCCATCACGTGTCTGAGTGTCCATCATGTGTCTGAGTGTCCAACATGTGTCTGAGTGTCCATCATGTGCCTCAGTGTCCATCATGTGTTCTGAGTGTCCATCACTTGTCTGAGTGTCCATCATGTGTCTGAGTGTCCATCATGTGGCTCAGTGTCCATCATGTGGCTCAGTGTCCATCATGTGTCTGAGTGTCCATCATGTGTCTGAGTGCCCATCATGTGTCTGAGTGTCCATCATGTGTCTGAGTGTCCATCACTTGTCTGAGTGTCCATCATGTGTTCTGAGTGTCCATCATGTGCCTCAGTGTCCATCATGTGCCTCAGTGTCCATCATGTGTCTGAGTGTCCATCACTTGTCTGAGTGTCCATCATGTGTTCTGAGTGTCCATCACTTGTCTGAGTGTCCATCACTTGTCTGAGTGTCCATCATGTGTCTGAGTGTCCATCATGTGTCTGAGTGTCCATCACTTGTCTGAATGTCCATCATGTGTCTGAGTGTCCATCATGTGCCTCAGTGTCCATCATGTGCCTCAGTGTCCATCATGTGTCTGAGTGTCCATCATGTGCCTCAGTGTCCATCATGTGCCTCAGTGTCCATCATGTGTCTGAGTGTTCATCATGTGCCTCAGTGTCCATCATGTGTCTGAGTGTTCATCATGTGTCTGAGTGTCCACCATATGTCTGAGTATTCATCATGTGTCTGAGTGTCCATCATGTGTCTGAGTGTCCATCATGTGTCTGAGTGTCCATCATGTGGCTCAGTGTCCATCATGTGGCTCAGTGTCCATCATGTGTCTGAGTGTCCATCATGTGTCTGAGTGCCCATCATGTGTTCTGAGTGTCCATCATGTGTTCTGAGTGTCCATCATGTGTCTGAGTGCCCATCATGTGTCTGAGTGTCCATCATGTGTCTGAGTGTCCATCACGTGTCTGAGTGTCCATCATGTGTCTGAGTGTCCATCATGTGTCAGAGTGACCATCATGTGTCTGAGTGACCATCATGTGTCTGAGTGTCCAACATGTGTCTGAGTGTCCATCATGTGCCTGTGTCCATCATGTGTCTGAGTGTCCATCATGTGTCTGAGTGTCCATCATGTGTCTGAGTGTCCATCATGTGTCTGAGTGCCCATCATGTGTTCTGAGTGTCCATCATGTGTCTGAGTGTCCATCACGTGTCTGAGTGTCCATCATGTGTCTGAGTGTCCATCATGTGTCAGAGTGACCATCATGTGTCTGAGTGACCATCATGTGTCTGAGTGTCCAACATGTGTCTGAGTGTCCATCATGTGCCTGTGTCCATCATGTGTCTGAGTGTCCATCATGTGTCTGAGTGTCCATCATGTGTCTGAGTGCCCATCATGTGTCTGAGTGTCCATCATGTGTCTGAGTGTCCATCACTTGTCTGAGTGTCCATCATGTGTTCTGAGTGTCCATCATGTGCCTCAGTGTCCATCATGTGCCTCAGTGTCCATCATGTGTCTGAGTGTCCATCACTTGTCTGAGTGTCCATCATGTGTTCTGAGTGTCCATCACTTGTCTGAGTGTCCATCATGTGTCTGAGTGTCCAACATGTGTCTGAGTGTCCATCATGTGCCTGAGTGTCCATCGTGTGTCTGAGTGTCCATCATATGTGTCAGTGTCCATCACGTGTACTTAATCATAATTCAATATTTAAAATCAGTGTAGGCAATACTTTACAGTCAGTATAACTTTGTTTAAGTAGCCATTTTTTCTAAATGTCCTTGTCGATTTATTTGTCTACATTTGTTAATTTATAGTATTTGTCCTCAATACTAAATGATTTTCTGTGTTATTGCCGGGAATATAAACTACATATTCCCGCTCTACATTAATATGCAGTTTATATAATGCAGTATTCTTGCTTTCTTCCTAGCATTTTCATCCCTTAGTGGTGTTTCAGTAAAGTAAAAGAAGCAACCCAACTTGATGATCATTACTGCGCTTTCACAGGCCAATCAGTCGGTTTCTGTTACTTGTTAGGCGGTCAGGGCGTATGGGATTACGTTGTCCCTACATTACCTTTTAGTTTTTGGGGCTGACTTTGTTTCTGCCCTATCTTAGTGGTTGCATTTCCCTAATTTAGCTAGCCTAACCTAACCCGGCTAGCTGTTATTTGGCTATAGTAATTATATAGAATGCATATGCACGAACCAGTAGTTAGCGCTTCAAAAGTGCGTTTGTGTGTTCAAAAAAATATTTCATATCCTCGTCACTAACTCCCCTCTCTTCCCTCCTATAGCGGGATCGGTTCTTCTTGCAAAGCGTGACTCATTGCGACCCAGTTTTGTGTTGATGTCTTTATTTCTCTGGGATAAAAGTTCTTTGATGCCAGATGCTGCTATTTTTTTTAATTGTGTGCCCTACTGTTTCAGATCCGTAGATTCGGCCTTAAAAGGCTATAAAATACATTCAAATTTTGAGTTATCAGTCTACTAGATTTCCTAATTCATCGGGCGAGAACCCTTTTTTAGATTCTAATCTTTATATATTCTCAAAAGAGTGTTGCATTATTTTATACAAATCTAGTGAATTAATAAAATATCAGTCTGAAACACTTAAAAAGACTCTGTTAATGAAAATACGCAGATTTATAGAAAAAAACATTAAAAAGCGAGCAAAAGAAAAAAGGAACTGATATGTTTCAACAGCATTAAAGAAAACGACTCTTTGCGAGGCGTATAGCTTGCATCTTTTTGTAAAAAAAGATTTTCCGCCTTAACAGATAACCAGAATGCAGAATTGCGACGAATCTATCTGTCCCCTAACTGGGTCTGGTAGTGCGGTACTCTCAGGGGGAAGTTTATTTTTTGCATTTCTATCGCGCCCTTCAATGATGACAATATATGCAAGCGTAGATTGCAAATGCGAATTCAATGAATGAGAAGTATATTTAGTTAAAGAAGATAAATTCTCTGCTTGGAATATATATATTGTGTGTGTGTGGGTGTTTTTGTGTGTGCTTTTTCTGTGCCAGTTTTCTTCGTTTGGCTTTACACCCATTTCTTTAACTGGCATATTACTAACTAAATAAATTTATATTTTATCCATAGCACGCCTTTGACATTGTTGCACTCAGGTGACCTCAATAATTCTATATCATGGGTCTTCTAGGCTGCTTTATTTCCAACCATTTTTTTCTGGCAGAGATAGTCGCCCTAAATCTAGTTGATAATGTCTTGAAATAAAAGAAGCAATTACCACTTTTCCCTCTCAAAAAACGAAAAAAGCCTCACAAAATTGACCCAAAACAGTAAAAAAATTATTCATATATTTATTTATAAAAGAACGCCCAAACCAATCCAGAAATAGCCCCTAATCATAGCCAAGAATCGCCCCTAATCATATCTAAGAATCGCCCCTAATCATAGCTAAGAATCGCCCCTAATAAGAGCAAAGAATCGCCCCTAATCATAGCTAAGAATCGCCCTAATCATAGCTAAAAATCGCCCCTAATCATAGCTAAAAATCGCCCCTAATCATAGCTAAGAATCGCCCTAATCATAGCTAAGAATCGCCCCTAATCATAGCTAAGAATCGCCCCTAATCATAGCTAAGAATCGCCCCTAATCATAGCTAAGAATCGCCCCTAATCATAGCTAAGAATCGCCCCTAATCATAGCTTAGAATCGCCCCTAATCATAGCTAAGAATCGCCCCTAATCATAGCTAAGAATCGCCCCTAATCATAGCTAAGAATCGCCCCTAATCATAGCTTAGAATCGCCCCTAATAAGAGCAAAGAATCGCCCCTAATCAAAGCTAAGAATCGCCCGTTATGTAAAATTAACCTATAACGTAACTAAGAGGCGCCCCTTACTGTGTTAGCATGGAAACTTGCTGAGATCTAGGACTTATAATAAATCGTTTCCTAAGCAGTTAAGAAGCAATTCTAAAACGTTAATTATACCTCTTTTAGAAAAAAGTAATTTTTGTTAAATGTTGCGTGTTTTGTTCAACACTGTTTTTAGACCATTATAGCCACCAATATTGAATGCTGAAATTTCATTATTGCTTAAGGACAACTAGCCAGAATAGTAGAAAATATGTATGCCAAGTAGATACGTGTATGACTCATCCAGCGAAAAAAATCCCATATGCGCACGGACCATTAGCAATTAGCCATTGGCCATGTGTTCTTGGCCCAGCACCATTTGTCGAAATTCTAAGCTCGTACGCTTTGGACAACAACTATTATAGCCCTACCCCGACTGCCCCCCTTGGAAACCAATTGGGTTTTAGTATGTGGGGGGTTCACGAGCTTTTTATTGCAAGAAGGCAAACTTCTTGCTCCTTAATTTTCTTCACTGTCGAGGGTGCAAAAAAAAGAAAGTGAAAGGCAGCTTTTCATTTTCTAGCTTTCAAAAAGAAGACTGCATAAGAATTTGCACACTATAACAAACAGCAAAATGATAACATCAACATCATTTAATTATCAAAGAAGCAGCGATTGGAATTTGAAGCAACCACTCCAGCAACACCAGCAACAGGAGCAGAAGCAGCAGCAACAGCAAAAGAAATTTTCACCGCAAATGCAACTAGAATATTCTTATAATTCTTTGTTGCATTCGGCTAAACGATCGGATCGTAAGTTTCTATAGCTAAAACAGCTAAACAAACAAGCTAATAACAAGAAGACGAATCTAACCAATAATCGCACTGAATCACTTCAATCGCTCGTGAACATTAGTAAAAATCGTCTCCATATCTATACGAGTATCGCCCTATAAATTGAATTAAGTCGCTCAATAGCTAAGAATTAGCCTTAATCGTAGCTAAGAATCGCCCCTAATCATAGCTAAGAATCGCCCCTAATCATAGCTAAGAATCGCCTCTAATCATAGCTAAGAATCGCCCCTAATCATAGCTAAAAATCGCCCCTAATCATAGCTAAGAATCGCCTCTAATCATAGCTAAAAATCACCCCTAATCATAGCTAAGAATCGCCCCTAATCATAGCTAAAAATCACCCTAATCATAGCTAAGAATCGCCCCTAATCATAGCTTAAAATCACCCTAATTATAGCTAAAAATCACCCCTAATCATAGCTAAGAATCGCCCCTAATCATAGCTAAGAATCGCCCCTACTCATAGCAAAGAATCGCCCCTAATCATAGCTAAGAATCGCCCCTAATTATAGCTAAGAATCGCCCCTAATCATAGCTAAGAATCGCCCCTAATCATAGCTAAGAATCGCCCCTAATAAGAGCAAAGAATCGCCCCTAATCATAGCTAAGAATCGCCCCTAATCATAGCTTAGAATCGCCCCTAATAAGAGCAAAGAATCGCCCCTAATCATAGCTAAGAATCGCCCCTAATCATAGCTAAGAATCGCCCCTAATCATAGCTTAGAATCGCCCCTAATCATAGCTAAGAATCTCCCCTAATCATAGCTTAGAATCGCCCCTAATAAGAGCAAAGAATCTCCCCTAATCATAGCTTAGAATCGCCCCTAATAGGAGCAAAGAATCGCCCCTAATCATAGCTAAGAATCGCCCCTAATCATAGCTTAGAATCGCCCCTAATCATAGCTAAGAATCGCCCCTAATCATAGCTAAGAATCGCCTCTAATAATAGCTAAGAATCGCCCCTAATCATAGCTAAGAATCTCCCCTAATCATAGCTAAGAATCGCCTCTAATAATAGCTAAGAATCGCCCCTAATCATAGCTAAGAATCGCCCCTAATCAGAGCTAAGAATCGCCTCTAATAATAGCTAAGAATCGCCCCTAATCAGAGCTAAGAATCGCCCCTAATCATAGCTAAGAATCGCCCTTAAAATAGCTTTGAATCTCTCTTAAGTAGCTAAGAATCGCCCTTCATTGTAGCTAAGAATCGCCCTGGTTCTGTGGCGAAAACTGCAAAGTAAAGCCCTATGGTGCTAATTAAGATTAAATATTAAGAGTAACCAGTGGTCCTATACCTCTGGTCCTTCTTAGTTGCTAACATTAAACGGATTGTGAAACACTGAGCTCATTATTAATCACTTTGCAAAGTGCAGCTCTAGGCGATTCAGTTTATTTGAGGTCAAGTAAACTGTCCGATCAATAAATCCCATTTGCATCTTCTGCTTTACAAGCTTAGGCTATTATTGTTAGATTCCCAGTTAAGGGACACGGAGCGCCTATCTCTCATTATAATGCTCAATTCCAATCTGCCAATGATCATCGAGGATCTTTGGTTTTGATTCATAGGATTTGCGTTTTTGTTGGTAGAATGTTCAGCATTTATTGTCTTTTGACTTATGAAAATGAAAGCTGCAAGCATTGCATACATCATTATTTAGTATCCCTTTGTACTCTTCCCAGATTCTCCTATACATATAATGTCCCTGTACTCCTAGATACTGACATAATGTCTCTATGCACTTTTTCCAGATACTGAGATAATATCCCTTATGTATTCCTAGATACTGATATAATATCCCTTATGTACTCCCAGATGCTGATATAATATCCCTTCTGTACTCCCAGATACTGATATAATATCCCTATGTATTCTTCCCAGATACTGATATAATATCTCTATGTATTCTGCCCAGATACTGATATAATATGCCTATGTATTCTGCCCAGATACTGATATAATATCCCTATGCACTCTGCCCAGATACTGATATAATATCCCTGTGTACTCTGCCCAGATTCACAAATCTTATCAAAAGATACCTATGCAACATTCCCATATCATTTTATGACAAAAAAATTTTCCCCTGATCATTGCATCATATTAATGTACTCCACCACAAGTTGTCATGCGGTATTTTTATATTAAGTCCTATATCCTTCTGTAACAGCTGTATGCTCATATAACATTGACTTGGAATATTCCGCCTGCCCTTCGCAGGCCTCTGCTTCACCACAATCGACTGTCATCGCAGCGGCATGACTGGCTCCAGCGGCAGCGGCTCGGCAGCCGGAGGCGGCGGTAGCGGCGGCGGCGGTGGCGGCGGAAGCGGCAGCGGCGGCGGCAAGGCTGTCTGTCGAGATCTGTACGAATTTTTGAAAGATGCGGAGCTGGATCATTATTATACTTCGATGACGCACACTTTAAAGGTAGCATTATCAGCTTATGATTGATCGATTTTTTTTTCGATACATATCGTCCCATCGTCAAAACTAACTCTTCTCATTCTCCCTGTCTCACCCCTCATTCTGCCTGTCTCACCCCTCATTCTGCCTGTCTCACCCCTCATTCTGCCTGTCTCACCCCTCATTCTGCCTGTCTCACCCCTCATTCTGCCTGTCTCACCCCTCATTCTCCCTGTCTCAC
Organism: Macrostomum cliftonense; assembly: GCA_950096795.1. NCBI lineage: Eukaryota > Metazoa > Platyhelminthes > Macrostomidae > Macrostomum > Macrostomum cliftonense. The sequence continues at coordinate 182,148 of CATNEM010000145.1, forward strand.
CCCTCATTCTCCCTGTCTCACCCCTCATTCTGCCTGTCTCACCCCTCATTCTCCCTGTCTCACCCCTCATTCTGCCTGTCTCACCCCTCATTCTACCTGTGTCACCCCTCATTCTGCCTGTCTCACCCCTCATTCTCCCTGTCTCACCCCTCATTCTACCTGTGTCACCCCTCATTCTGCCTGTCTCACCCCTCATTCTCCCTGTCTCACCCCTCATTCTACCTGTCTCACCCCTTATTCTCCCTGTCTCACCCCTCATTCTCCCTGTCTCACCCCTCATTCTGCCTTTCTCACCCCTCATTCTACCTGTCTCACCGCGTATTCTCCCTGTCTCACCCCTCATTCTCCCTGTCTCACCCCTCATTCTGCCTGTCTCACCCTTCCTTCCCCCTGTTTCATCCCCCTCGTCCTCTCTGTCTCACCCCTCATTCTTCTTTATCTAACCCATCATTCTCCCTGTCTCACCCCTCATTCTTCTTTATCTAACCCTTCATTCTCCCTATCTCACCCCTCATTCTACCTGTCTCACCCCTTATTCTCCCTGTCTCACCCCTCATTCTCCCTGTCTCACCCCTCATTCTGCCTTTCTCACCCCTCATTCTACCTGTCTCACCGCGTATTCTCCCTGTCTCACCCCTCATTCTCCCTGTCTCACCCCTCATTCTGCCTGTCTCACCCTTCCTTCCCCCTGTTTCATCCCCCTCGTCCTCTCTGTCTCACCCCTCATTCTTCTTTATCTAACCCATCATTCTCCCTGTCTCACCCCTCATTCTTCTTTATCTAACCCTTCATTCTCCCTATCTCACCCCTCATTCTTCCTGTCTCACCCCTCATTCTTCCCTATCTCACCCCTCATTCTTCCCTATCTCACCCCTCATTCTTCCCTATCTCACCCCTCATTCTTCCCTATCTCACCCCTCATTCTTCCCTATCTCACCCCTCATTCTTCCCTATCTCACCCCTCATTCTGCTTTTCTCACCCCTCATTCTCCCCTGTCTCACCCCTCATTCTCCCTGTCTCACCCCTCATTCTCCCTGTCTCACCCCTCATTATCCCTGTCTCACCCCTCATTCTCCCCTGTCTCACCCCTCATTCTCCCCGTCTCACCCCTCATTCTCCCTGTCTCATCCCTCATTCTCCCTGTCTCACCCCTCATTCTTCCCTATCTCACCCCTCATCCTGCCTTTCTCACCCCTCATTCTTCCCTATCTCACCCCTCATTCTCCCTGTCTCACCCCTAATTCTCACTGTCTCACCCCTCATTCTCCCCGTCTCATCCCGTATTCTCCCTGTCTCACCCCTAATTCTCACTGTCTCACCCCTCATTCTCCCCGTCTCACCCCTCATTCTCCCTGTCTCACCCCTCATTCTGCCTGTCTCACCCTTCCTTCCCCCTGTTTCATCCCCCTCGTCCTCTCTGTCTCACCCCTCATTCTTCTTTATCTAACCCATCATTCTCCCTGTCTCACCCCTAATTCTCACTGTCTCACCCCTCATTCTCCCCGTCTCACCCCTAATTCTCCCTGTCTCACCCCGTCCAATCAGGTAACCAGCGTCAATCAATTAAAATACGTCGAAGACGAAGACCTGGCCGATATTGGCCTGACTAAACCCGAGATGCGACGTTTAAGAAAATTCTTTCTACGCGAATGTCCCCAATCGGCGGTTGGCCGACTGCGAAAACGTTTGACAGCTCGCGGCGGCGGCGGCGGCTCCCGCAGTGGCGGCGGTGGACCCGACGACGAATTCGGCATCGCCGTCGGTTCGACGTCCGCCGGCGCCGGCGTTGGAACCGGCGGTCCCGACCTGCTAGTCGGCGCTCTTCGCCTACCCCCGTCAACTAGCTATCTGATTCCGCCCGACCAGATCGAACTAGGCAAAGTCCTTGGCGAAGGCGAATTTGGCCGGGTCTATCAGGCCATCTGGAGTCCTGGCGGCGACAGGGGCCAGCGGATTCAAGTGGCCGTCAAAGCGATGGACAAAGACCGACTGTCGGCTGGTCAGGCTGCCGATTTTCTCAAAGAGGTCACCAATATGCACGGCATCGAGCACAGGAATATTGTGCGATTGTACGGCTTGGCTATCGGCGAGGACAAGTTCCAGATGGTGACGGAGCTGGCGCCGCTTCGGTGAGTTATTGGCTTATAATTAATTTGGGGAAAGTAATGGTTAGAAAGTCGCTTCAAGGATGGACAATTGAGCTATGACGTCACACTCTTAGCTCTTTAGATTGTTGACGTCACTCTTGCTGATAACCTGAAATAAATTATGACTCATTTTTTCGAGATACTCCGATTGATCACGTCACTATCCCATATTGTTACATTGATGAGGTCAATGTCCTAGGTTCTTAGATTGATGACGTCACTGTCCCAGATTCTTAGATTTATGCCTTCACTGTCCTTGATTCTTAGATTGATAACGTCACTGTCCTAGGTTTTTAGACTAATGACGTCACTGTCCTAGGTTCTTGAAAATTTGAATACGCCGATTTTCTAAGATACTTAGATTGATGACGGCACTGTTCTAGATACTTAGATTGATGACGTCACTGTCCTAGATACTTAGATTGATGACGTCACTGCCCTATATTCTTAGATTGATAACATTAATGTCCTAAATTTTTAGGTTGATAACGTCACTGGCTTAGATTATTGAAAATTCGATTACGTCACTTTCATAGATTCTTAGAAATTCGATTGCGTCACTGTCCTAGATTCTTAGAAATTCGATTAGGTCACTGTCCTAGATTCTTAGAAATTCGATTCCGTCACTGTCCTAGATTCTTGGAAATTCGATTAGGTCACTGTCCTAGATTCTTAGAAATTCGATTGCGTCACTGTCCTAGATTCTTAGGTTGATGACGTCACTCTCATAGATCATTAGATTGATGACGTCAGTGTCCTCGATCCTTTGATTGATAACTTATTTAAACATATCCTTACGGTGTCATTCTCCTAAATTATTGTCTAGTGACCTCATTTCCCAGATTCTCAAACTAATGATTATATTCTGTCTGATAATGTCCCTCTATTAGATCCTAAAATTGATTGCATAAAAATCTAGTAAAAGCGCCACTTGTTGACGTCACATCGTAGATCCGTATCCCATTTTTTAAGCTGTAAAAAATTCTTTATGTTAAAATACAGAAAAATTTATTAACTTTTACGATAAACAAATTACTTATGAAAAAATTAAACTGAATTGGTTAAAGAGTAAACAAAAATTGGTTGATTCGCTAAAACACAATTGATAAATGTTTTATGGCAAAAAGAGCCAATGTGTGAATTTGTAAAACTGTTACAATTACATTTTTTGCGCTTCAAGCTAAGTAAGTAGCAAAATTTTATATAGCTAGAAAAATTCATTATTAATTATATTATATTGCTGCTTCTAGAAGGTGTTATTGCCTGCTTGGCTCTAACTAATAACGCCAGTTTGTAGCAAATTGCTTTATGACGCTTTTCTTTTCAGCTCCCTTCTTTTATTCTACGATATATTATTTCTGTTTGGCAGTATCAAGTGTTTCCTAATGAAAAATAATTGCTAGCTGTTTGTGACGAATTGCTTTTATTTAAAAGCATAAATTCGTCTTGATACTTGTTTTGCTGCGCAATAAGGAATAGAATCGGAGATTTAACACTACCAAAAAGTTTTATGCAGTCGCTTGCAATGAAAATTGTCCGCACAATTAGACAAAAAATTAAACTTATTTCAAAATTATTTATTTTGGTAAACCATTCTGTCTCATGCGCAAACAATTTTGGTGAATATTTTCCACAAAAACTGGTGATCCAAAGTCATCGGTTGTAGTGAATGATTTCCATAATTCTTTCCAGAATCCAGATTCTTAGGAATCATTTCGATGACATCCGGAGATCTGAGGGTGTCAGATTCTCGAGAATCATTCTCAAGACACATGGAGAATCATTTAAAGTACACTTTGAAAGTCATTTTAAAGACACGCGAGTAAAATTTTCCCGACACATAAGGAATTATTTCTAACACGCAAAGAATCATTTTTAAGAATATTGGATGATCATTTTAAAATACATGAAGAATCATTCTTCGTGATTCACCTTGTGATCTGAGTTTGTCAGACAAAAATAGTCATTCAAAAGTCAGATTCAGAATCATTTTTAGACACATGGAGAAAAATTTTCAAGACACATTGAGAATCGTTTTCAAGACACAGAGAATCATTTTATAATTTTCAAGACACAGAGAATCATTTTTGACACGCAAAGAAGACACGTGGAGAATCATTCTCACACATAGAGAATCATTTTTGACACCTAAACATTCTCAATACTCATGAAGAATCATGTTCAAGACACACAGAGAATCATTTTTCACGCATAAATGAACATTCTCAAGACACGTGGATAACCACGTTTAAGAAAAATGAAGAATCATTTTTGGCACATAAAAAACATTCTCAAGACACGTGGACAATCCCAGGGGATATTGCTTCTCCTCGCCTTCACTCCATAACTTAAAATATTGGCTTCAAAATTGCATTAGCTAACACAAACCAAACCCAATCCTCACCCATCAATCCCAGATCCCTCCTAGAATGCGTACGCGAAGCGGCCCTGCGCTGCAGTTTCCACGTCGGGGCGCTCTGCAACTTTGCCCAACAGATAGCCGAGGGCATGTCCTATTTGGAGAATCAGCGACTCATACACCGCGACTTAGCCGCCAGAAACATTCTGGTATTCACTAAAGATCGTGTGAAAATCTCCGATTTCGGCATGAGCCGAGCTCTGCAGCTTGGCAAAGAGTATTATCAGACAAATTTCAATGTGAATTTGAAGCTGCCCATAGCCTGGTGCGCTCCGGAGAGCATTAATTATTTGAGATTCACGTCGGCATCGGATGTTTGGGCCTACGCCGTGACCCTGTGGGAAATGTTCTCCTATGGATTTCAACCTTGGGCGGGTCTGACTGGACAGCAGATCCTGGAAACTATCGACGAGCCCCAGTTTGGTAGATTAGAACGACCAGACGCTTGTCCGACTGCTCACTACGCCCTGATGCTGAAATGCTGGGATCACGATCCCAAGCGTAGGCCAACCTTTGCCGAGATCGCCGCCCACCTACCGAAAATCATTCCGGAGAAGCACGTGGCTCTGGAGGCCAGTCCGAATCCGCCTGCTGTGCGCGAACAGTTGCACTTCGCCGCCGGGGACACTTTGTACGTGTTGGACAAACGGATGGGCGGAGAGCCTTGGCGCGGCATTGGTTTGAGCGGCAATTCTGGTTTCTTTCAGCCGCATCTGACTAGGCCTGTTATGCACGAGTTGGAGGCTGCGGCTGCGGCTGCTGCGGTTGCATCTCCGTCTAAGAAAGTGTGCAGGCGAGGTGAGTTTGCTTTTTTATTTTGTTGTTTGTTGTTTTTTTAGTGTTTAGTAAAATTGGTTGCACGTTTATGACACTGTTTTTCTTTTATAGCGTGATATTAATCTGCTTTCGCTAAACTTTTTAGACCGTCTTATAGATTTAATTTCCTTAAGAATCTTTCGTCCTTTAATCCGTTTCAGAATCTCCACTACTCTAATCCGTTTCAGAATCTCCACTACTCTAATCCGTTTCAGAATCTCCACTACTCTAATCCGTTTCAGAATCTCCACTACTTTAATCCGTTTGATAATCTCCCCTCCTCCTTTAATCCGTTTGATAATCTCCACAACACCTTAAGCCGTTTGATAATCTCCACAACTCCTTTAATCCGTCTGATAATCTCCACTACTTCTTTAATCCGTTTAAGAATCTCCCCTCCTCCATTAATCCGTTTGAGAACATTCCCGCCTCCTTAAATCTCCTTGAGAATCTACCTTTAAGAATCTCCCTTTGAGAATATTAGTGCTCAATGAATCGCCTACAACGCTATTGCTTCCACGCCTCGCTTACCCTATCTGTTACTAAGTTATTCATTTGAGTTATTAGTTACCTCTTTCGCAACTAAAATTTACTACTATAAGCTACTACGCACAGTTACCTAAAATAAATTTTGCTTTATTTTTATGTTTGTTACTTCAGTACGTATTTTTATTTTAATTTTGCATTGCAGCAACTCTTGGCGGCTCCTATGCCAAAGAGTTTAGTGCCAAAGTTAGCTTAGTTAAGAGTGAGTAATTCTTTTGTTTTAATTCATAATTTGTTGTTGCTGTTGTTTTTTGAAAATATTTATTGCTTGCTGAAGATGATTATTTTGCAAACTTTCACTTTCACTATATGCATATATTCTTACTAACAGAAGGTACTTTTTACTAATTCAGAATTTAATGCTTTACAAATTAATTATTTAACCTACTATTAGCTCGTAAGCTAAACCTAAAATGATTTTAAAATAAAATTACCTCTGGGCTCAAATTAAGAAGTATATTTTCATGAATTTTTCCTGTAGCTACTAACAACTGGTAACTATTTCTGCAGTTTTTTGTAACCAAAAATCCGAAATGTTTAACGAAATTTGTTGTCGAATTATTTAATGGTAAATAATACTAGTAAATATTCTCGTCTACTCATAGTAGGCTACATTTGTAACATGAAAATAATATGAATTTCTAAAAAGAGCTTGTTTATTAGAAACTTGCAATTCAGCAAATCGCTTGTTTATTTTAATTTAAATTAGAAAAAATTATGACGTAATAGCATGCTCAATTTATTAAAAAATAGAATTATGTACCTTTCGCTACTTATAGTAGTTGAATTTAAAATTAAAAATAAAATATTTTTTAACTAGCCTACTTTAAGTAGGCTAAAAGCGTGTTTTTAAAAAGTCTAAAATTAACAGGAAAATTCACGATCTTTTGACACCCAGAAGCCGCCCAGTCCTCCAAGCAGCCCCGCATCCGGCCAGACATGATCTCGGCGCCTCAGGACGATTTCCGACACACTGGCCACGTCGGTCACGACGGATCCGTGTTCGGCGACGTGTCGTTTATGTCGGCCGCCGGACTGTCGCTGACACCGTCAGCACCCGCCGGTTCGACGACGCCGCCGCCGAAACCGACGCCGCCGCCGACGTCGTCGATGATGTTTCGCGCCTCGTCCCAGCCGCCGATCGACAGTCACCAACGCGCTCCGCTCAGCTTGGCAACGATCAACAATAGTCAAACTCCCGGCAGTGCCGGCCCGAGTTCGACTCCCAGTCCGAGCAACATGTCTCTGGGCAGCGTCACCTCCGTCAGCACGATGGACACTCTGCAGCACCAGCCCGGCTACTGCAAACTCGGCTCCAGTCTCAGTCTCGGCGTCGACACCTGCACCCTGGCCTCCGAGGCTCTGCCCGAAGCTCTTGAAGAAGACGAAGACGAAGAAGAAGAAGAAGACGAAGCTGATGGCTACGAGAGATCGTCGGATTTGTTAGTTAGAAAGCCAGCTAGCGGCGGCGGCGGCGGTGGCGGCGACTTGCCTGACCTGTTTGCCGACTTCAATTTTGGCGACCTTGGCGGCGGACTCGGGTTCGGGAGCGGTGGTGGCGGCGGCGGCGACGGCGGCGGCGCGGCTGAGGGCGGCGGAAGTCGGGGCGGTAGCGGAAGAGACTCCAGCGATGGTTTAGGTAATTTTTCTGAGCACCTATATCCGGGATCTGAAAATCTTAATGTTTTTAACTTGGAGGAATCACTTTAAATCGGCCCTACAACCCTTCAAGAGTCGGCCCTTCAACCCTTCAAGAGTCGGCCCTTCAACCCTTCAAGAGTCGGCCCTACAACCCTTCAAGAGTCGGCCCTTCAACCCTTCAAGAATCGGCCCTTCAAACCTTCAAGAGTCGGCCCTTCAACCCTTCAAGAATCGGCCCTTCAACCCTACAAGAATCGGCCCTACAACCCTAAAACATTCGGCCCTACAACCCTACAACATTCAGCCCTTCAAACCTACAAGAATCGGCCCTACAACCCTACAACATTCAGCCCTTCAAACCTACAACAATCGGCCCTACAACCCTACAACAATCGGCCCTACAACCCTACAACATTCGGCCCTACAACCCTACAACATTTGGCCCTACAACCTTACAACAATCGGCCCTAAAACCCTACAACATTTGGCCCTACAACCTTACAACAATCGGCCCTACAACCCTACAACAATTAGCCCTACAACCCTACAACATTCGGCCCTACAACCCTACAACATTCGGCCCTACAACCCTACAACATTCGGCCCTACAACCCTACAACATTCGGCCCTACAACCCTGCAACAATCGGCCCTACAACCCTACAACATTTGGCCCTACAACCCTGCAACAATCGGCCCTACAACCCTACAACAATCGGCCCTACAACCCTACAAAATTTGGCCCTACAACCCGCAGGCCTCACCGGCGGCAGCTCGCTAATGGACGAGATCTTCAAGTCGTGGTCGCTGAGCGGCGGAGACTCCGACAGCGGCAGCAACACCCTCACCCTGACCAGCTGCCGTCAGGCGTCCAACTCGACTACCAATGGTACAAATAGTAGACGCGGCGGCGTTGACAAAAATTCCCCCGGTTACCATGGCAACGCAGACGATCTAGACGGCGACACCGATTCGATTAGCGCAGCCATCCTCAGCCTAAACCTTGGCGACAATTCCGCTAGCGTAGCGGCAGACCGACAGAAAGCGTCGTCTTCTTCCCTAGTTGGCGGTGCATTCGGTGATGACGTAACACCAACCGACGAACGGTTGCCAAGCGGATCGATTCTGCTGTCGAATAATGACCGAAGAAACGGCGGCGGTAGCAGCACCAGCAGCAGCAGCGGCGACGGAGCTCAGCTTCGGCAGCAGCTGCATCACAAACAGCAGCAGCTGTCGGCTACGTCGCTGGCGTCTTCGTCAAAGCGTCCCGGATCGGCTAATTCGAGCACGAACTCGATGGCTTCGAATGTCAGCTCGTTGGCTGATTCGCCATCGCGACAGCAGCCGCCGCCGCAGCAGCAACAGAAGCGCAGCAATCAATCGTTGAACTCGCAGGCTAGCAACGACAGCAACGCGGCTTCGTCTTCGTCAAAAGCTCGAACTTTGCCAGTTGAGACTGGCGCTCCGCCTTCTTCTGGCAGTCCGAGACGATCGTCGAGAAGTTCGTTTCTTAGCTTCGCTTCTGGAAGAAGATCGAAAGCGGCTGCGGCGTCGGCGGCTACAACGGCGTCGGCTGATGCGGCGAATTCGACGACGACAATTTCGAAGCCGATTCTGATCTCCGGCCCTATCAGCTTGCAATCCTCGTCGAATTCCAGCATCAGCACCGTGGCTAGCGGGGTCGGCGGCGTCGGCGATCAGCCGGGACCAGCCGCCTGCGTGGCCACAATCGGAGCCGCCACGGGTCACACGACGCTCAGGGCGTTGCGCGGCAACCAGGTGTTCCGGGCTCCTGCGCCTACGGCGTCAGGTGAGCGACGGCTGTTGCTGAGGATTTTGATTGTGTTTTAATCCCTTGTGTATCGATCTAGGGTGAGATTTGTTGGTTTGTCTTACTATCTAGGGTAAGATTTGTAGGTTAGTCTGACTATCTAGGGTAAGATTTGTAGGTTAGTCTGAGTATCTAGGGTGAGATTTGTAGGTGAGTCTGACTATCTAGGGTGAGATTTGTAGGTTAGTCTGACTATCTAGGGTAAGATTTGTAGGTTAGTCTGACTATCTAGGGTAAGATTTGTAGGTTAGTCTGAGTATCTAGGGTGAGATTTGTAGGTGAGTCTGACTATCTAGGGTGAGATTTGTAGGTTAGTCTGACTATCTAGGGTGAGATTTGTAGGTTAGTCTGACTATCTAGGGTAAGATTTGTAGGTTAGTCTGACTATCTAGGGTAAGATTTGTAGGTTAGTCTGACTATCTAGGGTGAGATTTGTAGGTTAGTCTGACTATCTAGGGTGAGATTTGTAGGTTAGTCTGACTATCTAGGGTAAGATTTGTAGGTTAGTCTGACTATCTAGGGTGAGATGTGTAGGTTAGTCTGACTATCTAGGGTGAGATGTGTAGGTTGGACTAATCGACTCACTTTGCCTACCTTGATTTTGTTATTTTCCGCTGCTGTCAAGGCTCCGCCGCCGGTGGCAAGGCGGCCTCCGCTTCAGTCGCGCTGAAGTCCGTCAATTTCGGCGACGTTCGCACAGCCGGCAGCTCCGCCTCCCAGCGACTGTCAACGGCGTCCACGGCCTCCTCCTCGGAGACGGCCGCTGCCTCGGTGGCGACTCCGGCTAGCGTCGTCAGCGGCGCCGACTCTTCTGCTGGCGCCGACGACAGCTTCTGGGGCTCCGGATTCAATCTGGGCGACTTTGGGCTGAGCAGTGCGGCTGGCGGCGTCGGTGTCAGCAAGGCGGATGACGCCGAAGATGTGATTGACAGGCCTGGCAACTACAGGTTAGTAGCAGTATGAGTAATTTTGTTGGCAATAAACGCTCGTAAGAAGTAGTAGTAGTAGTAGTATTAGTAGTAGTAGTAGTAGTAGTAGTAGTAGTAGTAGTATTAGTGGTAGTAGTAGTAGTAGTAGTAGTAGTAGTAGTAGTAGTATTAGTGGTAGTAGTAGTAGTAGTAGTAGTAGTACGAGTATTAGTATTAGTAGTAGTAGTAGTAGTATTAGTGGTAGTAGTAGTAGTAGTAGTAGTATTAGTAGTAGTAGTAGTAGTAGTATTAGTGGTAGTAGTAGCAGTAGTAGTAGTAGCAGTAGTAGTAGTAGTAGCAGTAGCAGTAGCAGTAGCAGTAGCAGTAGCAGTATTATTATTATTATTATTAGTAATAGTAGTAGTAGTAGTTGTATTGCTATTTTTTAGTTAATTGTACCGATTATTAGTTTCGCTATTATTAATCACAAAATAGAATCTAGTCTGTTAAACCCTACGCCCATACTTTGAACAATATTACTAATAGTAGTGCTAATATTACTTGTAACCTTTGCGGACCTCGTGCACCGTGAAACATTTGCAGCAATGTGCCGTCAAACTCGCGTAGCTCTCAACTGTACGCCAGCTCGTCGTCTTCATCGCGTAGGCGCTACATAATGAACGAGGTCTGCGCCTGATTTATTGACATTCTATCCATACTACTCGTACTTTATCTATGCAAGTAGTCAAATACGTTTATTTACTATCATTTTCTTTTACCTCATTTTCCTTACAGGACGATGACGAAGACGATGAAATAATGAATATGTGATCCCGGGGAAGCGAGTGGAAGCAAATTAAAAAAAAAAAACAAATTTTCTGTCATTTATTTTGATAGCTTTAAGTTTTATTGATCGGTGTAAATAAATTGTTTTACTATAAATGTCTTAGTCAACTATGAGTTAGTGTGGTTTTTAAAAAATATATTTGAGCTAGAGTATTTGTTAGTAGCTAGCAACTGCAAACTGCATAGTACATGTACGTGTTCTTTTGTTTTGTTTCGTTTTGTTAAAATAAAATCGATAAATTAAATTATTAAACGGTTTTTCTTCCTAACGAAATTGTGTTGTCTTTTTCCCATGATTTGTACTTAAAGTAGCTAATTTAGGTGTTTTTTTATAAATGTGCACTGTTTGTTGGTTATTTGAATTGAAAAATATCGAATTTGACTTTCAATGGTCATAGTCATAATAACATATAATAAATTTCTTTTTAATAAGTACAACTTTGCACCAATTTCTAGTCGTCCGTTTATTGAATTTAATGTTTTTGTTTGCATTCTGCTTTGCTAGTCAAAATTTACTAAAACTCTTGACATAGTGTTGTAAATTTAAGGATTCTTTGATGGGCTTTTAAGAGTGGCATTGAAAAAAATTATTTCGTAAGCTTTTAGAATCCTTCTATGTAGCTTATTAGTATCTACTATAAAGCTTAACTATTATATCCTTACAGAATCGCCCCATAATTGCCCTTGCAGAATCGCCCCCCTAAATTCCCTTGCAGATTCGACCCTTAATTGCCCTTGCAGAATCGCCCCTTAATTGCCCTTGCAGAATCGCCCCCTAAGAGCTCTTGCAGAATCGCCCCCCAAACGCCATTGCAGAATCACCCCTTAATTGCCTTGCAGAATCGCCCCTTAATTGCCTTGCAGAATCACCCCCTAAATGCCATTGCAGAATCGCCCCTTCATTGCCCTTGCAGAATCGCCCCTTAATTGCCATTGCAGAATTGCCCCTTAATTGCCATTGCAGAATCGCCCCTTAATTGCCCTTGCAGAATCGCTCCTTAATTGCCCTTGCAGAATCGCCCCCTAAGAGCTCTTGCAGAATCGCCCCCCCCAAACGCCATTGCAGAATCGCCCCTTAATTGCCCTTGCAGAATCGCCCCATAGTTTCCCTTGCAGAATCGCCCCATAGTTTCCCTTGCAGAATCGCCCTCTGAGTGCCCTTGCAGAATCGCCCCTTAGTTGCCCTTGCAGAATCTTCCCCTGAGTGCCCCTGCAGAATCGCCCCTACGTGCCATTGCAGAATCGCCCCCTACGTGCCATTGCAGAATCGCCCCTTAATTGCCCTTGCAGAATCGCCCCATAGTTTCCCTTGCAGAATCACCCCATAGTTTCCCTTGCAGAATCGCCCCTTAATTGCCCTTGCAGAATCGCCCCCCTTAGTGCCCTTGCAGAATCGCCCCATAGTTTCCCTTGCAGAATCGCTCGTCGAGTGCCCTTGCAGAATCGCCCCTCTAAATGCAATTGCAGAATCGCCCCTTAATTGCCATTGCAGAATCGCCCCTTAAGTGCCCTGATTACTAAGCTGATTTTTATTAATTATGTACCCTAGCTTAGAGAGCAGATCAGCATTTTTCGCGTTTTTTATGTGCGTCGGATGGAGCTTTTAATGCTTTTTTGCTTGCTTTCTTTCTTTCAGTTTGTGTTTTTTTACTGATTTTGCACTTAGTTTTGCCCGTTTTTTTTCTCTCCAAAAACGATTTAATTTCCTTCGCAATTAAAATCCGGTTATAAAATGTCTATAATCATGACTATTAGTAATATTGTACGCTTTACTAAGTTTATTCCGCTGCTATAGTTGCCCGTAAGGACGCAATGAAAAAAATCTATATATATATATTGATGTTGTAGAACTGATCATCTTATTTTTTTTTCATGTTAAATATTCGATGTTGTACTTTAGCATATTAATTATATAAAATACGCTCGCACTAAAATCTTCGCAGTAGTCTACTTATAGTAGCGAGTAAAACAAGTTTTGAAACAACCTTTCATTCGTAATACAATGCGACCGACTACTGATATTGAGTCAGAATCTTCCTGTTTCTCTTTTTTTGGTCCTTATATTGTTTCCTTTTTTGCGTTTCCTGCTTTTTTGTCTATTCATTTATTCGCCAGTTTAGTGCGAACATAAATTGATAAATTAATAAATATACTTATTATATTATACTACTACTATAAGCCGTTAGCGTATTAGCTTTTAAAAAAAGTAATTTGTCTGTTTTTATTTAGATTTTCTTTCGTTTATTTAAGATAGTTGTTGTGCATCTATCAACCATTTAATAGAAATAAGCCACAATTTATAGACATTGTCAAGATATCTGCATAAATCTAGGCAGAAGGATTCTCCCATTGTGGAGATATTCAGACAGCCTCTTTTGATCTATGGACATTTTTTCAACGCCCGACCATTTCACACGTCTTTACTAGATGAGATCTCTAGACATCAGCCTTTCTTTATAGATAGCGTTAGGACATCTTTAGGCCTTGAAACTGACGCAACAGACTACCGGTATTCTTGTATCTGTAGATTCTATTCAGTATCTGTCACAAAGGGATCATTTGGCTGTGCAAATAAGGATATCGATAAAAATCATTGTAGTTTATGTTAGCAATGCATAATATATAATGCATCATAAAGCATCGATAGACGATACCAAGGTATCTATATGTATAGAGACGTCTATTTTGTATAGTTAATTACCCGAAATCTATAGGCACCACGAAGTATCTATAGGCGTTTGGGGATTACGGTACAAAACGTAGTTCATAGATCAATCTTATAGTTGGTTTTACAAGGGTAGCTGCGCGGGTGGAGGTGCTTCAGGTGTCGCAACACCCGCACTTTATTTTCCCAGCTCAAACTGGTACCAGATATCAGCTGGATGGTCTAAATCAATGCGGGGATATTAAATAGTCTACTACAGCCGAGGCTCGAACCCACGACCTTCCAGTCATCAGCCAGTTACTAAGAGTATCTATGGATAGCTCAGCTCAGTCGTTTTCCAATTTCAGACGTCGATCGGGCAAGAAAGAAGAAAAAGTGTCCAAAGTGATCCACTTTCTCTCATAACAAGTTGAAATGCTGCGCCTCTTGTTAAGCCTCAGATGTCACCATTTTCACCAGCAGCAGCAACAGCAGAAGCAGAGCGGCTTGTTTCAATTGCTTCTGCGAAGAAGCTTGTCCTCTTCGCAACAGTCGGCAGCAAAACCGGTGAAAAAGCGGCCAAAATTTAGCGACCTTCGTCGACTGGCCGCCCAGTCGCGTCCCGAACGTCGGCACATTGCGGCCGGCATCGGCCTCTTAGCCTTCTCCAGCGGCGTCACCGTCTCGCTGCCGTTCTTTATCGGTCAGATTGTCGACGTAATCGACTCGGAGAAAGATGATAAGCCGGCTTTGAGGCGATCGTTGACCCGGATATCCGGCGGCCTGGCCGCTCTGTTCCTCTTGGGCGGAGCGGCCAATGCTACGCGAGTGTACCTGATGCGAGCGGCTGGCCAGAGGATTATCAAACGGATGAGGGATTCCGTGTACTCGAGTACACTGACTCAGGAGGTAAAATCTAGTCTGAGGGTTTGGTAGAAAGAAATGCAATGTTAGGGGAAGGAAATGCGCTCGTAATAGGAACACAACGAAAGTGAAAATAATGAATTGATGGGAAGGGAAAAGAAGGAATGTACAGGAGGGAACGAAGAACGAAGAGAACGAATTGTGGGAAAGCAGAGGGAATGTACATTATGGGGCGAGAATTAATGTACACGAAGGGTAGAGAATGAATGTACAGGAAGGGAAGAGAATGAATGTACAGAAAGGGAAGATAATGAATGTACAGGAAGGGTAGAGAATGAATGTACAGGAAGGGAAGATAATGAATGTACAGGAAGGGAATAGAATGAATGTACAGGAAGAGAAGAGAATGAATGTACAGAAAGGGAAGATAATGAATATACAGGAAGGGTAGAGAATGAATGTACAGGAAGGGAAGAGAATGAATGTACAGGAAGGTTAGAGAATGAATGTACAGGAAGGGTAGAAAATGAATGTACAGGAAAGTTAGGGAACGAATGTACAGGAAGTGAAAAGAAAGAATGTACGAGTACAGGAAGGGAAGAGAATTAATCTACAGGAATGGTAGAGGAAGAATTGCGGGACGGGAAAGAGAGGAAATGTACATGAGGGGACGAGAAGTAATGAACAGGAAGGGGTAGAGAATGAATGTACAGAAGAGAATTAAATGAGTTTTGGGAAAGAGATAAAATTTTGAGGAGAAAAGAGGAGAAATGTCTTGTCGAATGTCGTTAGCTGAAAAATCTACAAACCCGGCCCCAATCGACTTGGGGTCTCCCAACCCCCCACAGATCGCATTTTTTGACCGTTCGCGCACCGGCGAACTGGTCAATCGCCTATCAGCCGACAGCGCTCTAGTCGGCGAATCTCTTACCCTAAACGTAGCCGACGGCATCAGATCGACATTCATGGCCGGCGCCAGTGTCGGCATGATGATCTACGTCTGTCCCCAGCTGGCCGCCGTCTCACTGGCTGTGGTGCCCCCGGTTGCTGGTCTGGCGGTGGTGTACGGCCGCTACGTGAAGCGGATCACGCTGCAGGTGCAGGACAGGCTGGCTGCGGCTACCCAACTAGCCGAGGAGAGGTTCAGCGGCATCCGAACTGTGCGGGCGTTCGCTAGGGAGGCTGACGAGATTGCCAGGTGGGTTGGGGTCTTTGTTGAGCCCCGTCTTTGTTTTGTTTTGTCTTTTTTTGGCTGCTAGATTGACTATCGAAGCTACTTAGAAGAGGTGGCGCCAAAGCTACTTAGAAAAGTTTGGCGCCGAAGCTACTTAGAAAAGGTGGCGCCGAATCTGCTTAGATAAGGTGGCGCCGAATCTACCAAGAAAAAGTGGCGCCGAATCTACTAAGAAAAAGGGGCGCCAAAACTACTTAGAAAAAGTGGCGCCGAACCTACTTAGAAAAGGTGGCGCCGAATCTACTTAGAAAAAGTTGCGCCAAAACTACTTAAAAAAAGTTTGGAGCGGAATCTTCTTAGAAAAGGTGGCGCAGAATATACTTAGAAAAGGTGGCGCCGAATATACTTAGAAAAGGTGGCGCCGAATATACTTAGAAAAGGTGGCGCCGAATATACTTAGAAAAGGTGGCGCCGAATATACTTAGAAAAGGTGGCGCCGAAGCTACTTAGGAAAGGGTGGCGCCGAATCTACTTAGAAAAGTTGGCGCCGAATCTACTTAGAAAGGTGGCGCCGAATATACTGAGAAAAAGTGGCGCCGAATCTACTTAGAATAGTTTGGCGCCGAAGCTACTTTGAAAAGGTGGCGCTGAATCTACTAAGATAAGATGGCGCCAAATCTACTTAGAAAAAGTGGCGCCAAAGCTACTAAGAAAAAGTGGCGCCGAATCTACTTAGAAAAGGTGGCGCCGAATCTACTTAGAAAAGGTGGCGCCGAATATACTTAGAAAAGGTGGCGCCGAATATACTTAGAAAAGGTGGCTCTGAAGCTACTTAGAAAGGGTGGCGCCGAATCTACTTAGAAAAGTTGGCGCCGAATCTACTTAGAAAGGTGGCGCCGAATATACTGAGAAAAAGTGGCGCCGAATCTACTTAGAATAGTTTGGCGCCAAATCTACTTAGAAAAAGTGGCGCCAAAGCTACTAAGAAAAAGTGGCGCCGAACCTACTTAGAAAAGGTAGCGCCGAATCTACTTAGAAAAGGTGGCGCCGAATCTACTTAAAAAAGTGGCGCCAAAGCTACTTAAAAAAGTTTGGCGCCGTATCTACTTTGAAAAGGTGGCGCCGAAGCTACCTAGAAAAAGTGGCGCTAAAGCTACCTAGAAAATTTTGGCGCCGATGTTACTTAAAATGGTGGCACCAAAGCTACCTAGAAAAGTGGCGCCAAAAGTACTAAATAGAATAGGAGGGCGCCAAAGCTACAAGCCAGATCCCTACTAGCACTTGACCCCCTCCGCCGCCGCCACCTGCACGCAGCTACTCTCGCGAGACCCAGTCAGTCTACCTGGCCACCCTGAGCGAAGCCAGAGCTCGGGCCGCATTCTTCGGCTCAGTCACCGCGGCCGGAAACCTGGTGGTCCTGTGCGTCCTGTACTCGGGCGGCTTGATGATGTCTGACGGACAGCTCAGCGTTGGCAGCCTGTCCGCCTTCCTGCTGTACGCCGTCTACGTCGGCGTGTCGATCAATGGTGTCAGCTCGTTCTATTCGGATTTGATGCGCGGCTTAGGCGCCAGCCAACGACTGTGGCAGCTCATCGATCGGCAGCCCGGCATCCCCGCGCTGCCCGTTGGCGAGTCCGTCGACAAGTTGAGCTCCGTCCGTGGCGAGATCGGCTTTCAACGGGTGGCTTTTTCCTACGGTAGCGGCGAGGCTCAAGGAGGTCGAGTCCAGCTGTTCAACGGGTTGGATTTGACGGTACCCGCCGGAGCCAGCGTGGCCATTGTTGGACCGTCGGGTTCGGGCAAGTCAACGCTCGGTCATCTGTTGATGCGATTCTACGATCCAGATGGAGGCCGCGTCACGCTTGACGGGGTTGATATTAAACGGCTGGATCCCGTCTGGCTGAGGAATCAGGTGAATGGATGGGATGAAAGTCAGGGGTGATGCGATTTGGGGAAGTGGGACACTGGGATCATGGGGAAGTGGGACACTGGGATCATGGGGAAGTGGGACACTGGGATCATGGGGAAGTGGGACACTGGGATCATGGGGAAGTGGGACACTGGGATCATGGGGAAGTGGGACACTGGGATCATGGGGAAGTGGGACACTGGGATCATGGGGAAGTGGGACACTGGGATCATGGGGAAGTGGGACTCTGGGATCATGGCGAAGTGAGACACTGGGATCATGGGGAAGTGAGACACTGGGATCATGGGGAAGTGAGACACTGGGATCATGGGGAAGTGGGACACTGGGATCCTTGGGAAGTGGAACACTGGGACACTTGCTAAAGAAAAAATCCACTTTGCCTCCCACCGAAGATCGGCTGCGTGCCCCAGGAGCCGGTGCTGTTCTCCTGCAGTGTCGCTGACAACATTCGCTACGGAGCCGCTCTGTCAGACGGAGCTGTTGGCAACCAGCTGACGCAGAAGCTTGTGTCCCAGGCTGACATTGAATCTGCGGCTCGTTTAGCCAATGCGCACGAGTTTATAATGTCGCTGCCGCAGGGCTACGACACCCTGGTCGGCGAGCGCGGCGTGCTGCTCTCCGGGGGTCAGCGACAGCGGGTGGCCATCGCCAGGGCGATTGTTAAGAATCCGCGGGTGCTGCTGTTGGACGAGGCTACCAGGTTGGTGGCGATTTGAGCGGTCATTCTAGCAGTCATAGGAGTGGTCATTCTAGCGGTCATAGAAGTGGTCATAAGAGTGGTCATTCTAGCGGTCATAGAAGTGGTCATTCTAGCGGTCATAGAAGTGGTCATAAGAGTGGTCATTCTAGCGGTCATAGAAGTGGTCATGGAAGTGGTCATAGAAGTAGTCATAAGAGTGGTCATTCCAGCGGTCATAGAAGTGGTCATAAGAGTGGTCATTCTAGCGGTCAAAGAAGTGGTCATAGGAATGGTCATTCTAGCGTTCAAAGAAGTGGTCATAGCAGTGGTCATTCTAGCAGTAATAGAAGTGGTCATAGGAGTGGTCATTCTAGCAGTCATACGAATGACTGTTTTAGCGGTCATAAAATTAATCCATAGTTTGAGCCATCATTTAAACTTTCATGCTAGAGGTCATTGCACCAGTCATATTACAGGTCATAGAGGGCTATTTATGTTGTTAATTTGATTTTGACGATTGCAGTGGCCAACTCAGATTTGATTGATATTTTTGTTGTTTAGCGCCCTAGATGCAGAAAGCGAATATCTGGTGCACGACGCGCTACTAAAAGTAGCCAAAGGCCGAACAGTGATCACCATAGCCCACCGATTGTCAACTATTCGATCGGCCGACTTAATCGGCGTCCTTGCCAACGGTTGCCTAGCCGAATTGGGCAGCTACTCGGAGCTGATGAGCCGGCCAGACGGCGTGTTTCGTCGGCTTATCGACAGGCAGACCGTGTGACGTCATACCGTAAGAATCTGTCGCTTGATGATGCAATGATATTTCATTTAGAAGCCTAATATATTTAATTAAAAAATTTATTTTATTAGAATAGCTATTTGTGCTTCAATGCAGCTTTATTTTAGCGGCATATTTTTGCCATTAAATCAAGTATGGTCAGAAGCGCTTTGTTACATAAAATCAGCTAAAATTTGATTTCATGGCAATTTGGTATTTGTTGTGGTGCTACTATTATTGAAAGTTATATATGCTTTTCGAAATTTTTTTTAGTTTATTGATTTTCGTGTTTTGAAAAATAGCGGGGTGTCAAAACGGTCTGAACAAACAGGATGGAGACAAATTATTTGCAATTTTATTTATTTGTAATTTTGAACTTTAGCTTTTGACACCCCGCTAAATAGAGCTTATTGAATGTTCTGTTGCTTGAAATTATATGAAAATTTGTATCGGAATTTTTAATTTACGCTCGTATTTTTGGGGACACAAAATCATGGAGAACGCGCGTACACAGAGACTTCACATTTGCATATTCGGTGCGTATTGAAAAATAATTGATTTTTTTCAAATACATTTGTTGTCCTTCAGCACAACACTGTTATTGTAGCTATCTTTCGAGTGTTAATATAAAAATGCAGGATTTTAGTTACCTTATTTTTTATTTCAAGTAAGTCTATTAAAAATAGTGTAGTACATTGTTAACAAATTGTGACGAAAAGAAGACTAATTTATATCTTGGCAGCGAGTGATGAGGCTTCGAGCACGAGAAACCTTTTTCTTAATTACACTACTTTAAGTAAAAATGACAAAATTTAAATCTAAAATCGTCACAAAATAATAACAAAAATACGCTATCTTATGAGTAACAAATAGGAGAGCACTTCGTCAGTAAACCCACACGAGATTTTCCCGGGAGTTAGTTTCTCACTGTTTTGGCCCCAACATGTCTTTCTATATTGCTCGTAAATTTATCGTGATTATTAATATTCAAAAGTGGTAGAAATGCTCCGCACTACTACTTGAATTAAGGTTGTGGGATTGGAGCAGTGTGGAGCATTTTTACCAAGTTAAATATTAAAAATCATGAAAAATATTTAACACAAAATACAGGCGGGCAATTCGTTCGCGGGGAAAATCTCGTAGACTCAGCAGCTAGTATGAATTTAAAAGTGAAAACCAGGCTGGTATTTGTCCAATACAGTATTTTTGCTTCAAAAAGCCAATTCATCTTGCATTGAAGATTAAAATTCAAAAGCGAATAGCGTATTAAAAAGTCGGTATATAACATTGTGTTTAAAATAAAAAATCAATATTTACTAAAATTCTTATTATTACTAAATTTGTTCGCGCAGATTTGCTGCTGATATATTGATTTGTTTTATTTATTACTAAAAAATGAACTAAATTGTGCTAAGGTGCAGAAACTACTAATTAATAAAGAATAAGTAGTAGGATAGCACGTACAGTAAACAAATTTCTTATCTACACTGGAAATGTTGTTGGTTGAAAATTAGCAAAATAAAAGCATTCGACAGTAATCTACCAAGCTTATTTTCAGCTATTAAGGTCACCAGAAAAGGCCCATTTAAGCTTTCATCAAATAAATAAAGCCATAACGTAGCTATGTCATATTTTCTGCAATGTTTTATACAGTAATTAAAGTGGCATATAGTGAATTTAAAATGTCATCTTCAAGAAACGTTTTTTGAAGGAAAGCACAACAACCTGGCAATAAACCAAACTCAAATTATGTTTTTAGACAATATATGCGATCTAATTTTTAAATAAAGCGTGGAGTTTGACGCTCGGGCAAGTCACAATGGATTACGAAACACTTTGATACTTTCTGAATCAATAGTTTTCGTATTAAAAAATTAATGTGTAACTCAAAAGTAGATTGAGATTAAATAAGTTTAAAAGCAGGGAACTACGGAATAATACATAATTCTTCAAGTATCAAATAGGAATTTTCCAAGCAAAATCTGGTCAAGCCAAGAAGGACTTTCAAGGAAAAAATACTTTATTCAAACAGGTTAAAATTTGGCTAGCTGACTTTATCTAAAAGTTCCTAACCGTTGATGATATTTATAACTCTCGTGGACTCAGCTTCCATGGGAAAGTGGCGTCGTGATGGGGAAATAGAGCTGTTTTCGCAGCGTTGATTTGAGTTCAACGACCTGTTTTCCGTTGGTCAAGTCAAACACCTGATTAACGACCTTCGGCAACAGCTGACTGAACTCTTTGACATTCAGGTCGGCATTCAGGATAACCTGGTTGAGCACCTGGGCGAAGACTCCACCGGTGCTCGGGTCCCGGCGTGATACCTGACCCTCGGACGTGCTGTAGATGTACAAGCAGTCTACCAGGTCCTCAGCACGAATCGTCGGGATTGGCTGTTGACCTAGTCGACAGGCTTGCGTCACGAAGATCTTCGGTTTGCCGGCGAGCTCTGGGCACTCGCGCACCTGACGGTACAAAGACTCGAGCTCAACACTCTGATTGTCTGAGCCCGATATGTAGCCGTTGTGTCCGTGGCTCATGACGCACAGCACAAAGACGTCGTGCTGTGTGTAGTCTGACATCGGTCTGTTCACGCTTAGCAGGCTATTTCTCAAGAAGTGGCTGGTCGTGTTCTGGTAGAGTTCAACGAACAATCCAAGACTCTTAAACGCTTGATAGAGTCCAGACTGGGCGCTTGTGTCACACATGGCACCTTCTCTACGTCGAAAGCCATCGGGTGTAGGGCGCTCGGGATCTACGTTGTTAATCACCATGGCAACGCCTCTGAAAGTGCTGGACATGGGGTATCTTTCCTGAACAGCTTCGGGGTCCAGTGTCGGCTGCTGTACGTCGCTTCCTGCGTCCTCCAGGGCTTCGCTCCACATTTCTGAAGTCTCGCGTTCGCCCTCAGCGTTTGACTCGACAGTTGCATCGGTTTGATGATGGCGGATGCTGTGAAATGTATTTGCGAAATTTATTGAATTAGAAAAATAAAAAACAAATTATAAGCTTGATGCCATCAACTAGAAAGCTACTAGCTTTATAGAAGCGGATCGTCACATCTGCATACAAGACTTAATTTGCCACATCAATTTACTTACTTGAAAATACAGACTTTCGCAGCTAGCATTTTAATTTTTAATAATTTTAATGAATCGGAACTTTAGATGCATTTGTTAAATGTACTCGTACTTCCAAGACTATCAGTCTTGAATTTGAAAAATAGACTTTTACATGTATTCACATCACAGCTAAAAGACTGCAAAGTTTTTGTTTAAAAAAGTACCACTGTTCTAAGTAAATTTCTGTCCATTTATTTTGCTGTTTTTTTAACGAACTCTGCTAGTAGATTTAGCTTCAGTCGAGTTTAAAACTGGTCTACTCGTGCATCTAAGCGCAATTCAACTCTATAATAAAGCAGTCCGCCTTAAATTAAAGATTGCCACCCATTAGAGTAGAGAAGAAAATGAAAAAAAATTCTAGAAATACTGGGTCAAACTGGTACCTCATAGTAAAACTAAACTCACACTACCGAAGCCACAAAGTATGTTACAGAGAGCATTCGAGTTAATTATCGTTAGTTTCGTCTCTAGTCTATTGTTATTTGCGGCAATTAAGCACTCATTGAGTGCCCGTTTGTATCAACCTGTCTACAACTACGTCTTTCTCTCCCTCGTTTGCAGCCTAATGACAATGTAGATAGTTTTAAACTTGGCCCGGTTGTTCGCTATCGCGATGCTGTAAAAGCTAAACGTAGAGCATAGTTGGTTTTATGCATTCACTCTGAGCAAATGACCTCCCTTGACTCGTAATTCTAGCTAGCTATAGGGCCTTGCCCTGTGATACTATCAAATTTACTTATACACACACACTTTTAGACACACAACAAAACGTTCTGCGCACTCAGTCTTATGCTGCTTACTGTCCAGCTCTTTGCATGGCTAAACACTCGCAGCTTGCAAGTACTGATCCATCAATACTCAGCATAAGCGTTAAATGCGTTTAAACACGATATTTTGCTGATTCATTTCTCCTTAAAAACCAGCTACAATTTAACCACGATGGCCCAGATTAGATGCTCTTCAAAATCGTATTGCTTATTTCGTAGGTTTGTCAGTAAATGATCCAAACTTTAGCAATTAATTCATTACAAATAGGCTCAAGTCTGTGTAAATTTTCATCAAAATCAGTCGAACAGAAGCAAAATTATTAGGGGTGTCTAAGAACTTTTTGGACGTACTATAAGGTATTTGTAACGCTGATTTCGCAAGCTATATACGCTTGTGTATTACGAGTATTATGGATCTGAGTTCGATAATACGAGCTAGAAAATCGGGCATCCAACGGGGGTACAACTCCGTCCCAGTCCTTATCAGACATTTATTAACCCTGGAAATCTTTTCTGGGGCTTGCGCAATTCGATTTTCGGACTCTTCCTCCAAGAAATTAGCAAGGAGATGACAGGGGAGGACAGGGAAGGGAACATTTAGAGGCTGCGAATAAAGAGGGAAGAAAAGAAAGAATAGAAATGAAAAAGTATAATGGGATTTATGGGTATAATTGTGAGATCGTGGAGGTCGAAGATAGAAGCAAAAGAAAGGACTTTCTTGTCTTAGGCTGAATAACAGCAATCAAAAGTTAAGTATGCGATTCACATTGCAATATCCACTGTCCACTTGTGAAACACTGCATGCGCTTAAGCAGCGGGTCTAAAGGTTTATACGCATGCCCGTGCAGCATATTTTTCTCACCACTCCTTTATCGATTCCTGAACTTCCCGATGGCCCAAGTACGCCGCCCACTGTAGTGCGGACATCTGGTACTGGCCGCGGTGTAACCAGTACTGCGGTTTGTCCAGAGCGGGACTCAGGACCCTGACCACTCGACTGTGATTACCTCTGGCTGCCCAGATCAGCGGCGTGTTGCCACAGTAGTCCAACGTGTGAGCCTCGGCCTTCAGTTTAAGCAGAGCCTCGACGCACCGCTCCGAGCCGCGAATGGCCGCGTGCGTCAGAGCGGTTTGCTCGCAGCAATCCTGCGGGCCCAGTTCAATATTCTCAACGTTTATTTTCGCTTTAAATAAGGTGTTTGGACAAATTAGAGCTTCACAAATCTTCACAAATATCTCTCAATATAAAAATGAGTAAACAGAACTAACCTTTCTATGCACATCGGCGCCCATGTCGTGCAGAAGCATCAGCGCATCCGGGTGATCGTTGGCAGCGGCGTGCATCAGGGGAGTTGCAAGTGCGTTATCCGGCTTGTTTACCTCATCAGAGAGATTGCGTTCTTTCAAAGCCTGTAGAATTTGGTTGCTTCCATTGATGCTGGCAACCGCTATCGGGTTTCTACCAAGGGTATCTCGGTCTTCGAGGGAAGCGCCGTTGTTTAGCAGTTTAAGAAAAAGTTGTCGGTTGTCGGTTTTTGCAACCGCTATGGCCACAGTTTCGTTTAAGTCTTTTTGAACTTTGATAGTTGCCCCTTCGACGATGGTCAACCGTTCGCCATCTTCAGAAATCTGGAGTTGAATTTGGTGTTGCTGTGCACAGTCTTGCTGGCGGTCATGCTCCATCTTTCTGGTAGTTGCCGATGAAAGTTCTAGCATTAAATTCGGCATCAGTTGTGGTCGTAAAGAAGTTGGGCTGCTTTTATCGCCAAGCAGATTTATTTCCTCAACTTCCGGCTTCTTGCAGTCATCCAGACATACATCAGAATCACAGCTAGCTGATAATGCATTCGGAGGCAGCCTGCATTCAGTTTTAATTGGCAAATCAAAAGTAGTCTCACTTTCTCTGTCGTTAGATGATGAATTTGAAGCTGCCTCGCTTTTTGGTCTCTGCGCAAGCTCCAAAAACGATGGATCACTATCAGTGGTATCGCTTTTGACGCTCTAGATAAGACTTTAGACATTCAAAATAAAACTGCATAGGATCGCAAGCAAGGCCAGGCTAGCTACGGCCAGAGCAAGCCCAGTCTTGGCTGCAGGGATGGCTTGGCCATAGACTAAAAAATGGAATATCAAAATGAGAATAAGACGCTCAATATGAGACCGGGAGTGAAAGCCTTCAGATATCGCTCTAACCCTCTGACCCTCAGCCAGCTCTCTTTCTTCACCCCTTGGGTTGCATCTGACCCCTTGGATTTCACTGTGATGGCACCATTGATTCCTGCAGCAGACCGTCAGCGTCTGATCGACGCAGTAAATAATGGATCAACCATCCTAGCTGCCGCTCAAATTCTCAAGATCAAGAGAGCGTCCGCCTTTAGGATCGCTGCGGAGTTCCGCCTCCATGGCAGAGTCGAATCCCTACCTCGTGGCGGTCGGAGAGAAGAAAATTGCAAGGCTGACAACGAGATGAGAGACTTCCTGACTGAGACGCTGGAGGAAAATCCCTTCCTCACACTCAAGGATATGTCCTCACGTCTGGCTGCGCAGTTTCCGGAAAAGCCGCAAGTCAGCTACAAGTGCGTGGACCGAATGCTGCATGGTCTGCTATACACCGTGAAGTTGGCTGTCAAAGGCACTGACGTGAGGGTGAGGACAAATTCTGAGGCAAATATCGAAGCCAGGCACGAATACGCCATGTTCATGCTGAATTTGGCTCAAGAGACTCGCACTGTCTTCTTGGACGAGACCGGGTTCAATCTCTGGACCAGGCGCTCTCAGGGTCGTGCGCTGAAAGGCCGTCCTATTCGGCGAACTGTGACAACCCAACGCGGGCCAAATGTCTCGGTGTGCATGGCGATTGCGACAGAGTTTGGTCTTCTGCACTCGAATGTCTACCGCGGTGGACAAACCGTTGCTCGCTTCCAAGAGTTTGTGGACGCCCTGTGCGAGCGATGCAACCAATTGGACCAGGGAGCCCAATGGGTCATCCTGATGGATGGGCCAAATTTTCATCGTGCGGCGAGGGTTCCTCAGCAGCTCCAGAACCAGATCTCCATCAGGATTCTGCCACCATACTCGCCTTTCCTCAACCCTGTGGAGCTCGCGAACTCAGCACTCAAGGCGCGCATTCGCCAGATGCTGGCGAACCCTGAGCTAGTCGAGGAAGAGGCTGCTCCACCTGCAGATTTCACACAAGAGGAGTGGCGCTTCATGCTGCTGGAGCGGATTGCACGAGAGGCAGTCGGCCTCGTCATCACAGCTGAGAAGGCGGCCAGATGGGAACTCGGCTGTCAGAGGCACTTTGGCAGGTGCTTAAATCGAATGGCCTTCTAACGCTGTCCGCCAGGCTGACTTCAGTGATTGACTAAACATTTCGATACGCTATTCTGCTTCTTGTGTATTGCCTAATTTCTCCTTAGCTGTTTGTATGGTGACTGCCAAAAAGCAAATAAATTACGTTCACTCCCGGTCTCATATTGAGCGTCTTATTCTCATTTTGATATTCCATTTTTTAGTCTATGGCCAAGCCATCCCTGCAGCCAAGACTGGGCTTGCTCTGGCCGTAGCTAGCCTGGCCTTGCTTGCGATCCTATGCAGTTTTATTTTGAATGTCTAAAGTCTTATCTAGAGCGTCAAAAGCGATACCTTGGAGATAAGAACCTTCATTTTTGGGAACTACTGATGCGTTCAGGGATGCCTCACTTTCTGGACTTATTGGTGCATCCAAATGAACAATACCGGCTTCATTATCTTGCGAAAACCTGGACGCTTCTGGCGTATGTGTGCCCTCCTGGTCGTCAGGCAAATTAAAATGTATGCCACTTTCTGTAGCTTCAGGCAAATTTGAAAAAACATCAGATTCTGATGCCTCATTTATACTTGCATCCGTGTTAGATTCTCTTGAGGTCCGATTTTGTCGTATCGGTTCTTGATTAACCAACAATTTTGTTTTTGTCGCTTCCGATGGGCGTGAACCAAATTCAATCCTAACTATATCTGGATCAAATGGATAACTGCTGTGGGCCATCTGAAATCTCAATGATGAAATTTGCGAGCGGCTTTTCTGTTCACTTCCTATCCTTTCCGACGTTAACTTGTCTTGTAGCGATTTGCTTCTTCTAAAAACAACCTCAGTACAATCAGTTGACGTTCTAGCGGACACGTCTATCTGCGAATTGTCTCTTGAAGAGCTAAAATTTTGAGAAGAAAATTTTAAGCAGATGCATAATTGTGAATCCTTAAGCTGTTAGTTTAGTTTCTCTATAATCCTCAAAAACTTACTAGGTAATATCGAAGTATTGCTTCCCTTCGAATCTGCGATGCGAAACGAGAAAATACGTTAAGTAAGGAAATTTCGATTGCAATTCATAATTTTTTATGCAACAAGTACTTAGGTATCAAAAAGTAACTTCTTACAATATTGACAGTTTAACCTTTCTACAATAATGATTCTAGAAAAGGTATCGTCAGCTTACTGTTCGAGCAAAGCGGCCAAATAAGTATTGCCATTCCGTCTAGCCAGCGTCAGGGCAGTTGCACCGCTGCTGTTCCTCATTGTCCAGTCTGCACCAGCCTCTAGCAATATGCGGTACGCCCTCTGGGCTGAACCATCTGTGCGACCGCTGCAGGCCCCTACCATCAGAGGCGTCATGCCACCCTCAGTGCAAGCGTTCACATTCACGCCGGACTTAAGGAGGATGCGCAGCACTTCAAAATTGCCAGTCAGCATGGCTGCGTGCACGCAGGTGCTGCCACCAGCGTCTGCGCACGTCGGATCGCTTTTTGATGCCAGAAACTCGGGCAGCGATCGCACGCATTTTGTTAAGCCCTCCGAAACAGTCCACAGTGGTGTCCTCCCGCTTCTGTCAGGCAAATCTGAGTTGAAAATTGTGAGCAGGCCTCTCAGCTTCTCAATGTTGTTTTTCTCTGCAAACTTTGTAAGTTGTTGTCTCGTGTGCTCCAGCTGAAATTGGCAGGGGTTTCCATATGAAAAACAATTATCTAATGTAATTCATCCGTCGGATCTGTCAAACTTATGAGATCTATTGTGCTACAGCATAAATACACCTTTGTAAGACCTTAAAAGGGATGACTTTAGTCAATGCTGACTATAAAAAATATGTTTACAACACAAAGACATACGATTGTGTCACCTTACTTTTTGGTCTACGACGATGTCTTGGGAACCAAAGAATTCTAATCCAACTTCACTGAAATTGGTAAATTAGCAAATTCACGAGACAGAGTAGCAAATTAATGAGTCGAATTACCGCATTCATTAGACAAAAGTAAATAATTGAATTTGATGAATCGCCAAACTTACACTTTAATAATCTCCGCCATGTCGCTCTTGCCGTGCTGCTTCGCTATGTCCAGCGCAGTCAGACCCTCGGCAGATCTCTTGTCCATCAGGCTGGCTCGCTGCTCGCGGTACCGGCTCTGACGCAGGAGATGCAGCAGATGCTTGGCGCACCGCCAGCTGCCAGCCAGAACGGCCTCCATGAGCGGCGTGAAGCCCCGGTTATTCTGCAACCACTTTGACTCGAATGGTAGCAGTGAAAGCAATTGAAGATTATCGTGCTTGGCTGCCAGGTGAGCGGCCGTGTTGCCCCAAACATCTGTTGCCAGAGGATCGCAGCCCTTGTCAATCAAATAGCTGATGCACTTGGAAGTCAGTGGTGAATAGTTTGCCTGAGCAGCAGCATCTGAATGAGAGTGAAGGCTAGCTACTTGCATCAGGACATTTTGACCGTCTTTGCCGTGTATTTGCAACAGATCTGGGCTAGTTAAGATCTTCATAACGTTCTCGAAGCATCCCTTCATAGCCTGCTTTGCAAGCAGCAGCATCTCCTGTAGGGAAAAATAGGAGTTTCCATGGTAGAACTTATAACAAATAGAAACGGGTAAATTATGAAGGAACATAAGATCTGAAGTCAGATCTATCCCATTCAATAAACTTATCAATATTGCCTCTTAAAGGAATTAAAAAATATACTTTTAGGTGAATAGAAATCATCTGCACGTCATATTTCTGCACATTTTTTAAAGCAACGAATTAATACTCCAATTAGATGATTATAATACTCAAAACAGTGCAATGAACAATTACCTGATCCAGCAGATTGACGTGGTTCTTAGGAAACAAACCAGCTCGTCCACTTGACTCGCCCTGCCATCTGTTGGTGTTTTTAGTATTTCTGTCAATAATCCACACAATCTGACCCACTTCGAGGCTCATCTCGTCATCACGGACTGTCGAGTACGATAGCTTCACGACTGCTAAGTCTTCAAGCTGGTCAAAATAGAACCAGCTCACCGACCCAGTGTACGAGTTTCCCTTGCAGTAGAACGAACAGCCGGGACTTTGCATCCTCAGATCCGTAATCAGCACCTCCGTTCCAGCTTGCAACTCGTTGAATCCTTTCGAAGGCGAGCTCTGAGGCAACGCACCACGCAGTCCCTTGGAAATTCTCCATTTTCGCCTGTTTTCTGATTGGTCCCTTTGACTGTTTGACTGTTAGATGAAGGCTGTTCTGTAGCGACAACTAAATCTCCCTCATGCAGTCCCAGAAGTGCACCATCTGCAGTACCAGGTTGGCTGCGAGTTGCTACGTACAAGTAGGTGCAGGGGTCATCACTTGTTGGCTTTCTGGCCATGCTGTAAGGAATTGATTTTTTCTTTACTCGCTTGGCTTTCGCTAAAGACTTCTATAGTCATAGAAACCTACATTAATTAATTATTTTTCTTGAAAAACTGTAGTTAGTTTAATTAAAAAAACTGTTTACACAATGAAAACAAAAATTGCCTGAACTACCAAAGAGAATGTATTCATTTCTTTTTTTATTACATATTGCCTGCAGCAAAATATTATCTAGCTTGTTAGAAATAAAACAAACAGTTCGAATAATAATATTAAAAATTATTTTTGGTATATGTATGGTATTAAAAATCTATAATTAAACTGTTAAAATCCACATGCACAAAATTTTTCTTTAAAAATAGTAAAAATAATGATAAGAAAATAAATTCTCATCCTTTTTTTAATATGAAAAGCATGATTGCATTGTAAATTTTTACGAACTGAAAGCCAAAAGAATCGACCGATCTGAGAGCAAAAACAATATTTAAAAGTGATAAAATGTGCCAATAAATTTAAAGCTACTATATTTTATTTACTTTTTAAGGATACAACTTTCCCGACATGTTAACGTGTGGATGAATAATTATTTAAGGAAATTACTTTCTAATACGCAGATAAAAATTTGATTTCAGTGCGATATTTAATTGTCGCGAAAAAAACAAAAAACAAACTAACAAAAGCTTTTCAGCCTTGAAAACGCTACTTGATTTCAAATTTAGTTTAGTCACAGTTTTTAATTACTTCATTCTAAACAGTGGCTGATTTAGGGGTTGGGTGGGGGTTGCACAGGGCATTTTGCCCACCGTGAACGCTGTGCAAGTCAGTAAGCCAGTTACCTACTTATACTGATTTTGTTATTTTTAATCCAATAAGATGTTTTATTAGCAAGCAAATTGGTACAGGGTTTTGGTTATTTATTTAGTATTTTTACTAATTGTTTTTTATTTGTACCTGCACCTGATCCTGAATATTTATTATTTGTATATGAAACAAATCATACATTCGAAGACTCGCAGCCTTCGAATTGCTGCTAGTTTGTCTACTTGTGCCTTGGTTGAGGGTGGCGAGTGTCTTCCTTGTCAACCACTGGTCCAGGTTCGACCCTGCGTTGTAGGTTGGCTATTTTCCCTAGGGCGGTTTCGCGTGCAGGGTCACATTAATTTGGGGCCTTGTGCACGAATTGGTTGGGATATGGGCCAGTTTTACGCCCATGAGGGCAACCAAGGATGATATAT
The DNA here is from genome assembly GCA_950096795.1 of Macrostomum cliftonense. Classification (NCBI taxonomy): domain Eukaryota; kingdom Metazoa; phylum Platyhelminthes; family Macrostomidae; genus Macrostomum; species Macrostomum cliftonense. The sequence continues at coordinate 213,139 of CATNEM010000145.1, forward strand.
ACATGTACATATCATCCTTGAGGGCAACCCCCAAGGCAGAGAGAGAGTGTACATTCCAGGAACCGCCGCTTGTACACCCTATGTGAGTGCGTATAACTGTGAGTGGGTCGACGTCAACCGGAGAGGCGGCTCAGCGTGCTTGGCTACGCCGACGATCTCGCCCTGCTGTCCTCGACCGTCGAGGGCGCCCAACGGCAGCTGGACAGGCTGGTTGCCGTTGCAGCGAGTGTCGGCCTGGTGGTCAACGCGCAGAAGACCGTCGTGCTCTGCGTGCCGAGCAACATCGAGGCTGCAATATCCTGCCGAGGCGCTGACGGCCAGGCGACAGAACTTCCGCGCTGTCAGCAGTTCGTCTACCTCGGCGGTCTGGTCCCTGACGTCCGCGAAGACCTGCGGCGTCGCCGAGGACTTGCCTGGGCTGCCTTCCGTTCGATAAGGTCAATCCTGCAGTCCGAGGCCCTGCCAGATCGCCAGAGGGCAGCGCTGTTTCGGGCGGTGATCGAGACCGTCTTGCTGTACAACGCCGAGACCTGGACGCTGACGGACTCGCTCGAGCAACAAGTCGATGCGGCGCACGCTGGCCTGCTGCGCGCCGCCTTTAAGATCAGCTACGAGCGGGTCTCCAACGCGGCACTTTATCACCGCGCCGGCCTGGACCGTCCAAGCGAATTTTTGCGCCGTCGGCGACTCCAGCTGGCAGGCCATGTCATCCGCGCCGAGTCATACTGCCCCGAGCCGGTGCAGGAGGTGCTGCTGCTTACGCTGCAGGCGCCCTACCGGCGAGGACAAGCGCGAACTCGGCGTTTCGTCGTTTGCCTGCTGGCTGACGCCGGCGCCCCGATTCTGCCGGCGGCGCGGCCTTCATTCGCGGCCAGGCCCTGAGGCGCGCCCTGTGACGCTGCTTTCATCATCTTGACAGCGTACTTTGTTGTTGTTGTTGGTCATTCTAGCAGTCATAGGAGTGGTCATTCTAGCGGTCAGATAGCGAAAAATAGCGAGTTGTCAAAACGGCCTGAACATTTTGAACTTAATTTTTTAAATCGAGACGATTATTTTCAATTTTATTAATGGTAATTTTGAATTTTAGCTTTAGACAACACACTAAATAGAGCTTATTGACTTTTCTGTTGCTTGAAATTATATGAAAATTTGTAACGGAATTTTACAACTACTCGTATTTTGGGAGACACAAAATCATGCAGAACGCGCGTACACAGAGACTTCACATTCTAATTTTGGGTGCGTGTGCTTTTTCAAAAGTTAATTTTATTTCAAATATATTTGTTGTGCTTAAACACGAAAACCTTGTTATCCGATCTATTTTAAGTGTAGTTTCAAAAAACGGGCTTGTCACAAAAAATTAATCGAATCTCGTTTTTTATTTTTAACTTCAACAGTGCTTTGAATTGAAGTAGAAAATAAAAAAACATAGTAAAAACTCTGCATAGCGTTGTAACAAAGAATAAACCTCACTTTACTACTAACTAATAAGGATTAAGTAGGATAGCATGCACAGCAAACCAATTTCTCGACTACGCCTGGAATTGAAATGAAGTTAGCTGAAATTCGCTAAACAAATAAAAACGCAGGCCAGTAATATAGCACCAGAAATAAAATTCTAATTAAAACAGATTCACAGCGTTGACAATTGTAAAAAACGAACTAGAAAATAAAAAATCAACTGTGGATTACCAAAAAAACACGAGGTAGTAATGTCATGCCTAGAATACGATTAGTATGTTAGAAAACATCACTTTTAACACGGCAAACAAATTCAAACAAAATTTAAATAATTAGTGAAGCTGATATTTCATGCCTAGTATCTATTAGGGCACTAAATAGGATTTCTTTGTCGTCGTGTTAAGAAAAAAACAGCTGCTTTCTTAGTGTCGTTTTAATTTCAACAACTTGCTCACCGTCAGTCGAGTTGTACACCTGATCAACGACCTTCGGTAGCAGTTGCTGAAACTCCGTAATACGCAGGTCGGCATTCATAATGACCTGAGTGAGCGCCTGAGCGAAGATGCCACCGGTGCTCGGGTCCCGAAATGATGCTTGATCCTCAGCTGCGCTGTAGATGTACAAACAGTCCACCAGATTTTTCAGGCGAATCCTTGGGGTCTGCCGTTGACCAAGCCGACACGCCTGCGTCACAAAGATCTTCGGTTTGTTGGCGAGCCCTGGACACTCGCGCACCTGACGGAACAAAGACTCAAGCTCAACACTCTGATTGTCTGAGCCGTATATGTAGCCGTTGCGTCCGTGACTCATGACGCACAGTACAAAGACATCGTGCTGGTCATAGGCTGACATGGGTCTGCTGAGGCTTGGCAAGTGATTCGTCATGAATCGGCTCGTTGCGTTCAAATGAAGCTCAACGAACAGTCCGAGTCTCCTGAACGCCTGATACAGGCCAGTGGCGCTGGTATCAGCTATGGCGCCGTGTCTTCTTTGAAAATCGTGTTCGCCATATTCGTTAGGTTGCTCGGGATCGATGTTGTTAATCACTATGGCAACGCCTCGGGACCTGCTGAGCATTGGGTATCTGTACCCGAGGTCCGGTGTCGGCTGTTGGACAGTGCTTCCTTCAACCCCGAGAACTTCAATCCAAGGATTATGTGAAGCCTCTTGATTGATTTCAGCAGCCGACTCAGCAGAGGCGTCGCGTTGATATCTGCGAATACTGTTTTGAGTTTACGATAGTTGCCCATATTATACGAAAGTAAACATTTCTAACCTGCCCCGATAATGTTATGGATTGTGTTTTAATGATATATGCGTAGTTTTACGTGCGGCTTGTTTGTACAGTTTTGTGTGCTTGATCGACTTCTTAAAAAACATCCAATTAAGTCAAGCTTCCTTGATGTCATGGCTAAAGCTCGAACCTGGTTATATTCGCAGATTCATAGTACTCCTACAATGAACCTTAAAAACGTTTTCAAACGCATCTTGACCCGCCTTGATAGCCCTATGCTTATTAACAGAGCTAAAGGCTACCTGCAGCTAAGCAACTGTCGTACCTCGGAGGGTTGTAAAAATTTTTGCTAAGCCTCTTTTTGCTCTCTTGCGTTTTGTTCTACTTCGCATACAATGTAGGCTGTAGGGGGTCTGTGTCAGTTGTTTAGCGAAAAATTAAAAATAAAATGGTTTTCTATCTATTTTAGCAAATGGCTGCTACTATGGAGGGGTAAGGAAAATGAGAGAGGTTGTAGGAGCTATAATGAAGGCAATCTCTATTCGAGTCAGAACAGTGGGCCGATTTTTCACCACTACTCTAGTTTTCTAAAGGGTACATTTAAGAATCAAACTGTACTGTTACTGTTCCAACGCTTTTTCTATATTTGATTTTGGTATTTAGCTACTTCTTTTTTCTTCCCTTTGTCTCAAGTTTTGTGCTCTGATAAACTGCGATGAATATAGTTGCTTTAATCTATTCCTTGCTCATGCAAGCCTCTGTCATCAGATGTCAGTTTAAAGATCACACTATGCACTGCACTCATTATCCAAGAGAAAATGAGCGTCATCTTTAATTTTATCCAAGTAAACGTCTTCACTGTATTATTTTACACTCAGTTTATATGCTCTATTTGTCAGCGTTGACGTACCGCAATTATTTTCGACAGTAATACAGATACAGGTTTGTTCGCTTGGACCGCAAAATTTTTATTATTTCTCCCGGTGGAATCTCTAATACGAGGAAAGCAATCTTTAGATCTAAGGGTTCAAGTCTAAAACCCTTGAAATAGCCTTAAAGCAGTTTCGATAAACTAAGTAGCGCATACTAGTAAAGTAGCACTCACTACTGCTTTATTGATTCCTGAACCTCCTGATGGCCCAAGTACGCCGCCCACTGTAGCGCCGACATCTGGTACTCGCCGCGGTGTAACCAGTACTGCGGCTTGTCCAGAGCGGGACTCAGGGCCCCGACCACTCGACTGTGATTCCCCCTCGCTGCCCAAATCACCGGCGTGTTGCCACAGTAGTCCAACGTGTGAGCCTCGGCCTTCAGTTTGAGCAGAGCCTCGACGCACCGCTCCGAGCCGCGAATGGCCGCGTGCGTCAGAGCGGTTTGCTCGCAGCAATCCTGCGGGCCCAGTTCAATATTCTCAACGTTTATTTTCGCTTTAAATAAGGTGTTTGGACAAATTAGAGCTTCACAAATCTTCACAAATATCTCTCAATATAAAAATGAGTAAACAGAACTAACCTTTCTATGCACATCGGCGCCCATGTCGTGCAGAAGCATCAGCGCATCCGGGTGATCGTTGGCAGCGGCGTGCATCAGGGGAGTTGCAAGTGCGTTATCCGGCTTGTTTACCTCATCAGAGAGATTGCGTTCTTTCAAAGCCTGTAGAATTTGGTTGCTTCCATTGATGCTGGCAACCGCTATCGGGTTTCTACCAAGGGTATCTCGGTCTTCGAGGGAAGCGCCGTTGTTTAGCAGTTTAAGAAAAAGTTGTCGGTTGTCGGTTTTTGCAACTGAAATGATCGGAGTTTCGTTCAAGTCTTCTTGAACCTCAAAATTTGTGTCTACGCTGATCAACGACTGTTCGCCATCTTCAGTAATCGGATTTGGCTGTGAGAATTTTTTCAAGCTATCTTCCTCCACGTTTTCACTGGAAGAAGCGGTTTGTGTTTCTCCCTTGGCAGGTGTCGAACAGTCTGTCTCTGAGTGCGAAGATTTTTGACTGGCTGTTTCTACAGGGGGTATTAAATTTTCTTCATTCTTTGGTTTGTCAGCCTGTATCCGTGTGTCCAGAAACACGGTATCATCGCCAGTTGACGATCGATTTACAGTTGAGCTTTCTTCAGTTTTCTCAAACGGATTTGACATTTCCTGGCTGTTTGGTTGCTGGAGCTGTTTTAATAAATTGGCCTCACTTTGGAATTCATTTTTGAGGCCTACTGTGGGGTTCCACAGGTGCATTCGCTAACGCGAAAGTAGCTGGTTTATTTGGAGTCTCCGTGCTCTCCAGTCTTTCTCGTAAATTTGAAGCTGTAGATCTCGGAAGACTTTCTGTCGAATTCGCTTTCATATCAGAATCGGATTCCTCGTCTAGATTTATAGCCAGCTCTTTCTCTTCCATTTGAGACTCAACTGTATGAAGCTCAGTGTCAGTGCTGATTGTCCACTGTATACTCGGTTCCTCCTTACTACTAGGCGCATGCGATCTCAATGATGTCGCCTCGCTTTCTGTTCTTTGCAAAGGAACAGTTTTTTGGGTCTCTCCGATTGCTAAGAGCTGTAAAAAGCGTTTGATGGCTGACGAAAGATCGGTCCTGTCTATTCCTGGTACACTTGAGCAGGAAATTTGTTCAGATGAATGTACTTGCATTGGCCTAAAATTTTTCAAGTTAGTTATTCGGCATCAAACAATTTCTTATAAGTTTTTCAGCACATGCAAGCCGTATAACTCACTGCAGAAGTCCATAGTAGTTTTTTCCCTCGTATCTGAAATGCGGCAATTTTATAACTTTCTAATTATAAATAGTACAATCACTCAGCCGGTGGATATTCCCCACAAAAAATAGAAGAATATTCACTGCTTACTTTTTCAGCTCCGCTGCTAGAGAAGTTTTACCATTCTTCTTGGCCAGTTCCATCGCTGTTTCACCAAATTTATTCTTTAATGTCCAGTCGGCACCTGCCTGTAGCAAAGATTTGGAAGTCGTATCTACGCAATTGCTGCTACTAGAGGCCAATGACATCAGTGGCGTAATGCCATCCTGTGTGCAAGCGTTCACGTTTACGCCCGACTTTAGGAGCATTCGCAGAGTTACTGAGTTACTGTACTGCATAGCTGCGTGCAAGCACGTGGCACCAGTGGTGTCAGCACACGTTGTATCGGCTTTTGACGCCAGTAAATTTGGTATATGCTGCGAATCATATCTTTTGTTAGCGCTAGTCCATAGCACAGTTCGACCACGTTTGTCCGGCAAATCTGCGTTAACAATAGTTAGTAGATTTTTCAGTTCAGCGACGCAGTTTCTATCTGCATATTGTTGCAATTTTTGTCGCAATGCTTCCAACTGAAATTAGGTTCAGATAATGATTCAAGCTTCTAGCTTGCGCATTTTAAGCAATATTTAGCAAACTTTTTAAGTCTTACATCCTGTTTTAAGATAATAGCGCCTGTTACAGAAAACTGTAATCCGAGTTCGCTGAAATTTTTGCAAATTAGTCTCATAATAAAATACATTCGCTGGGTACACGTGACCACAGCTTGGCAGTTCATGCGAAACCCTATGGATCACTAAAAGCCACTAACACCTTAAGGGGTGTAGAATCCCAGAAACCATCTATACCTCAGTACCAAATCAACTGACGTACATTTCAAAAATTTGTTCAATGTCACTCTTGCCGCTAGCCTTAGCAATATCAGTTGTTCGAACGCAGTTCGACCATCTCTATCACTCATGCTTAACAGCCTGTCCCGCTGCGCTTGGTAGCGACTCTGACGCAGGAGATGCAGCAGATGCTTGGAGCACCGCCAGCTACCAGCCAAAACGGCCTCCATGAGTGGTGTAAAGCCAAATTGATTCTGCAGCCACTTTGCCTCGAATGGAATTAGTGACAGCAGTTGTAGATTGTCGTGCTTGGCTGCCAGATGTGCAGCCGTGTTTCCTGAAACATCTGTTGCGAGAGAATCGCAACCGCTTTGCAACAAAAAGCCAATGCACTTGCAAGCGCAAGCCGAATCGTTTAGCTGAGAAGGGAGGGCCGAAGCCGATGAGCGTCGAGATGTAAAATACGCAGCTAGCATCAGGACCGTCTGGCCATCTTTACCGTGAATTTTCATCAGATCGGATGAAGCCATTGCTGGTTGAATCTTGTCGAAAAATCCATTCATGGACAGCGAGGCGACGGCCATCATTACCTGAGAGTTTAAAAGGATTGTGAGCAGTTATTTTAGGTTGAAGAAAAAAGATTAAAAATAGAAAAGAAAGAGTACCTCACGCAGCGGCAAAACGCAGTTTTTAGGAAAAATCCCAGTTTTTCCGTTCGATTTTCCCAACCAATAATGAATAGTAGCCTAGCCCAATCTCAGGCTTAGTTCACCATCCTTGCCTGCAGTATATGATATCATAACGACAACCACATCTTCAGGCTGGTCAAAATAAAAACTGCTGATTGATCTAGTGTACGATTTCCCTTTGCAATAGAACGAACAGCCGGGTTTTAGTTGCATTCGCAAATCTGTCATCAGCACCTCCGTTCCAGCTTGCAACTCGTTAAATCCTTTTAAAAGGCGAGCTCTGAGGCAACGCACCACGCAGTCCCTTGGAAATTGTCCAATTTTGCCTGTTTTCTGATTGGTCCCTTTGACTGTTTGACTGTTAGATGAAGGCTGTTCTGTAGCGACAACTAAATCTCCCTCATGCAGTCCCAGAAGTGCACCATCTGCAGTACCAGGTTGGCTGCGAGTTGCCACGTACAAGTAGGTACAGGGGTCATCACTTGTTGGCTTTCTGGCCATGCTGTAAGGAATTTAAATTTTTGGAAATGTAATTTATTAGGCTTTGATTGTTTTTCATGATTTTTAGGGCAAAAATGCACAAAATTTGGAATAAGTTAACTAAAGCTATTTAACTTTTCTAAATAATACAATGTACTTTACCTAGGGCTAAAATTTCGATTTCTCTTACTTTTCTTATTTCTATAAATATTGCTGAAATTAGCTGTATTTTACTGTATTTTAAACAAAAATTATTTTCACCAAGATGTGGTAATTAAATGTAATGTGAACTGAAGCTAGAGATCCAGTTACATGATGGATACTAGAAATAAAATAAATTAAATAAAATTCCACGTGGCATGTTATATAATAAAAATTTAGTCATAATATTAAAAGAAAGTAAAGTAAAAGTTAAATAGATAGAGGGAGTTTGAAAGTATTGAAAAGCGTCTTCATGAATTTCAAAAAGCAATGACTTATAACATTAGAATTGCAATAAAACTAGAAAATTATTATCCATTATAAATCCTTTGCAAAAGTAATCAGCTAGTCAATTTGTTATTTTCATATTTTTTTTAGTCAGATGCCAAATAACAAAATATGCGGGTACGCTTGTGTCATGGGTTTTTGCAGAATTCGCTTGTTAGAGTCATGATGCTATAGCATCCCTACCGCACAAAAACGTAACAGGGGTTAAAAAATTGAATTCGGTGCGATTTTTATTCGTACAAGTAAAAGAAACAAAATAAAAACCAGCAATACAGTTCATCAGATGACCGCGGCTCTGAATTTGAACTTCAGCTTTCTAAATTTAATTTCTGAAAAAATTTCTGAAGGCACCATTTTAGTACAGCAAATTGATTTAACGTCAAAAAATAGAAAAATATCAATGAGCCTCTTCATTTCGTCCGATTTTGCAAAGTATAACTTTTTAGCGGCGTATAGGCTGTGATTTAGGATACGTTTTATTTGTTTTCAAAAACTAAAATTTACTTATAGTTTCCGTAAATTCTTATAATAGATTTAAGATTTAGGAGAATGAAAAATAGTGTAATTTTTTGTTCAACTGTTATATTTCGTGTAAAATTCTGGTTCTGGAATCGCTTCGTGAAGAGGCTCTATATCGTCCAGAACCAATTTCTTGTTCAGCTTTACGTTATTAGCTCGTACATGGTGTCTTAGCCGATAGTTATTTCAGATGTTTAGATACATAATGACTTAATTTGACAAGAATTAACCAGGTCTCAACTTTTCCAGGTGGTCGATGCAGAAATTTGGACGATGACCGAGACACTCGATAAGCAGATAGATGCGGCGCACGCCGCTATGGTACACGCTACGTTTGGTGCTCGCCGCCGCCCTAAGCAAGACGACCGATTCTAGCTTATTAATATAGCTATACTCCTTGTTTGAGACGTGTTGGAGAGTGGATCTGCAAGCGGTGTATGCATACATGTCAATAAATGAGTCAGCGAAATGTCAAAACCGCCTGCCTGTTGTGGGAAAAGTGTGAGAATTCGTTCTCTCACAATTTTCCAACAAATCTCCCTCTTCATTTTGATTTGTCATTTAACTTTCCTACTTCCTACAAGTACTTGCTTGAGTTCTCCCATTGAAAGTGAATTACGTATCATCTTAATTAAATTTGAATAATACTACAGCAATAATTTATAAAAGTAAGTGACGCGTTCAGCTTCCTTTGAAAAGTTGATCGCCCAGTAGTACATGCGTAGTTCACAGTGGTTTAATACCATCTAAAAATCATTTAAACCGGCAATTTCATATATCTTGCTTAATTTTCCGTTTCTGAAAACACCACTGGTACTGGAGACAATTTTCAGATTTGAGTACTTAAGGTAGCTACTTCCCTCCGACAGAAATTACCATTTAAAAAGAAGCACTTAGCACTTCATCACTCAGCTGGAATAAAACCGTTTAATAAAGAATCCACAACAGTTTACATACACTCGATTGTCTTCATTGAGTCACTTTTCGATACACTAGGCACGTGTCGATATAGTACAATTCTCTACTTGACAGAGCCTTAGGGTGCATCGGAAAAGGTACAAATCATCGGGCTCCGACCTTCCAACTTGATTAGCAGTTTTATGCGGAGTTAAAACCACAGCTAAAATCGCTGCCCTGTGCTGATCTGATGGCAGTTTGGGGATCGTTTAGTTTGAGTAGGTTACAGTCGGTAATCAGATAGATCACCAACTTGTGGGCATTTTGTACCCTTTGTTTGGGCTACGTCCAGTGCCCACACATTAAGACAGGTAATTAGTGCTGCATATCTAGTACAGAGCGTCTAATTCCAGGAGTTGATGATTCATTGTTTCGGAACAATACGAGCGTAGTTACTGAGGTAAGCACACGTGCTCTAAATTCCCAGGCATAAATTCATCGTTTCTCCATTCATCGGCCTTGCTGGGGCCGCTACGTTACTGGCGAGGTGAGTTTTCTTCGAATGCATTTTCTGAGTGCTGTGAGCAACATAAAATTGACGCTCATGTCAGTTTTTGATAGAGCCGTTGAACTGTCACCTGTTCGTCATCAGCTTAGTGGGAAGTGGATTCAGTTTCTGCTTTTGATCGACTAATCTATTGAAAGAGTTAAAGTTGGCACTTTTTTGTTTCTACGAGCGTACTGCACGATTAAAACCCAGAGCTGCCTACCAGGAAATTCGATTTATCTTTTTTGATGTGTCGATCAAGACTCCATTCTGGTTTTTGTCTCAAGTCATATTTATACTATTCGTGCTGTTGTTTATGTTTCAATTTTAAATTTGATGCCGAGATTATATTCCTGATAGCTCGTACAGGTTGATTATAAAGAAAAAAGAATCCCAAATAAATAAATCTACGTACACGAAAATGCAAAAAAATCGAAAATCCCATTTGAATCAAAAGATAATCATTTACTCGTACCGTGCAATTATAAATAGTATGTATATTTTCAGACACTTTTATGGACATTTGTTCTCACGAATAGCACGTGGCTTTGCAAGATAGCTCGCATTGTCAAATTTACTAATTCGTATTTGTTAAATTTTTTGAATAGCTATCTAGATCACATTATCTCGCTTTAAAGCAGATCGTATCGTAAAAAGTTTTGCTGTTAAAAACTTTCATGTACTCGTAGCACTGTTCATAATAGAATTGATACAACGTGCTCGTAACTATGAGTGGTCCGCAGCTATTCTTTGTATGGTCGGAAAAAAACCATCAGCGTCGTAACATGCACTCAAAAGTTTTCATTGAGTACTCCCACCGCAGCACAGGACCAGAATCAATGTAATACAGTCCATTTTTAAAAAGAGCTTCAGGTGGAAGGATGTACACGGCGTTAGGATTCATGAACTGGCACCAACCAAACCACCAGCCCGATGACTTCGCGCAGCTGCCAGAGCCCCAGCTATCATTGTCCTCTCCTGGCGCGCTGAACTGCTGGTTGTTCGGCGACCACTCTGTTCTAGTTGGCTGTCCGACATTCGACCTGCTCGAGTCCAGCGGTCCCATCGACGCTCTGTACTCGTCGGCCGCTGACCCGACTGAGAACGGAGCGTTCTCAGCCCAGTACCACGTGCCGTTCCAGTCGCTGAACTCCCATCGAGCTCTCCACACTCCGGTCGCAGTGAGCTCGTGAAGCCGCTCCAGTCCCATCCAGTAGTTCAGACTCTCGCCCTGACCGAATCCACTCGCGTACTCGGCTGACGGAGGCGTCGACTCTGCGCTAGAACGTTGTCCAGCAGCTCGCATTCCTCATCTGCGCATTGAGTTGGTGAGATCGGAGCATGCGAGCTACAGTAAAATGCATGCAATTGCAAAGATGAAGCAGGTAACTGCACGAAGCTTGCTGCTTACCCAGAGCAGAGCAACAGCAAAAAAAGATTCGCATGGATCTGCATGGCTTGAGTTGTTTATTGTGTGCAAAATTTGAAAGAATGATGAAATTTGTGTATTTTTATTTGTATTCGCTTTTTTGCCTGTCCAATCAGCGTTTTGAATTACTTTTCCAATGAGCGCAAACGCTAGCAGGGAACAGCAAACGTTTCTATTCGCTTCTATCCTCTCCAGGCTCTGAAATAGTCGTGCAAAAAATCTTTGATTTTTCGACATGCGTTACTAACCCTCGAGACTTGTGGATTTCCAAGGCTCGCTACTAGCCGGTGTCTTGCAGCGTCGAGTCATACTGCCCAGAGCTGGTGCAAGAGGTGCTGCTGCTTACGCTGCAGGTCCCTAAAATGGTCCTCTCGCTAGTAGTCTTGGTACCCCCGTCCCTTAGCCGTGAGTGCAGGCACCCAAAGGCAATAGGCTCGCACTAGAATTGCTTCGTCCGCGCGAGCTGGATACATTAAGTGTAAGTGTTTTAAAGAAGAGATATGATGCATGCATAGTAAACTAGTTCCATTGGATCTTCGTTGAAAACTTTGGAGGCTAGCTAGGACCTAGCAGGAAAGATTAATCTTCTATCAACAAAATGAGCCACGTAAAACTTAGAAATGCAGTCAACTATACACTGCGTTTACAGACGTACAGTCGGTTAGTGGAGCTTTAAAGTTGTTTCAATAAATACAAACCAACTAGGAGAAGAAACAGGGGTTGCCTATATCGCACTGATGTTGAGACATTGGGTTCAGTTGTCTAAGTGTGGGGATCCAAACAATATTAGGCCATTAGGGACTTTTAAAACACATTTGACAAAACTCAATTCGCCAATTAAATTGCAGTTTCTCTTCTCATGAATGAATAAATTTATAGTCAGTTTTTTGTCGTCAATTACTCGCAGCAACTCGACAATAATCTAGATTGCTAACGCCTATGCAATGCCATTGAATGTGGACATTTTAACTTGTCAAAATTCTCCCTAAAATAAATTCTCACCAAATTTTCAGAGTTCGTCAAAGCCCTTCTGTCAGAGAAAGCAATGGTGCTTTGAAAAATTATTCTGTTCTATAAGTCGGTAAAGTTCGACTTAGAAACCTCGATGCTTCAAAGATTGTCACTGCCGAATCATACATTCGAATGTCTTCATGGAGTATTTTTCAGTAAAAACTGGGCCTGTGTCGATGTAGTACATTCCTCTATTCGACAGAGCCTCCGGTGGGACAAGGTACAAGCCGTTCGGATCCATGAACTGACAACCTCCGAACCACCAGCCGGATGAGTAGCTTTGGGCGCAGTTATAACCGCTAAGAATATCGTTGTCCTGCTCCGGAGTACTAAACTGCTGGTTGTTCGGTGACCACTCAGTTTTATTTGGCTGCCCGACATTCGACCTGCTCACGTCCAGCGGTCCCATCGAGGCTCTGTACTTGACAGCTGCTGACCCGACTGAGAACGGAGAGTTCTCAGCCCAGTACCACGTGCCGTTCCAGTCGCTGAACTCCCACCGAACTCTCCACACTCCGGTCGCAGTGAGCTCGTGAAGCCGCTCCAGTCCCATCCAGTAGTTCAGACTCTCGCCCTGACCGAATCCGCTCGCGTAGGCCACCCAGTTTCGGTTGAAGCTGACGGAGGCGTCAACTCTGTGCTGGAACGTCGTCCAGCACTTCACAGTCTCCTTCATCTGCACATTTGATATGGAGTGTCGTGATTGGTGGGATCGGATCGTGTGAGCTGCAGTAAAGTGCATACAGTCAGACAGGTGAGGCAGGTAACAGCACGATGTGAGCTGCTTACCCAGAGCAGAGGCAGACTGGAGTTGTTGGCGTTTCGGCACTTTCTGCAGCCGGACGCTCCCAGCTTGCAAGCCAACAGTCGGCAGCCTCCTGAACTAAACGAAGCCGCATCGGCTTTTGAGGCGAGCATTTTGGCCACGCACTCGACCACAAAGGTTGCATTGAGTGACTCGAGCAGTCGGTACTCGCCGATGTCGTCCCTCAGCTTAAAAATTGTATGCTGTTTCATTATTGCACTGTCTGAAGTAGGAAAGGAGGCTAAGCTGACAGCCAAGGTCAGCAGAAAAAGGGTAGAGAGAAGTCCCATAGCTACCAGTTAAGCTTGACAGTGGAGCAGTAAAAAATCGACTGCTTCGATTGCTTATATAGATGTAGCTATGAATGCTAAAACGGTTGAAAGTTGAATTCATGGCGGCAGACAAAAGACAACAAGTTTTACATTTTAAGCTTGGTGTATAGTTTTGTGTTTTTTGAAAATCAATGCGCCTGTATTGAAAGCCAAAACGATACAAAAGTGTCATGCATCACAATGTTTTAAGCATATTACGAGCGTATCGTTTTGTAGGGCTGGCTGCAGCAGTTGCCTACATCGAGCTATTTACTAGCGGTTTGCTACCCGCGTAACTTTCACGTTTTCAGCCGTATTTTTTGGTTCCAGGTCTATTTTTTTAGAATGCAACTGAGCTGCCTGTTTCTATGATTAGAAGTTTTTTTCGTTTTGTATTGGGTACCTGTCAGCTTTTTCTAGTTTTATTCGCGTTAGACTGCCACGGAGGCTTTTTTGCTTCAACCTGGCTGGTGAGACTGCCAAAGAGGATGGAAATTCATGGAAGAGTAAGTGCCATTTCAACGAGCTAGTGTTGATAGACAAGCAGCGCTTGAGTGGCAATTTGGTTGGGGCGATTTCTCTACCAGACAGACATCTGGTGCAGAAAATTTGACAATGTTGCTCGCGCGGCATCGCGATCCGTTTTCCAGTACCACCGTTTTTAGTAAAAAAAACTTTCCTACTCTTTACTATATCGGCTTCTAAACTTGTCTTTCTCTTCCGAACTGCTGACGCCCTCGCAGTGTCTCACCACTAGTCTTGGTGGCGATCTTCAGCCATGATTAAGTTGTTTGACACTCTTTTGATTGTCCTGAATATGGCTCTCTGTAGGATGCTGATTTTTCAGTTCCAACAACAACAACAACAAAGTACGCTGTCAGATGGAAAATCAGCGTCACAGGGCGAGCCTCAGGGCCTGGGCGCGAAAGAAGGCCGCGCCGCCGGCAGAATCGGGGGCTCCGGCGTCAGCCAGCAGGCAATCGACGAAACGCCGAGTTCGCGCTTGTCCTCGCCGGTAGCGCGCCTGCAGCGTAAGCAGCAGCACCTCCTGCACCGGCTCGGGGCAGTATGACTCGGCGCGGATGACGTGGCCTGCCAGCTGGAGTCGCCGACGGCGCAAAATTTCGCTTGGACGGTCCAGGCCGGCGCGGCGATAGTGCCGCGTTGGAGACCCGCTCGTAGCTGATCTTAAAGGCGGCGCGCAGCAGGCCAGCGTGCGCCGCATCGACTTGTTGCTCGAGCGAGTCCGTCAGCGTCCAGGTCTCGGCGTTGTACAGCAAGACGGTCTCGATCACCGCCCGAAACAGCGCTGCCCTCTGACGATCTGGCAGGGCCTCGGACTGCAGGATTGACCTTATCGAACGGAAGGCAGCCCAAGCAAGTCCTCGGCGACGCTGCAGGTCTTCATGGACGTCAGGGACCAGACCGCCGAGGTAGACGAACTGCTGACAGCGCGGAAGTTCTGTCGCCTGGCCGTCAGCGCCTCGGCAGGATATTGCAGCCTCGATGTTGCTCGGCACGCAGAGCACGACGGTCTTCTGCGCGTTGACCACCAGGCCGACACTCGCTGCAACGGCAACCAGCCTGTCCAGCTGCCGTTGGGCGCCCTCGACGGTCGAGGACAGCAGGGCGAGATCGTCGGCGTAGCCAAGCACGCTGAGCCGCCTCTCCGGTTGACGTCGACCCACGCGTCGCCGCAGAAAGCCGTCGTCGTTGGTAGGCAGAGCAGTCCGTAGCACCCAGTCAAGCACCAGAATAAACAGGAACGGCGCCAGCGTATCTCCCTGGAGCACCCCGGAGGATGTCTCGAAGAAGTCCGACAGACCGTCCGGTGTCGAAACTGCAGCAGTCGTCTCGCGGTACATCGCCATGACCGCGGCGATCAGCTGCTCTGGCACGTTGTACGCCCGAAGCACCTTGGGGAGCGCGGCCCTGACGACCGAGTCGAAGGCCTTCTTGAAATCAACAAAGATAACAATCAGGATCGACTGGCGTGTCCGCGCCTCCTCGATGACTCGCCGAAGAGCTAGGATCTGCGTCACTGTGCCGCGATGGGGCCGAAACCCGTTCTGCTCCGGTCGCAGATAGGGATCGACCACGGGCTGCAACCGCGATAACAGTATCCGGTTAAACAGCTTCGCAGCGCGGGACTGAAGGCAGATGCCTCGATGCTCCTCAAGCTTGGTGGTGCCGGGCTTCTTCGGAATTGCGACGATGTGGGCTGTAGTACATTCGTTGGGCGCACCCTCACCGGAAAGCACGCGGTTCATCACTCTGGCGACCTCAGCGGCCACGCAGTTGATGCGCAATGCTTCGATGGGCACCTCGTCCGGACCCAGCGCTTTGCCGCCCGGCGACTTCCGAGCGAACCTCACAACGTCGTCTGGGCTGATTGGTGCAACGCTGAAACTCTCCTCCGTCGGCAACGGCGTCTCCGGCGGCAGCGTCAGACTGTCGGGCAGCGGGGGTGGCGGCGCGTTCACGATGGCGGCGAAGAACTCGCGCAGCTCATTTCTGCGCTCATCCGCAGTGTCGCCTGTCAGGTGGAGCTGTAAGCGCCGCTTTCGCCCCGTCAGAGTGTTGATGGCGGACCAGGCCACGCGCCCTCTGGCGTCGGGACCGGCGGCAGAGACAGCCTGAATAACGTCGTCAACAGCGGCCTGTTGCCGCTGCAGGTAGACAGACGCCAAGGCCTCCTCCGCCTCGCGAGTTGGTCGCCCACTCAGACGAAGCCTCTCCAGGTCTTCCCTCGCTGCGTTGATCGCGGGGTCGTCATGCCAGACCGGCTGCCCGCGTTGGGCCGGTCGCATCAGCGGGACCGCTTGCTCCGCGGCGGCTCGAACTGCAGCGCCGACATCCGCGTACTCGGCACCTCCACGCTTGTCGCCTAGCGCAGCCACGAAGGCGCCGGCAAAGCGACGACGCGTCTCGGCGTCCCTGAGCGCGCGGTAGTAGCGCCGCGGCGGCCGCTTCGGCGGGCGGTACAGCGGGTCTCGAACGGACAGGTCGCAGACGAGGAGCCGATGATCGGACCGCAGAGCCAGCGGCGTAATGGTGCGGCAGTTGATGGCGCGGCGCCGCTCCCGGTAGCGCAACAGCACGTGGTCGAGCTGCGCCAGCCTCCGAGTAGCGTTTCGTCCGCGCGCGTTCCGCTGCCTCCGCTTGCAGCCCTCGAAAGTCGCGAGCTGAGCCGGCGGCTTGCGGAACCTGGTGTTGACCGACACCATGTCCTGTCTCTCCAGGAAGTCCTCCAGCGCTCCGGTGTTGCCGTTCTCACGCGGTGTCACGAACAGTGACCGCTCGGACCTACGCGGAACTGCGTTCAGGTCTCCGAGGATGACCACTGTGTCACGTTGCGTCATCTCCTCCACCTGCTCCGAGAGCTGCTCGAAGAAGGCCTGAGCCTCATCGGGACGGGTGGCAGGGGGCGCGTACGCGCAGAACAGGCGAGCGTTCCGGCCGCGAAGCCGGACGTCGATCCGAAGCAGCCGACCAGACAAGGAGACACAGCGACAGATCTGCTGCAGCCTCGGTGCGATCAGCGCTCCAACTCCTTCACGGCCTCGCTCATCCGCTGAGCTGAACCAGAGAGTCCAACCGGCGCCTAGGTCTTCACAGTGAAGCCCAGGGTCGGCCTTGATGGACACCTCCTGCAGCGCGATGACATCACAGCTGAGGTCGAGCGCTAGCTTCGCCAGCAGCCCTTTTCGCCAGTCGGCCTTGAGGGTGCGGCAGTTCAGCGTCCCGACCTGAAGCGTGCCCTATAGTACGGCTCGGGCTCGATGACATTGAGCCTCATGGTCCCCGGCGCCACCCGGAGGATCCAGTTGGGCCAAGGCGGCAGCTCGGCGGGCGGCGCCACGTTGCCGACCTCGCCAGTTCCGCTCCCACCGACGTTCGAGCCGCCGGTGCGCGCTCCGCTGCCCGCGCTTGGTTCTGCCGCTTTTGGCCGCCGGCTCCTCCGTTCCAACCATAGGAGGCGCGGCGTTTATTTGCACCTCAGTGCAAATAAATATGGAACTGCAAATAAATATGGAACTGCAAATAAATATGGAACTGCAAATAAATATGGAACTGCAAATAAATATGGAACTGCAAATAAATATGGAACTGCAAATAAATATGGAACTGCAAATAAATATGGAACTGCAAATAAATATGGAACTGCAAATAAATATGGAACTGCAAATAAATATGGAACTGTAATAAAATATGGAACCCAGCCCATCTACTTCAGTTCCAAGCAAAAGATAAAATGAATGTGCACGTCGACTATTTATTTCGCATCAACAAGGCAGGTGATCCCCAGTTAGACTACATGTATTTGTTGTCGCTAACTATTACCGTAGATCCATGCGAACATCATCGACGAAGGCTATGAAGTTGCTTGCAGCGTAGAAACGTTTTATAGCAAAAGGTGCGATTCTGCCACGTGAAAGAGCAGAAGACTTTTCACTTAAAGACGTTGTGAGCAAACGTTACACTTTAAGTGCATCAAAAGCACATATCTTGAATGCAGATCTTAACTCTTTGGAAAGTCATAGACGAGGGAATTATCTTTGATGATTTTAAAAGGCATTCATTAGGGCTGCGATATCCAGGGGCGTAGCCAGGAAGGGGGCCCAGGGGGGTTGCAGCCCATCCAATCGGCTGTCGGGGGGTAGCGCCCCCCTGGACTCGCTAATTTTAGCGCACTGCATTCGGTTTTGGCGCCCCTCAACCCGGAAGTCTTGGCGCCCCTCTAGCCAGGAGTTTAGGTACCCCTGTCCCTTAGCCAGGAGTGAAGGCAGCCTACGATTCCGACCGAGCCCCAATAATTCGATATCCTGGCTACGCCACTGGCGAGGCGATGTCTAAGGTACTTTGGGCGGTCATAGTGATGTATGTCAACACGTCTCCTGCTCTTTTAAAACGGGACAGCCTGTAGGAATTCTTCGTGAGGTCCTCTGAGGGCTGCTTAAATGAGGAAACACGCTGGTACAGTTCCTTTTCTGGTGCTTGACTGGATGCTTTTAAGCCCGAAAAAAATCAACTTGACTCTGTTTTTTATAAAACTGTTCTGTTGCACCGACGTCACAGTCAAGAAGCTACTACTGTAAGTAGCTATCCATTCATTTACCAGTAATATCTTTCATAGACCATTTACTGTAAGCAATTAGTGACAGAAACCATTTGGGCATCAAAAATAAGCAAAACCTTGACTACCACTGTGTTTTAAATGCATTTTAGTGTTGCATTGCTATATGCGGCTAAATATATACTTTGCATGCAATATTATACCTTTTTGCAATCAATTTCGTCGTTTTTGCGTTCAATTTCGGCGCGAGCGCTAGTGTGCAGTCTAAACAACTGAGCCATAGACACTGGGCAACTTTTGCGTTCAAATTCGGCCTTTTTGCGTCCTATTTCGGCAGCGCAATCACAAGGGCACTGTGGGCACATTATGTTTCGGTGTTTTTACTTTCTGCTCCTGGCTAGAATGCCTCCAAGAGGACAATACACGGGGGTCACGGCAGTTGATCGACAGAGACTGATCGCAGCTTACGACTCCAATGCAGACTGGCGAGCGCTCGTTCGTGTGCTGGGCTTCGCGCGCCAAACTGCGGCAAGCATTATCAAAGCCCACGCTAACCAGGGCAGAGCGGACCCTCTTCCAAAAGGCGGAGTCCTTTATTGTCTCCTACACTGTTCAAGTCTAGTTGTTTCTTAGCTCGTATTTGTATTGTCCTTTATTGTTCATGCATATCCATGGTTATTTTGTGGCGGCGAGGCTAGTTTATGTAATTTCAAATGGAGAATGTCAGATGTCGTAAGCTGCCGAAATAGGACGCAAAAAGGCCGAATTTGAACGCAAAAGTTGCCCAGTGTCTATGGCTCAGTTTTTTAGACTGCACACTAGCACTCGCGCCGAAATTGAACGCAAAAACGACGAAATTGATTGCAAAAAGGTATATTATTATTATTATTATTATTATTAGCACACGTAAAAAGGTGCTGATTTTTTTATAAATATTTATTTGTATGAAAAAAAAACAAAGAAACGAGAAAAAATGAATAAGCAATACGATAATACAGAGCGATTATTTTTGGGTGGACTGATAAGAACGATTAATATTTGGGATTGTTAAAATCTACAACGCAATACTTCAGTAGGTATTCAGAGCAGTAGTATTAGCTATATATTTCTAATTTTACTCATCTCTGTAATGAATTCTACTAGCTCCTTCGTTAGATTTTTGTCTTCCTGTGTCATCAGATTATACTTTATCTTCATCTGTCAGAAGGCAAAAGTTCTGCATATTTTTAGCAACATTTTCAATGAACGCTTTTCGCGTTAATTGATATTCCTCCCAGGTGCATTTAAGCATAAAGTGTATCTCATTCTCTACTTCGCAGTGGCACTTTGGGCAAATTCTGTTTTCGTACGGAACTTTTGGTCTCACTGATCTCATGGTTTCACAGGCTAACCTATGGTTTCCTAGTCTAAAAGTTGAAAAAAGCTTCCTTGACTCTGGGTCTAAGAATTCCAAATATCTCTCAGGAGTGTTAAAGCATTTAAAAGTATAATAGAAGTGCCCTAACTTGGCAGAGTTTTGAGTTTTTTGTTTCCAGTGCGTCATAAATTGAGTCTCGAAGTTTTCTTTGTGCGTTTTGAAATTTTTCCTAATGCTAGCTCCCGTGTTGGTGTTTCGCAAAACATCACTATTCATTTTTAATCTTATCCCTACATCTTTGTATGCGGGATCGCTGACTAATCTCGAAATTATGGAATCTGGACGCTTCGCCAGAGAAGACCAGTATGAAATGGTTCTTTTTTGGATGTTGTACAGGAGTGGCAATCTGCCGAGTTCTGAGCGCGCTCCACTATTATCTGTGTTGCTATGTACTTGTAGTAGGGCTTTACAAATCCTAAAGTTTATTCTTTCTACTAAAGTTCGATCCCAAGGTCCTAAGTTCCATGTAACGAAGGCCCCTCAGGCTTCAGACGCATATAGAATTATGCTTTTTATCATAGCTGCACAAAACAATTTCAGTTGTTTGTAACTTACCGCCTTAAACCCCGCTAACTTTCTCAATAGAGCGATTGGGTATCCGCATTTTTTACACGTTTCTATAATGTGTGTATCAGCTGTTCCTTTTGCGTTCAGGTGGAAGCCCAGGTATTTCCACTCTTGAACCGATTCTACAAGCTTCCTATGGAGGATCAACCTACCAGTAGCTTTTGTGTGAGTATTACAACTTAGGAGCTTTGTTTTCTGTATATTTATCTCTAACATGCTATTGTGACAGAACTCAGCCACTTTATCGAGCCCCTTCTGTAGCTCACCTAGGTCTTCTCCAAATATGACTAAATCGTCACAAAAAAGTAGGTTGTTGATTTCTTCATTCATTACATATGTCTTGCTGTCGAAGGAATTGCTAAGAATTTTACTCAACGGGTCAATGTATAGTGCGAATAGAAGTGGGGAGAGGGGACAACCTTGTCTAACCCCATTTGTTATCGCATGCTCCTTGGTGGAAGTACCTTCAGCTACTTTAATGCAAAACTTCGCGCTTGAGTACATGCTCCTTAAAAAATTTACTATTTCAGTCCCGACATTAAGCTCCTTGAGCCGCCTAAATAGCGTATGGTGATGCACCATGTCGAAGGCACTTTTTAAATCGAAAAAAACTAAGTGCAGGGGTTTCTTTTTTCGTTTCTTTTCTTGTATAAGGGTAAGTAGGGTAGCGATGTGGTCGGAAGTTCGGTAGCCTTTCCTATTGCCTATTTGACTAGCAGATAGTAAGTTTGTCATTCTAATAGACTTCTCGAGCTTTTCATAAATAATAGAAGAAAATAGACGAGCCATCACTGGTAGAACACTGATGGGCCTGTAATTTTTAGGGTTACTTCGGGAACCCTTTTTAAAAATTGGGGTTACTAGGGCTATGGACCACTGTCTAGGAGTGTAACCACGACTTAAAATAGTGTTGAATAGTTTCAATAAAATAGGTTTTAGTACACTGTACCCATACAAAATATGCTCGTTGGTTATCCCATCTATACCTGCTGCCTTTCTTTTTTTCAGCTTTTTAACAGCTTTGTCTAATTCTTCACAAGTAATGACTTCTGGGGTGCTATTTACTACCGCCTCCGTCCAATTGTCAACTCGCGTTGTTATAGGGGGATGCGCATTAAAGACATTTACAAGGTTGCTTTCTATGTCAACAATTGGAGCTTGTGCTCCTTGAGTGTGCCTGGTTGGAAATAGTAGCTCTTCGGCTCTTTTTAAGCCCGCCCAAAATGTTCTAGGGGAGTTTGAGGAGGCCAATCTCTGAATGCTATCATTGATATCTCTATACCTCAGCAATTTTAGCTGTTGCTTGTATTTCTTTGCCAACTCTTCATATTCATTAGCTAGATCCTTATCTGCTGGTCTTCGATGTTTTTTTCTTGCTACGTATTTCAGTGACTTACTTAAAGACCTTAAAGTATTGTCTCTATTGACCCAAAATTTATTTGGAATGATTGGCTTAATACTACTCTCCGCAACTACACAGTTTCCCAGAAATTATGTAAGTAGAATGCAAGACGGGGCTTTCAGGACAGTGAGAATCGCCCTTTTCTATATGCGCCTATAACTAAATTTAATATCCCCAGGCACTTCAGCAAAAATAGGGTACCTCCCCCTTTTGACCAAAAGTCACCAGATCCCATTCACTAGCCTAAATTTAATATGTCCCCATAGATTCGTACCTTTTTCCCAATGGGTCCTCTGGGACAGAGGAAAAAAAACTGGGACAGCCACAAAAACCTCGTAACATGCAAAAAAATCATACTCCAATATCCATTATTTTGTTTATCCCAGCGAGTTCAATGCACCTCACGCTATTATCTGGAGACATTAAACCTAAGCCTTATTGTAGCTTATAAAATATAATTTCACAATACATGATCTCTAATTCTTGAATATAAATTCCTTATGAAATAACCCGTAGAAAAAAAATAAATAAAAAAATCCTGACAATTCAGGAAAATCCTGACAACTCAGGAAAATCCTGACAACTCAGGAAAATCCTGACAATTCAGGAATCCTGACAATATTTATTTAAATGATTTATTTTAATATATGTTATACATATGTTATACATGTTATACATGTTCTTAGTAAAACTTATTAAAGTTATTCTTAGTCAAATTTTTTGCGCTTATCATGCTCGTCATCATTATAATCCTCCAGTAGGTCGTCTTCATCCATCGGATCTTCTCGTGGCGGGCAAGGCTGATAGGTTGCCTCCGGATCATTGGTGGCAAGCGTTGCGAAATTCACATCCTCTTCACAATGCTTTTCAATGGCTCTTTTGTACTTCAGTAGAGTTTCCATACTGTACCCAGTGTACAGTAGTCCTTTGTGTTTTTCACCAAACTTTCCGAAATTGGACAGCCGTTCCGTGAACTTCATGCCGATCCCCAGCATGTTGGCTACTTGAGCGAGAGTCTTGTCGCCCTTTAGGTAGTTGACCAGGCGGCCTTGGGCGAAGTTGGCGAGGCACTTGATGATGTCGATGTCTCCAACTAGCTCCACCAGCTTCTTAAATTGTTGAATAGCCTCGGCGTCTGATATTCCACGATCCTCGTTGATTGGTTTTAATAGCTTTTCCAGTGAATCAAACTGTGTTCGGATCACGACATCATTGCGGCTGTTGTCCTCGAGCTTGATTTTTAGTCGTTGGATGAATTTTTTTTCCTCTTCTTTTTTGCTGGGGGGTTTATCCTCCTTTTCTTTGTCTTTCTTTCGTTTAGCTCCAACCTCTTTCTCCGGCTTTTCTGAACTTTTAAGCAACACTGTGCGATCTTTAAGATTTAGCTCGCTAACTTTTAATACTAAGGCTTTTGGGTCGCGCTTAGCGATTTTATCAATGTAATCGGCTATGTCAATTGAAATATCCATTTTTGAGAGCGAGAGCGAGAGCGAGGCGGGCGAGCTTCCATATATATGCGCCCTGCTAGAAACTTCTAGAATTTTCTGAAGGGGATCCAATGGCTACAAGGAACTGCCTCCCTGCGCCTGCCCAATCCTGCCCAAAACTATACAGCTCATTTCCTGACTTGTGCAGGAGTGTACAAAAAAAATATGCACGGGTTGTCTGTCTCTCTCGTGTACGCTGCTTCTACTGCTTAGAAAAAGAAGGATAGATTAAAACGCTTTCTCTATCCCAAGCTCTTTGAGCAGTCGTCCCAATTCCCTGTCCGGCGCGTGCAATACAAAACCCACCGATCTCCCTTTTCCCATGCACCCGCCAACCCCCAGCCCTAACTTAGTCTTTCCAGCTATAACTCCTTTAACTAATTTCCTCGCCATACTCTCTCTCCAACCACTCGATGCCCCCATACTGTCTAGACTTCTAAGCATTTCCTTGTCCGATCGGTGTTTCTCATTTGGGAAGTCGCGATACTTAATATCATGTTCCATACATACCTCATCAAGCTCATTTACAGGCTCATGACCCGGATTAGGCACATTGTTAGAATCTAACTGAATTTCAAGAGGGTTCAAAGGTCCACAATACTTATATCCAGGGATTGTCCACCCTTTGCTTGGCTTCGGAAGCTTTTCAATTATTCCGTGAATGTCGGGCATTTTAATTTATTTTTTATTAAAAATTAAATTAAAAAATAATGACTGAGAACAAATTACAAGCAATCTATTACCGTGACAAAGGTTATTTTGTTGGTAAAAATGCCGTCTCCAAATTAACAGAACTCAGTAAAGAACCAAAACAAATAGTAGAAAAATGGCTGTCTAAACAGGCTGTTTATCAAGTCTATTTCCCGCCTGTTAAATTTACAAGACCCCATTTCAACATCTATAAGCCTAACGAGGCGCACCAAGCTGATCTTCTGTTTCTCCCAAACGATTCTGGGTATAAGTACGCTCTCACTGTCATTGATGTAGCTTCGCGTTATAAAGAAGCAAGGCCGCTTAAAACAAAACATTCTCAAGCTGTAGCAGACGCTCTGCAAGACATACGAAAATTCACCCTTAACCTACCCAGACCTCCTCATGACCGATCCAGGTAAAGAATTCATGGGTCGAGTTAAAACTCTAATGCAAAAAAATAATACAAAAATTCGTTACGGTAGAACCGAGCTTCACAGAGATCAAGCCTTCGTAGAAAGATTTAATCTAACTTTAGCCAAGCGACTATTTACTAAGCAGACAGCAGAGGAGATCAAACTGAAGAGCGGACAATACTACACGAAATGGAAAGACCAACTCCCAGTAGTAATCAGTCAGCTTAACAATGAAGTTTCACGCATGACAGGCCTAAAACCTTCAATTGCAATTAAACAAGACAAAGTTCAGCTTAAATCTCCCAATCCACAACAAAAAAATTATCCAAAGCTCCCAGGGGTTTATTCTCCGGAAATTCTCACAAATTCTAAGTTTGTTCGATTCCTTTACCTGCCGGGAGAATTAGAAAAGGACACAAAGAGACGAGCAACTGACCCATATTTCAGTTTAGATGTACATAAAATAGACAGGCACTTTACAACAGCAACTGGTGACTACTATTTTCTTTCTCAAGCCTTTAATCCTAAATCCCCTACAAGATCATTTGCCAGAGCAGAACTTCTCGTCATTCCAAGTGACACAGAAATAAATTTAAAAAAATAAATTAAAAAAATAAATACGTACAAAAAATGATTGAAACCAGAACAGTTAATAAAATTAGCAAAATCATCGACTCCAAACAACCAGGTTTTGTAACTATCAAGGGCATGAAAGTGAAAGTCGATCCGTTACAGCAGCAAATCCATTGTAAAGATTGCAATCACAGCATTACAGATGAAAAGACAGGTGGAATCCTGCCTCTCGCTGCACTGATTCCAATCATTGCGGGTGCAGTTGGTGCAGCAGGTGGAGTTGCTGGAGGTGTTGCAACGGCTGTGAAAGCGGGCAATGACAGAGCTCACCAGTTAGAGATGCAGAAAATCGCGAGAGAAAAGGGAGTCACAATTAAAGCAGGTGAAGGCGGCCTTTGGGAAAACGAAAACATTTCAAAATCCGACGTCATAAAAGCTATAATGACATTGCATAAAGCAGGATTTACAATGCTCCGGATGTGAAAAGATAAAAGCAGGGATCTGATCAGTAATACTAAAATTAATCAAAAGTTGTTAGTCCAGAGAAGTTTAAGCAAAAGCTAAGGGTGACCACCCAAAAAATTTTTTTTTAAACTGATAGAAAAAACATGCCGAAAGCAAATCCAGCAAAAGATTCTGTAAACTCTTATTTTTCTAAAGATTTTTCGCGAAGCCAAAATCTTTCATTTCAGGACAAAAG
The DNA here is from genome assembly GCA_950096795.1 of Macrostomum cliftonense. NCBI lineage: Eukaryota > Metazoa > Platyhelminthes > Macrostomidae > Macrostomum > Macrostomum cliftonense. Next base: position 238,933 of record CATNEM010000145.1, read on the forward strand.
CAAATATCTTCAAGAACTCTGTAAGCAAAAGTTCAATACAGATCCAGGATACCTAGGCAGCTATGAGAAACAATTAGAAGTAATAAAGCAGCTACAGTCATCAAATCAGTACACCCCAGTAAAAAACCCAGCAGCTGAACACCAACAGAAGAGCCGCAACCTAGTTAACAAGTACCAAACTCTCACAGGGCAAAATGTACCTAAATACCCACAGAATAAACAGGAACAGGATGACCTGGAAAGAACAATCCACCAAATTGAGTCAGAGATGAACCAAGAAGACATTCAATTTGCAAAGAGAACTTTTACAGACCACTACATAGAGTACACCATTCCCGCCAAACACAACACAGCAACATCCACAACAACATACAACACAACAACGACACCTGACATAAATGACTTTAGAGATGACATTCAATCAGTTATCAATCACACACTTAAAACTCGCAAAACCTTCAAGCTTCAGCTCTCGTTTTTATTGGAATTTTATATGCCTACGAAACCCACCGAACATCTTGAATATTACATGACCACTAAGGCTTCACCCTTTAGTCCAACCGATTCACCAGACCCTTTTCTACAAGAAGTTAGTAAAAAGATTGACGCCTTTACATCAAGAGGTTCTGGTTGGGTTGTTACTGGGATTCGAAAAGTTTCAGTTATGATTTTCAAATTCGATCCCCTTAAAGCTTCTTCTTACCTGGAACTACCAACAAAGCTCGCCAATAAAAAGGCATGTATCAACGTGAAGAACTATGACAACTGCTGCGCTTTATGGGCGGTTTTGTCAGCATTATTGTACGACAAGGATCGAGCCCATCCTGAAAGAACTTCCCATTATAAGACGTACTTTGACGAGTATTTTACCAAGTGTATCAGCAAAGGAATATTATTTGAGAAAGGAGGTTTAGAAGTCTCTCAAATCCCCAAACTAGAGGAAGTGTTTAATAATAAAATCAGAATCACCGTATTCGAGTGGAATGAAAGCAAAGAGAAAGTTGAAATTGTTAGGAGTAGCAAGAATATTCTAGACGAAGACCCGACCCGACACCCAGCAGCCAGGCGCATAGAAGTCGATCTTCTCATAATTGGAAACTTACAGTCTGAGGCCCATTATGTTTGGATTAAAGATCTTTCTAGGCTTCTCCACAAGCAAATGACAAACCACAAAGAAGCCGTATCTATCTGCAGATTGTGTCTTAAGTATTATTGTGGTGGTAAAGAAAGTCGGGAGGCAAAACTCACAGAGCATGAACTCACCTGTGAGGACCATCCAACTAACTGCTCTCTTCCTTTCGGTAACCAGAAGTATTTACGGTTTAAAAATTATCACAAGATGGAGAAACTTCCCTTTATTGTATTTGCCGACTTTGAATGTTCAAATGTTAACGGCAAGCACGTCCCAAATTCAGTAGCATACGTTTGCATTGGAAATCATGGACATCTTGGAAATTCTGATGTCATCGAGTATAACCACTTCTTCGGGGAAGACTGTGTTAAACAGTTTATATTTAGAATGCTAGAGTTACGTAGAACATTTAGCTCAATCCCACCTGTGCCAATCAATATGACCGAACAGGATGAGATCAATTTTCAATCAGCGACCCGTTGCTACATATGCAGAAAAGCATTTGAAGACAGTTTAAAGAATCCGAAAGTTAGAGACCATTCGCACTTCGACGGCTGCTTCAGAGGTGCCGCACACAAAACCTGCAACCTAAAGCTAAAAAATAACATCCACGATTTAAATATTTTTCTACATAACGCTCGTTCATACGACCTGCACCTAATCGTTGAAAGAATAGGTGAAATAGAGGGCATTCACCTTGTAATTTTGTGGGTTAAAAGGGATCCACCAGTTCGTACCTGGTGTGTTACGCCTAAAGTTGGAGCAGATTAATTTATAGGCCTTTTAAACTATGATCCCTAATAACCTAGGTCGGTGTCCTACTCTTTTATCCCTCTAGTTGCGGCGGGGTGAAATGAATAAGATGAAAATAAGACCAGGCTAAACAGCCGAAATTGCGTTGTAAATGTTAGTAATTAATTAGTAATTAGTTGATGGTAATAACCCACTGGCAGCGCCCTACGGTCCTCTGCCAGCTAGTTTACTGATAAATTCGGATTATAACAATAACTTCAGTCCTTAAAGATTTAGCGGCACAAATAATATTACAAAACGCCAAAATAAATCGCAGCTTAACACTTCTGCACTATATAAATTTAGCGACGCAAAAAGTAAACAAAACTCGCAAAACAATATGATACTAAAATTTACCGCGCAGATGAACAAGATTGAAAAGTACAAGAATCCGCCAGCGAGACTAATCCTAAGCTGAATAACCACGCCCTACTCTCACCCTGAGAATCTCTGAGCAACTGTTCAGCCTGGAAGCGACGACTTCTATCGCCTTCACACTTTGCCTTGGCGGCCGTGCCCCGTCGGTAATTGCCGACGTTGGATTGGGTTGCGTACTGGGAATGCTCAGAAACCTCGTCTAGCCACTCTGCAACGCACGCCTGCTGTTCGCCGAGCTCAGCGCAGACAGTCGCACACTACAGTGAAGCCGGCGCTTCAACGTGGAGGGGCCAAAGAAGGAGGCCTAGTTAAGAACTAGTGAGAAGTGATGAGGCGGGGCTCGCTCGTGACTCCAGATAGACTCGCAATAACAAAATAACGCAGCACTAATGATGAACGAGCGAGGGGGGGCGGTCGGACGGTCGGTCAAAAAACGAGCGAGGGGCGGTCGGACGGTCGGTCAAAAAACACGAGCGAGGGGCGGTCGAAACAGGGGCGCAAAAACGCAGAGTTATATAGTCTAAATTTTTACTCTTCATTTCGTCCCCGGCTCAGCTGAGGGGTAGGCCGCGCATGGTCGACCCCGCGGCTTAGGAGCATGCAGGCCCCGCGTGCTGAGACCGGTCAGTAGCAATAGGCCGTGCGGTGAAAAGGCGTGACTGGCGGACAATTTTGATTGGCTCACGCTTGTACGGCGGGTTGTTTTGTAGGCCCGGGGGGAGAGAAAACACGCGGCTCGCAGAACGCGCAGAGGCGGTTTTATTGGCCGGGCCGCTCTCACTGCCAAGCCGGGTCCGACTGCCGTAAGTCCTGGGGTGCGCTCAATCGGGCCAGGCGTCCTTTCGCCAAATATGCAACGGTTGCACTTTTGTGACTTTTAATAACTCCAAATTGAAAAACAATAATAATAATTGCGCTAACTAGAATAATAGAGGCAGGGGAAAAGATGCTCACACTACAACCTCGACTGCATAGCTGAGAACAAGGAAAAGTTTAAATGCCTCAACATCAAAGAGGTGGGGGCGTCCGGTTCACTAAGTGATTGTTCTGGTTTGGTTAAAATCAAGGATACTTATCTGTTCCTAGCAGCCAGTCTAGACGCCCTAAGTAAAAATCTAACAGATGAGCAATGCACTTATACAAAAATCCTGGCACAAATATTAGCAAAACAAGATCCCCTGTCTTTCCAGCTACTCAGAAAGAAAGGCTTCTACCCTTATGAGTATGTGACGGGTTCGCACATCTCGCACATCTTTGAAGGTGAACTTCCACCAAAAGAAAAGTTCTTCTCGCAGCTAAAAAACTCAGGAATTTCTGACAAAGACTATGAGCACGCACAAGCAGTCTACAAACATTTCAACTGCCAAAACTTTTTTCAATACCACATGATTTATCTTTACACAGATGTTTTTCTTTTGGCCGATGTGTTTCAAACCTTCAGAAACACCTGGTACACAGCATATGGTCTTGATCCCGCACATTATGTAAGTTTGCCTGCTACCAGCTGGGAATCTCTACTTAAAATGAAATGGGATGAAAACCCAGACTGGTATGTTGAACTTCTAACCGACATTGACATGTACAATTTTATAGACACAGCGAAAAGAGGCGGCATATCAATCTGCGTGAACAGATATGGAAAGGCGAATAATCCATATCTCAAATCTTATGACCCAACGAAACCCACAAATTATATCGTTTATTTAGACGCCAACAATCTCTATGGCTGGGCAATGAGTCAAGACTTACCGGTGAGAGACTTCCAGTGGCTCCCCGTATCACAAATAAACCCGGCGTTTTCGATACCTGCGATTTACGAGGTTGACGTAGAAATTCCCTATGAACTCCATGATCATTTCTCTGACTTTGCGCCATTCCCGGAGAATATTAACTGCCCAAAGATTATCGAGCACCCAGATGGCTCATGGAGCCTGTCTACAGAAAACGAACACACAGCTAAACTCACCCAAAACCTACACAACAAGACTCGCTACAAAATTCATTATAAGCTGCTACAGTACTTCATATCCTTAGGCTGTAGGGTCACAAATGTACATAGGGCCCTCAAATTTACAGAAGAAGCGTGGATGAAACCCTACATAGAAAAGAACACCCAGTTCAGAGCCAAAGCAACCAACAACTTTGACAAGGATCTGTTCAAGCTGGCAAACAACTCTGTATACGGCAAGACTCTTGAAAATGAGCGCAACCGCACGAATCTTAAACTCGTCACCGTTCATGAGCGTGACATCATTCAGAGAAATATTTCTAAACCGACTTTTAAGGAACTTCACGTCTTCAACGATTACTTAGGGGCTGTTCTATTCTATAAGACTAAAGCAACACTCTGCAAACCTATATTTACAGGGGTTACTGTACTTGATGAATCGAAGCGTCTTATGTACAGTTTCTTCTATGACATGAAACGACAATACGACACTCGGGTAAAACTTCTTTACACTGACACTGACTCCCTAATTCTAGACATTCTGACTGAGGACATCTATCAGGACATGCTTGAACAAAACCACCTCCCCCAAAACCCTTATGATTTGTCAGAGTATCCAGAATCATTTAAAACTTTGAAAGGGGATCAAGTGTTCGACCCATCCAATAAAAAAGTAATTGGTAAAATGAAAGATGTAGAGGCAGGTGATGTTATCTCCGAGTTCATTGGTTTGAGATCAAAATCGTATTTTGTTAAATGCAGTGAAAGCGATTAAAGCAATGAATCAGGAAAAATAATTAAGAAGTCCAAGGGAATTCCAAAGCATGTAGTTAAGAACTCTCTGCATGAAGAGGCCTACAGAGTTGCCCTGTTACATAATAAGAAAACTACACATGAATTTGTAAAGCTTCAGTCGAAGAACCATAATATTTTTACCATAAACCAGAAAAAGATTGGCCTGTCAGGGGCAGATAATAAGAGGGTTGTCTTTCAAGACAATGTTACGAGTCTTCCATTTGGGCACTGGAGGTTAAAAACGTAGACTAAATTAAAAAAAAATAATGACAAAAAATAATGACGACAAATATTTTTCTGGAACAGTTGGCAAAAGAACTAGAAATCCCAAACTTTAAAGGCGTCTTTATGAAGGATACATTACCTGAATCCCACGCACTGAAAGAATGTGGCATCGAAGAATGTGGCATCATGAACTTTGACACTGCCGAGAAACCAGGGTCTCACTGGGTTTGCTGGGTGATTGATCCAAACAGAAAGCATAAGTACTACTAATTTGATAGCTATGGGACGGCTGTTCCTGATGAGCTAAGGGAATATATGGGAGCTCCAAAAATCTACCGCTCAGACTTTATTCTGCAGGGGCTTAGCAGTGATATTTGCGGAGAGCTGTGTATGACTGTTTTATATGCAATGACTAAGACTCAAAAAAGCTATAGGGAAATCATTTTAAGTTTAAATGTTTAGTTTTTGCATAGTTTTTCGCATAGTTTTTGAAGACAGTTTCGATATCATTTCTCAATTGGCTCATGTCATCAATGCTATTCAGATGTACATGTTGCTCATTGAGCTGCTCATAAAGTTTTTGAATGCTTTGAAACTCGTCTTCTGAAATGAACTTGTCTTCTATTGCTTTTGAAATATACCCGGTGATAGAAGACTGGATGCTTTTCTGTTTTGCTTGCATTTCCTGCAGATGCTTTAGCTTCTGGCGTCTGCTTCGAGTTAGAGCTCCTGTAACCGCTGAAATGAGACCACACGAGGCCCCAATAACTCCAAGTGGAATGGCGATTGGTGCGGTGATAATGGGAAGTGTAGAAACAGCAGCTGCAGATCCGCTTAGAATTGACACTGACCCGAGAACCATATTAATATATTCGAAAGCTTGGCACTGTTTGTTGAAGCGTTTCAGTTTGTTAGAGTTTTTCATAAGGGCGGTTTCAATGTCATTTCGCAATTTCTGAATCTCTACAAGTCGGAACTGTTGAGAGTTGCAGGTAAAAGTATTGATTGTAGGATAGAGAGGCGCACTAGGTGCCATATTTGGTTGCGGGTCATACAGAGAATCATTTTCGGCCATTTTTTATAGGTAAAAAAATTTTTTTTCTATTTTACGATCGGGCGTCTTCAATGTCAATGTCAGGGAGATTGTGCTGTCGTTCCAGGCGACTAATTCGTCTCAAAGTTTTCCCCCACTTGTTATAAATTCTATCCAGATAGCTTGTGTGCGTGGCAACATCTCTTTCTATCTTTTTTATTTTTGCTACATTTTGATTAATGGTTGTTCTCCAAGCGGTAAATAAGGCATCAGTCTCAGCTTTTGAATAGGAATCAAGGATGTCTCGCTTTTTATTAATCGCTGTTCTTATAGTAATGTCTTTTGCATTGATTTCCGATCTGAGAGTTTGAGCTAGAGTCTCAACGATGGCGGTCAGCTTTGCTATTTTTGCCCGCAAGTCTTCAATGTTTATTTGATGATGGTGTGCTGACCTTTCCAATGGTTTTAAGCGGTCTCTAATCGGTCCGATCTCTGGGATCTTTTCTACAACGTTAATGTAGCGCCTGTCAAGGAAAGCAAGCGAGTGTGCAGTGGAGCCACTAGTAGATTCACCAGCAAAGTTTATGGACATTTTTGTTTGTTTTTTTTAAATTACGCTACTGTTCTTTTCTCTTTGTTAATCATCACGAACTGATGAGGCTTATTCCACTTCTCAAAGCATAGGTTAACAAATTCTTCCTGCGATACCTTGTGTGCTACCTTTCGACCATCGTCCTTTCGATCAAATGCAGGTTTAGTAAAATGGGCAGGAGCAATCACCTCGTTACTTAACCTCTTCAGTCGGTCTTGCGGTATGGTTGGGAACAAGAGGATCAGATTGCGGTTCCCACGAATAGTTTTATTTGGCAACTCAAACCAGTTTTGGGTAATATAGATTACATTACAGTTGTTGTGTCGACCCCTGGTGAAATAGTTTTCAATTTGCTTCTGGGGCCCTGTCATGCAGTCATCAAAGACAATCAAGTGCTTCCTTCCCTTTTCTAGTTCATCAGGCTGAGGGAGAAGTTTAGTTTTAGGATCAATTTGCGGGTCCCCATATGTGAACACTTTAATGTCGTGCCACTTTTCATTATCTGGGATATGGCTAGCATATTCTCTGGCGACAATTTCTGGATCACTGGGCAGCTTGGATTGGTTATTAAAACACTGAATGATATGCTCCTTTTTTAGTTTGTTCTGTAGACCTGCAATCAACATCTTATACTTATCTTGATACAGAGTGGGTGAGTAGATGTGCAGTGTGTCATAGTCAAGAAATCCTGGTCTGAGAAGCATGTTAAAGATTCTGAATGTCTTCCCTGAGCCTGATTCTCCAACAACAATACATCTGAAGTGACTAGGAATTGCCTCGTTATGAGTAAATTTGATTTGGTTCCGAGTCCAATGAGGGTTGAAGTCATTTGAAAAATCCATTTTAAAGTAAAAATTAAAATAAAAAAAACAACATGAATTTCGCTGGCGTCGTAAATCAACCTTCCAACACTTACAAGCTGTCGTTCCTAGATTCTAGGTACATCAACACAGACGAAATCACAAGACAAGACGCCTCGCAAAACGCAAAACTTAGTGACCTATCAAAACGTATACAAGCCCTAGAATCGGAGAATTCTGCATTGAAATCAAGAGTCGCTGCACTAGAATCGGAGACAAATCTCCTGGAAATAAGGACAAATACCCTGGAACCGCAGACAAATGCCCTAGAATCAAAGACAATTGCCTTGGAACGCCGAATGGCAAATCGCCTTGAGTTCACGGCCGTGGACCGTAAGGGCATCGCCGACGCGGCAGTAGAAAGCAACTGTGTAAAAATACATTCGGCCTTTATATTTTCTGCACTTATGGACGCAATATCGGCGCTACAGATAAAGACATATGGTCATGAAAAACAATCCTGGACAACTTTGTTACACGAAATAAAAAATTTGAAACGAGGCAACCGTGGCAGACCGTCTTGCGATTCGAACACAAACCTTCCCAAATTTACTTTAACAACGTTAGTGTCTCTGGCACTGGGTCCATAACCGGTGCGTGTGTGTGTGTGTGTTTTTTTACTTATATATGTCTTTTGCTATTAGTCTTGTACCCCCACACGTCTTGTACCCCAGAAAGCACCTTAGTCGTATTTAAAACCGCTGCCTTTTTTAAGATCGGCTCTCATCTTAGCATAAACAGATGGATCAATGCTATCAGCGCTTGGTGCCAATGAATTTGGTGCCAATGAATTTGTTGCGAGTGGTTGAACATTTTGTTGAACATCATTTATAGTGTCCTTGATCTTCTTCGCAGCTGTGACTACACTTCCCGCCGCCTCGGCAGCATTTTTTATATTTTCTTTGTTCTCACTGATGACTTTGAAAATCTTTGCCCCCTGGGCGATCAAATCAGCAATACCGTTACCCGATCGCTCTTTTCTTGGATAATGACCTGCTGGAAAAAGTCCAGATCCTCTTTTAATGAGCTTTAATTCGTTCTCATCGTAGTATTTAGGGACGTCTTTTTCGAAGATTAGTGGCATTTTTTATGTGAAAAAAAAATTATTTTTTATTGAACCTTGAAAGTAAAAGTTCTCTTGCTCTTTTATCGATGTACTTCTTTTCTAGCATTTTATCAAGAATATGAACAAACTCTTTTCTATTCTCATCCTTTAAACCTGTCTTTGCTGCTCCTAGGAGAACGACTAGTCGCTTGTAGACTTCAGGCATCCCTGTGCCGGTACTTGCAGCTGATGTATCTGGTGATGTCTCTGGTGATGTCTCTGGTGATGTTTCTGGTGATCTAATGTCTTGCCTTGGTGTGAAAACTCTGTTTGAAATTCGCTGCATTCTATCTGGTGAGAATTGTTCTAGATGCCTCCATACTTGTGGATTTGCCGTTTTGTAATTAGCTACTTGAGTTGGATCTGCTGTCTCAAGTTGAGAGAGTACATCTTCTGCTGTTAATTTTTGAGGGCTTTGTTGTTGCTGAGGCATCTCTTGTTGCTGAGGTATCTCTTGTTGCTGAGAGAGTTGTTTTTGCTGTTCCTGGTAATTTATGACTTCTAGCTGATCGGGCAGGTCAAACCATTGTTTAAAATGCTTATACTTTCTAAAGCTGTTTAGGTTTACCCCATTGTCATGTAAAAATTTGAGTATGTCAGGGACTTTAAGGATGTCTATGTCTCTTTGTAAAGCAAAAGTTACCAGTTCTTTATAATTTTTTAGCTGTTTCGCAGAAATAGTTTCTTGATTTTTAGTCATGAAGTTGAGCAATACTTGAGTGAAAGCAACTTTCTTTGAGGTGTTTTCTCCTTCCCCGGCCGCGCCTTCTTTGATGACTCCAATACTTTCTTTCGTTATCTCAAGATGATAATCCACAGGATCAGTAAAAATATTTTTACGCCAGACACTAACACCAAAGACGCGTTTGCCTTCATATTCTACTGGCCCAAAGAAGTTATCTGTTACTTTCAATTTTTGCTGAGATGTTTCTTGCAAAGCCTGAGAATCTTGTGAGGCCGGTGGAATTTTATTCAGCGTATTCTGAAACTGGCTCTCTTGAATCTCATCAACAGCTTCCTTAACTGTTTCAATTGATTTCTTTGCTTCGGTGTATCCCGGTTTGTGAAACTCAGTGGCGGCTTGGATAAACTCATTGTAGGACTGCTGCTCTTTGTTAATTAACCCTGTGACTCGTTTTTCAGCTTCTGCAAGCTTCTCCAAGTCAGAGATGTAATGAGAATTTTTTCGCTTCATTTTTTTATTTTAATTTTTTAAGTTAAAAAATGAACGATCCTCTGACGCCAGTTTTCTATAAAATCAACAAGCCTATCTTGAGTGATGACAGCACAATCAAAGCGACTCAAGTAAGAGTCCCCAGTCATGAAAATCAGAATGAAACTAATTTGGGCCCCTGTCAAACGCTAACATTCACTTACACTGGGTGTTCATCTCTGGTCAGCGTTCACAGTCTAAGGAGCGGGTTTTACATGACATTCCAATACAAGACTAAAGGTGGTACAAATGCTGCTGGTGCTAATACTGACAAGCATGACGCTGATGTCACGCTAATCAGCAACTTCTGGGCCTACATGTTTAAGGAGTTTAGCGTGTCGAACGGGAGTACAGAGCTGGAGAGAATTGCCAACTTTGGTGTAGTGTATGACACTCATTGTCTCATTGAAAACCCAGATTTTATTCAACTTGGTAGCGGCGCTGGCTTCATCCCTAATGAGGAGAAAGGAGACGTAAATGATTCAGGTTTTGCAAAAAGAAAGGGGAGATATAACTATGCATTGGCGGGTGCTGATGATGGCGCAAAGAATCCTCAGTATAGAAATGTAGATATATTTATACCTTTGAGATTCATGAGCGGGTTCTGCAATACTTTTAATCGCCTAACCAGCAACTTTAGCTACACGTTTAGGCTTACTAGGGACGATCGCAACAGGAGTGTTTGGACAGGAGCTGAGCATACTAGAATGGAAGTTAAGCTAGCAGGAGTTGAGCTGTACTTGGAAATCATTGAACCAAAGACAGCATTGAAAGCTGAATATTTGAAGGCTATTGAAAAATACATTGATGTTGCTTACACAGCTTACATGTGCAGAGATGAACGCAATGAAAGAAGGCAACAGATTTGTATTAAGGAGGGTTCTTGCAGCAACCCAAGGTACATTATTGTCAGTTTGAGAGATCCATTAACTATAAGTCGTTATGAACATGGAAATGTGCGAACAATTCAGCATGAAATCAGTGATAATCTTTACCCGGCAATGCCACAGAATGGAGATTTTGCAGCAAACAAAATTAGTAAATTTTACTGCGAGCTGGTTGACTTAGCCGTTAAGGAGAACAACGGAATCGCCATTACGGCATGGCAGTACAAGACTCTTTCCCCCATTTTCGGTGCAGACGTGTCGGCCAGGCAAATGCCTACTGACAACAGTCCGGTGAATATTGTGACCAATATCGACAGAAGTGAGGCAACACCCGTTGACCTTTTTATCATCTATGCATTTGAGAGGAAAATTGAGCTGAACATGATTAATAATTCTTCGAGTAAGGTTTAAAATAATTTTTTTTGTAAAAAAATGGAAGCGATTGCTGAAAGACTAAACAATATTGTGTCGCATTCGAAGGAAAGTATCCCAATTACAATTACTGGTCGACTTACAGATTCAAGTGGAACTTTTATTGAAAAACTTGAGCAACCCATTCGTCTGGCAAATTACCATGTTTATCTTAATGACTTTACTGGCTGGTCAAATGTCCCCAACGTGACAGAAAAGAATAACATGTTTTATTACAAATGGAAACAAAGTGGAGGCGAAGTGAAAGAATTTCCAGTTAAATTCCCTGTGAGCACACAGAGCGTGGACACTTATAACTACTTTCTGGAGAACGTTTTTACCAAAAGGGGGCATTTTGAAACTCCTGATGCTAGCAAACCCGAGAATAAACTATTTCCTGTTAAATTGTCCTATGATCTCACTGTAATGAGAGTGGTCATGCAAGTTCATAAAGACGCAGAGGTAGAGTTTAAAGATGGCACTTGGTATCGGGAGTTGGGATTTGAAAAGAAAGTTTACAAGGCGGAAACCGCAGCACCACCCGCAACTCCTTCGCCGGGGGCGGTTATGTTGAGCCGCCAGCCAGCACGCGGTTTATTCATGGCTGAAAATATCGCGGATATTGTTAAAAGTTTGAACATTTTGATCCGAAGCAATCTCAGTCTGGACTGGGTCTTCAAGGGAAAGCGATCAAATATTTTGTACAACATTTCTAACTCAGTTGCTGGTGGACAGATGATTGTTGAGAAACCCAATCCAGTAAAAAGAGTTGTGCTCTGTAACAAAGAAATTAATGAAATAGTGCTACAGTTTGAGACAGAAGATGGAGAAGCTGTTGATTTTAACGGTGAAGAGTTTGCAATGACAATAATCATTGAAAGGATGTGAGAGAAAAAAAATAAAATGAAATAAATTACAGTTGCTTAATAATTTCTGCAAAGTTATAGTAGCTGTCGTAGTCTTTAATAGTTACCCCATGCAAATAATGCCAGTGAATCTTAACCGCTTGATTAAGATTCAGGATGGTTGGTTCAATGTTAGGCCAGAATTTTTTCATATATTCTTTGCATTCCTTCTTGCATTGGTACTTAGATTTGTAATTGGGATGAGGCTTAACATAGTAAGATCCTGGAGAGACAGTTGGAAGCATTTTTATTGAAAATTTATATTTTTTTTTCGGGGTGAGTACCCTGTGTTGATGCCTAAATGTGTTCAAGTTGCTACAATAAGGCTTAGGTTTAATGTCTCCAGATGAAAGCTGGAGGTGCATTGAACTCGCTGGGATAAACAAAATAATGGATTATGGATTATGATTTTTTTTGCATGTTACGAGGTTTTTGTGGCTGTCCCAGTTTTTTCCTCTGTCCCAGAGGACCCATTGGGAAAAAGGTACGAATCTATGGGACATATTAAATTTAGGCAAGTGAATGGGATCTGGTGACTTTTGGTCAAAAAGGGGAGGTACCCTATTTTTGCTGAAGTGCCTGGGGATATTTAATTTAGTGTTTGAGAAGGGTGTTTGAGCATGTTACGAGTTTTTATGACTGTCCCAGGTTTTTTTTCCCTGTCCCAGATGACCCATTGGGGAAAAAGGTACGGATCTATAGGGACATTAAATTTAGGCTAGTGAATGGGATCTGGTGACTTTTGGTCAAAAAGGGGAGGTACCCTATTTTTGCTGAAGTGCCTGGGGATATTTAATTTAGTTATAGGCGCATATAGAAAAGGGCGATTCTTACTGTCCTGAAAGCCCCGTCTTGCATTCTACTTATGTAATATCATCTGAAATTCTATCTATGCTTGTGTCTTGATGGGTCTCTAAGTCTAGGATTTTTTGGATGACTCCTGCGCAGTGGCCCGCTTGCAGTGCCTCAGTGTACTTCCGCTGCTGCTCACTATTCCACCTGGGGGAAATTTTGTAAGCTATGCCTTTTTCCAAGCCCGATTTCTGTGTAACCGTGAGGTTAGGTGTCTTGAGTTCGACTGTGATGGCGCAATGCTTAGACAAGTGGCTTTGGGGGTGTACGAAAAAATCCGAAACAATTTCTTTGTTGTCTCCACTTACAATCGCGTAGTCAATTGTACTACGCCCTAGTGAACAGCTATAGGTATAGTTCCCCAATAAATCTCCCTGGATGGAGCCGTTGAGGACTGTCGATTTTGTTTCACAGCAGACCTCGATTAGTCTTAAACCATGTTTATTTTTTTCCATGTCTTGGCATTGTCTGTGACCAAACCCATCACTATTTGACTGCATTGTCCCGGTTCGAGCATTGAAATCGCCTACTGTTACTAGAATGCCTTCTGTGGAGTAGCTGTGAATGAGATTTTTTAAATCATCCCAAATTTCCTCCTTATAGTATTTTGAACTTTCAGGGGGCACATAGCAGCCGAAAATGAACAAAGGCATTGCTCCAGTTGTTGTCTTTATTTTTAAAACCAATACAAAGTCACTTTTGTGTACCAAAGATGCAGTGGGAGCCAGGGATTTTCTTACGAGAAATGCCATCCCATTGGAAAGCCTGCCTCGGTTTATGCCGCTAATTTTTAACCCATCTGCACCAAAGCTAGTGAAATCCATCGTTAAGTTGGATTCCAATGTTTCTAGTCGGGAGTGTGTTTCACAGAGGAATATTACGTCTCTATTTTGAATATGTTCCTGGAAGCTTGGCGATTGTAGTTTGCACTCGCCACTGAACGTCGAACCATCTATGTTCCAGCTAGTTACTAGCAATAAATCATTGTTGATTCAATCCGTGACCAACTAACGTTATTCACATTGGGTAAAGATGCCTCTTTTTAATTTAACTTTCGCAATAGATATAATGGCTTTGTCTTCGAACCCTTAGTAAATGAAATACGTGACTGTCTTGTTTGAATTGAATTTAAAATAAAAATCTTTTTAAATCCAATTTAGTTTATAATAAAGATTACTATGGTTCAGCCTGAGTTTTAGAGATCACTCTCATATCAAGCTCATCAGAAAAGGCGAGTCTTGCTGCTGAAAACCTATGCTTAGGAGAGCTGGACCACGCCCGAGGCACGTTCCCGAGCATGCGCTAATAATACGCTTCTGCATTTAAAAAATCCCATTTTTGTTTACGAGTAAGCAACCACTCAGGCACATCAGCGATTATCCTTCTGTAACAGTAGCTGCAGTGATGGCATGTTAACAAGCAGTTTTTAATCTGCCTTAGCGTTTGAAAAATCACTCCCAATACGAGTGAAAAAAAACCATGTTTAAAGGGAAAACAATACCAATAACCATTTCTAAAGAAGGTCCTTTCAAATAATTTGACTAAATATGCCTCAATGAGCCCTTCAGCTACATAAAAATTGGCTCAAAAAATTTCCTACGCAAAATTTCTCAGGGGCTCATAGGAAAGCACTAGAACTCAAAGTTTATGACGTCAGATGCATTTTCGAAAATTTTCAAGCAATTAATTAATGAAAAGACTCGTGAAATTGAAAAAAATTAAAGCATTTGGTACGCTCGTGTCAGCTGAGGGTAACACAAATGCTACGGAGAAGCTTCATGCGATGCGTTTATTAGGAACATCTGCGACGATTCTAAACCTCCAAAACGTAAGACTACGGTCGTTCAAGCTTATTTAAGTAAGACAGAGTAAAAAAAATTATCTGATACTTGATTGATGCAAGATCGTCGTTCCGAAATCGCTGCCATCAAAGCATTTCATCAGACCCATTTTGCAGTCATCTAGTCAAAGTATCGGGCCAAATAGGATTTCTGGTGGCCTGCGACGGACAAGGACCTCGGAAAGGCGATAGGGTTGTATAAAACATGTCGTTCATCTCAGCCACGACAATCGAAACATAGAACATTGTGGCCTGAAAAATGGTTTTTGGGATAGAGTCCACGTGGACTTTGCCGGACCTGTCGAGAATCTGCACATGATCCTAGTAATTCTATATTCCTACACAGGTCAGGTTATCCTAAAATCCAAATTACAAAAAACATGAGTTTGCACACGGTGATCTAATGCCTTCATACGAGCGTAAAACGTTTTCGCAGATGGGAATTCTACGCAGTATAGTATCAGACAATGGTCTAAGTTTCACTTTCAGGGATTTTAAAGAATGCCTTGCGCGTATCGATTGCGAGCATTTAACGACTGCACCATACCATCCCAAAGGCAAGGGAGCTGCTGAGAGACTCGTAAGGAAAGTGATTTAGGGTCATTTGATTCATTCAGCAGACCATCAATCGGTATTTGCTGTTCTAAAGGGCCTCAGCAGGAGTCACCAGCTGAGCAAATGTTCGGACTAAAATTCGAGTGCCATTCACTAAGATACAATTCGGGTTGAAGAATCGAATATTGCTTCCGATTGGCAAGAGCGTGGCAGTGATCAAAGAGGGGACGAGGAGCCAAAGTACAAGAAGGTCCACTTTGGCCAACTTCAGCCGTACTCAGCCAACTTTAGCCGTTCAGAACCGAGTGAACTTAAGTCGATTGCAGAGCAGTATAGCTCCAACGGACTTAGACAGGATGACAGCTTGCAGGCGAATAGGACAATAGACCTGAGTAGCCCGGCCCCAAACAGTCCTAACATAGTTGGCGACATGCGCGCAAACCACAAATGAACTAAAAATGCAGAATTTTCTGACTGACTCTGTTTTTGCCTGGTCGAAAGCTTCTAACCAAAATTCACAGGCGCAGCCTGTATTCATGTGAATAAATTGTTGATAGCCTTGAATTTACACAAGCTAAGGAACAATGAAGATTACGTAACATAAGTGCATTGGACATTCACAACAGTCTATTTTATATTGTATTTTGCAGACGAAAGTCTTATAGACACTTCAAAAAGAGACATTTGGTTACGTGGTAGGGCATTAGTTGGTCAATACACAAATTGTAGTGTACAAAGTGTATCTGACTTTTTTCATAAGAACCTAACTATTGAATTTTCGCGTAATTTTAATTTTTTTACTATTATGCCATTGTGACTACCAGTTTTTGTTTTTAATTTACCTCCTATACGTATTCCTCAGGAGCTTGAAAATCCCATTTTTCCACTCAGCTTTGATTGTATATGTGATTTGCTTCGCCCCCCTTCCTGGGAGAGCTGACTCTCACACAACAGACTCAGCATGAGTCTGGGTTTAAATTCCTCCCCACAAGTGTGCTGCATCTGCTAGCCTTTGGTGGTGAAAGTGTCCGTCAAGTAGCTAAAAGCGGACCGACTTGAAAAGAAGCTTCCTATGCTAGCAACTTACCAAACCGGTCTTGCGGACTAGTAATTGGCAGGAGAAGCCGTCGGAGCGATGGCCCAAGGCTAAAATCCTGAAGGCTTACAAGCCTTCATGGCTTATTTAGTGGCTCCTGTCAATAAAACAAAGAAACGAACTCAGAATCGAGGTGAAAATATGGACATTAGCTCTTCAGCTATAAGGCATCCGACATACAGACTGCTGCATTTTGTTACTGTAGTGCAATGTTTCAGCAAGTGAATATCAAACAAAAAATCTGACGCGGGAACCTGCATTAACCAATACGAGAAATAGTTAAAGCTGTTTTTTGAAGTGTATAGATTTATTTATCTAAAAGATGACAAGGAATTCTGAAAAAAATTTTGCGTGGCTAATCCAGCAAATATGATTTGACAAACGAACTTCAGCATCTATGGTTAAGGTTGGCCAAATTTTGTGTACTGTATTGGTTATACTGTACTGTAAGGTAGTATTGAATTTTAAGGGTAGCTTTAAAGTCCATGAATTTGCTTTAAACACTATTAAAATGTCTTCGCAAAGTTTTTTTTTTATTTTCTTAAGTCTGTTAGTCAATTCGTACTGCAGCTGCAGCGTTGCCCTTTGATGGATACCATCTGACACGCGATTTCAAGTTAGCCACTTCAAGACTCTCACTGCCGTATCATGCACTCGAATGACCTCATAGAATACTCTTCGCTAAGCACTGGGCCCGTGTCGATGTAGTAAATGCCTCTGTTTGACAGCGCCTCCGGTGGGGTACGGTAAAAACCATTCGGATCCATGAACTGACAACCTCCGAACCACCAGCCGGACGAGTAGCCCGAAGCGCAGTTATAACCGCTCAGAATATCATTTTCCTGTTGCGGAGTACTGAATGGACGGTTATTTGGTGACCACTCAGTTTTATTTGGCTGCCCGACATTCGACCTGCTCGCGTCCAGCGGTCCCATCGAGGCTCTGTACTTGTCGGCCGCTGACCCGACCGAGAACGGATAGTTCTCAGCCCAGTACCTCGTGCCGTTCCAGTCGCTGAACTCCCACCGAACTCTCCACACTCCGGTCGCAGTGAGCTCGTGAAGCCGCTCCAGTCCCATCCAGTAGTTCAGACTCTCGTCCTGACCGAATCCGCTCACGTAGTCCGCCCAGTTTCGGTTGAAGCTGACGGAGGCGTCAACTCTGTGCTGGAAAGTCTTCCAGCATCTGTTTGAGGCATCCTTGAGCTGCAAATGAAGTTTGTAGTAATATTTATAAGGGAATTTTAAGTAATTATGGGATTCTAAGCATGGCCAGTTCAGTCAAAAAATCAACTGACACAACCCACATAAGGTCACTCACCCACAGCATCGGCAGGCTCGGGTCGTCAGCGTGCCGACATTTTCTGCATGCGTCCGCACTGCCGCGGTCGCACACCAGCAGAAAGCAATCGCCCGAGGCAGGGTTAAAAGAAGTTGCATGAGCCTCAGCCGCTAAAGGATTGCTCAGGCAGTCTATTTTGCTGTCAGCTTTGAAAACCTTTAACTCCCGATACTCGGTTATGTCGCTTCGGAGCAGTTTTCAGGTCAGTGCAGAGTCGCTTGGTTCAACTTGACATGCGACCACAGCCCATAGGGTAATCCACAGCTCTGGCCAAAGGTTCGAAGTGCTCGATTTCATTGTATAATAGCTAGCTTGACAACCGGTTATTTCTTAAAAATAAAAGCTGTAATGCCGATGTCGTGAACCTAGTAACGCCGGAAATTTAAAGTAATTTAGACCAGATACACAGATTTTTGTGTCTTCGACCTAATTTTATATTCTTTATTGTGCGCATGAAAGCTGGTGCACATCGAATCTGTTATTGGTTCCCATGCGAAAACCTATGGCAGATCACATCGGCAAAGGAATACCTATTCTACTGGTAAATATTGTCATAGAAACAGTTACATGTTACTGGAACTGGAATTTATGTATTATATAACACCATTGGTTAATATTTTTTTGCCTTGCCGTAAGGCCAAAGGCATCAGGAGTTGAGCGACCCGGTCACAAGCCTTTGGAACGGTCCCTTTTCGAGCACTGCATATCAAATACCTGCGGTTGTTTTCGCACAAGCTTGATGATTTGACTTTTGTGATCACAATTGTGAAAGGCCTGGTCGCAAAAATGCAAATACTGCTCTATTAGCAACTGCTCACAAAAGCGGCTCGCAAGATTCACACTGGTATTAGTAAAGAGACGCTCGGACATCGTGGCTGCACCAACTACATGTAACTTCCTCACTACAGCCCATGTGTATTTTTCGTCGGCGGTTTAGGCAGTGGATTGAGCCGAAGTTCAGTTCCAACCCACCACGCGCACTTTAGTTCCACATTGAAGTAGTAACAAAGCAGTCTTCACAACGAGTGGCCTCTCTTTCCCAAACAGAATTTTGCTGTTACTGTAAACAGAAACCCGCGGATGAAGTAGAATTTCGACTCTAATGCCTTTATTCAATGATTGGTTCTAAAGAAAAAAGTTTGGCATACTTAAACTGAAAGAGAAATGGCTAAAAAGCACATTAAGTAGGTAACTAAGCTTTTAAATATGTTCGTCTCAACCTCCAAGTTTGACAGTAGTTATAAAACCGTCACCAAAGAACTGAAAAAAACAGCTCTAAGGAGTGAAGTCGGAATGGCTCATCTGCTTCCAGACATAACCAAAATAAGTTGCCTCTTGGATTATAGCCCGAGACTCCACTTGTTTCCCTCGCAGATTTTCTCAGTAAAACGATAAAATCTGATAAGGCAAGAAACAAAGAGCTTTCTGTTTTTTGAAGGAAAAATGGGAAGAAATTCCGCACTTAAATCTAAGGATACGTCGTAACTGTAAAGGCACAGGAGGGCTTGAGCGTGCGACAAGGACCACTAGAGGGCCCTGGTTTAGTCGGACGTGACACGGGTGTTTCTAAGAAATTTTTTGAAGGCTGATTTTTCGCAAAAAATACACTTTAGCGAGATAAGGCAAATTTTCCTGTTTTTCATTCAAAGTTGGTACAACAACGTTGGTTTTTTAGTATTTGTTAATATCTTGTCACCAATAGCACGACAATTGTCTGCGAACATTTGCCTGCGAGTCAATTGCCTGCAAAGTGGAATGGAAATAGCTAGTTAATCGCCAGCAACCGCCAGTTCAGCAAGTCTGATTCTGACAATGATGCTTATACGAACGGCAGCTGTGCACTTAGACTTGTCTGCTGGTTTGGTAGTTCTGAGCACAGTATATTCTGTGGTTCTGAGTGTGCTATTTCATGAACCCGCAACTAGAGTACACGAGTGCCAACTCAAAGGGAATACGAGCATATTGCTTACTTAACAATTTCTAACTCCGTACACACAAAGCTACTTAGTCTAGACATATTTTTTCGCATTTAACTGGTGCTCATTAAGGTTAAGAGTATTTAACATCCATATGCTAATATGGAAATGAATACCCGTATGGACTTTTCAATTTAATTTTGACTTGTGAAACGGCTTTTCCAAGTACTTTTTACTTTCAATTTTTTGCTTTCTCTAATGAGAGTTTCTCAATTACTGACACTTAAAGTTATGTGCCACTGATAGAAAATCTATTCTTGCATTTACAACAAGTACAGCTTCGTAAGAAGATATAAAATACCGCAAGTGGTCTTTGATTCACAAAACCTAGTTACAATAGCAAAATTTTTAAGCTCGCTTTAGTAATGATCTGCGACTACATAGTAAATTATTCTTTTTTAATTATTTACGAGTTCCTAAGCCCTAAAAATCGGCTTTAAAACTTCAGCACAGCACACGTTTAAAAACTTTTTTAAATTTGCAGATTTTAATTGGTTGTGTTGAATGTAGTCAATTTGATTGCCACCGCTAGTTATTTATAATTTCCAGAACATTAAAATTCGCAATAAATTGACAATTATCCAGATTGCAACAGTCCAAATATACGTTTTGGTACACGATGCTATGCCGTTAAATAAAATATGCTTTCATAATTTAACAAAATTCTGCAAAAAAACTGCGAAAACTACTGTCATACACAGGTCGTTAAAGTACACTCCCTTTTGGGGAACGCTAAGGTAATTCAAAAAATTTTGATTAGTCCTTTTGCATTTCGATTTATTCCAACTTAGACAGCACGGTGCTTTCAACAATAGACAACGGCTCCACGTCATTCTAAATTTGCAGCCGGTAAGTTTAGACTCTCACTGCCGTATCATGCACTCAAATGACTTCATCGAGTACTTTTCGTCAAGCACAGGTCCCGTGTCGATGTAGTAAATCCCACTATTCGACAGCGCCTCCGGTGGGGTACGGTACAACCCGTTCGAATCCATGAACTGACAACCTCCGAACCACCAGCCGGATGAGTAGGCCGAAGTGCAGTTATAACCACTAGAAATATCATTGTCCTGTTCCGGAGTACTGAATGGACGGTTATTTGGTGACCACTCAGTTCTAGTTGGCTGTCCGACATTCGACCTGCTCGCGTCCAGCGGTCCCATTGAGGCTCTGTACTTGACCGCTGCTGACCCGACTGAGAACGGATAGTTCTCAGCCCAGTACCACGTGCCGTTCCAGTCGCTGAACTCCCACCGAACTCTCCATACTCCGGTCGCAGTGAGCTCGTGAAGCCGCTCCAGTCCCATCCAGTAGTTCAGACTCTCGCCCTGACCGAATCCGCTCGCGTAGTCCGACCAGTTTCGGTTGAAGCTGACGGAGGCGTCGACTCTGTGCTGGAACGTCGTCCAGCACTTCACAGTCTCCTTCATCTGCACATTGGATGCGGAGCGTCGTGTTTGGTGAGATCGGATCGAGTGAGCTGCAGTAAAATAGTGAAGCAGGTGACTGCACCATGCGTGTTGCTTACCCAGAGCAGAGGCAGACTGGAGTTGTGGACGTTTCGGCACTTTCTGCAGCCGGACGCTCCCAGCTTGCAAGCCAGCAGTCGGCAAGTAGTAGGAGTTAGCAGAACACGGCCGCAGGAACTTCCGTGGAAATTCCGTGGAGGTTTGTGAAATGGGTTGCAGACAGAGTTAACACTGCGGAGATAGGAAGGCAGCCTATCGCTTTACACTGGGCAGAGTTAACACTGCGGAGATAGGTGGCAGTGTAAAGGATAGGAAATTGTGGTTTTTTCTGTCTGGCTAGCTGGCCGGCCAATTGGGGAGCATGGGGGTGCGAGGTTGCGCACTGTGCGATAAGAGGTGACTGGCTGTAAAGCGTGAGGATGGCTCGGATAGGCGGCCTATCCAAGTTAACACTGGAGGCAGCCAGGGGGGCAGTCCGCCTACCCCCTGCGACGGGGGGGCTGGTAACAGCACTGTTGAGTTAGGAGAGGCGGCCTATCACTTTTCACCGGATATGGTTAACACTTAGAAGATATAATCAACACTGATGCAGTTGCAAAGCGAGTAGATGTGCTCATGATACTCTGTGCTCAAGCAGACAGGCAGATGGCCTGTACAGTAAAGACTATCGAGGGGTCAGTCAATCCCTCGCAAGGCCCTGCATTGGAGCCAGTAATACTGCATAGTAAGGCGGCGTTCCTCTTTGACCGGATCGGTTAACAGCTGCAGCGCAGTTTAACATTGGGGACAGGGCCAGTCAGGCTGCCGCTTTACACACGAAAAAGTAAAAATTGTGGATAATAGTAATGAAACATTTCTTTTCTGTGAAAACAGTGATAATAATACTAATAATAATAATAATAATAATAATACAATAGTAATAATTTTGTGTGCCGCATGCGATTGCACAGCTATTTTAATTTCAATGGAGATCATGTAATGCTTTCGAAAAGCAATGAGATATACTAGGAATTTGCATGCAATCCCAAGTTCAAGTCATTTTTATGCATGCATTTTGCATTTTAAAATGAGTCAAATAGTCAAAACAGCGGCAAAAGTAAATCAAGGGGTCATCGTGAGACCCGCGCTGCCTACCTAGATGGAGGTGTTGCATGTGAAAAAAACAGCATAAAAATCCTAAAACTGAACCAGCTTCTTATCTTGTTATCATTAATGTAAAAAAATAAGAGATTCCGACTGCAAGTATAACGATAAAATTTGTGTGGGGTTTTTGGTTGTCATGGTATCTAAGTCCAGTCCTTTCGCTTAGGTATGAAGTACTGGCACAGAGAGTACCTTGTGTGTTCTCATGCGAACCATATTCGTACACAAAGAACTAAACCTATTTACTGCCTGTTTGCATGTCTAACTGTATTCACAAGTCTCAGTCTCAGTGAGTCCAGGGGCCATTTCTTTGAAAGGAGCCGCGGCTGCATGGCCTTAAGTTGTAAACAGGAATGCTTTACCTGCGTGCTAAATAGCATAAGTCATAAAAGCTTATACAATATAGAACAGGGGAACAAAAATATGGCGAGTTCACCACAAAATCATGAGTCCCTGGTTTTTGCGGTAGAGATAATTTAGTTATCAACACTAGGGTATGTACAAATAGGTGCAATTTTTTCATTTAATCCAGCTACCTAGTTAATATTCAACTGCCCCACCCCCGAATATGAATATATATAGCCGGGCTCGCTGAGAATTTTCTTAACTAGCAATTTGAGTAGCATAATTCATTAAGCCATGAAAAATAAACGAGAGTCAACATTCCGCTCAGCTGTATTCGAGATCTGTCTGAGTTGCAATAAGTGTGCGCTCGGTGGATTGAAAGAAGCGGCACATGACTCTTGTGAAACAAGCAAGTGGAGCCTCTGTTGGCAGTGCTGCGCAGTAAAAAGGATCAACGGGCAAAGAAGCTTGAGCAGTTTCTCCAAATTGCACAAAGGTCATGAGCTCCTGCCAAGTGGAGATTCGAGCAGAAAGGACTGTCGGCGAATGGTGATTCTAGAAGCAAAGAAAGCAGCAGAGAAGTCAAAAGCGTCACGGAAAGTTCTTAGTCAAGTAATTAATAAAGTTATCAGACCAAGCAGCCCAGTGAGCTCTGAGGATGAATTCGTGGACGTCCCGAGGCAGCCGCTGCGAGCTCAGCAAGGCAAGCAGAAGCACGTAGCTGGCAAGCGCATGGAGCTATTTAGCCCTATGCCTGACGAAGAAGCTGGTGAAACTGACGAAGAAGGAGACGAGGTTGAGCTGGCATTGCATGCTTCGATCGGTAGCCCAGCTGCTCTGCTCGGCGGCCAAAGCCCAGCTGCTCTGCCCGGAGGTCAAGGCCCAGCTGCTCTGCTCGGCGGCCAAAGCCCAGCTGCTCTGCCCGGGGGTCAAGGCCCAGCTGCTCTGCTCGGCGGCCAAAGCCCAGCTGCTCTGCCCGGGGGTCAAGGCCCAGCTGCTCTGCCCGGGGGTCAAGGCCCAGCTGCTCTGCCCGGGGGTCAAGGCCCAGCTGCTCTGCCCGGGGGTCAAGGCCCAGCTGCTCTGCCCGGGGGTCAAGGCCCAGCTGCTCTGCCCGGGGGTCAAGGCCCAGCTGCTCTGCCCGGGGGTCAAGGCCCAGCTGCTCTGCCCGGGGGTCAAGGCCCAGCTGCTCTGCCCGGGGGTCAAGGCCCAGCTGCTCTGCCCGGGGGTCAAGGCCCAGCTGCTCTGCTCGGCGGCCAAAGCCCAGCTGCTCTGCCCGGGGGTCAAGGCCCAGCTGCTCTGCCCGGGGGTCAAGGCCCAGCTGCTGCAGATGCGGATGCCCTGACGGATCTTCTGGCGGCAATTGATGTGCCAACAGCAGGCATCATTGATCCAAATAACTTTTCAATGGGAAACAATGTTACGGTAAATTTACTGTTGCCCTACGTTACGGGTGCTGGCTACGTTGTGCTGCTTGATGGTAACAAAATTACTATTACACCATCCTAGGTTCTCTGCTCGTCTCTTGATCCGCTCGTAGCTCGGTTTTTCAATTTTCAATTTTCAAATGGGTAGTCTATAATTTTATAACCGGTGAATAATTCAATTTTATCGTTTATTTTCTATAACCTATCTATTAGTCGCTAATTTTGATCAAATTTCTACCCTTAAATAAACAGCTGAATTGGCATGCATCGCATAATAGGTTATCTTGTAGGCAAATAAATGTTCATTTTCCTTTTATTAAAGTTTTTTAGTGTGCGACAGCAATTTTAGTCCATCTTATTGTGCTGATTGTCATTTTTCGCTTGTGTAGAATTTTATTAATTTACTTTGTCACAACGCTGTTTTACTTAGCCACTGTAAGTTTTTTATTGGAACGTTCGTGCCTCATGTTTATCTCCAATAAAAACACTAAATTAAAGCTTCGTGGAAGAAGGCATCTCTTTTCCTGTCTTTTCATTTTTTTCAATTGAAAATTTAAATGCTCCATTTATCGAATATAACCTGTATAGATGTATGGGGAAATTGATTTGATGTAGGAAATATTATTAGTTAGGCTTGAAAATTCTTGATGTACAAAGGCATCATGGTTTTAGTTAGGTTTGATTGGCTACACCTAATTTGGGTTGGCATGACATGGTTATAATTTCAGTCAATAACAACGGATGAAGCATCATTATCGGACTACTCGGAGTCCGATGAAAACTGGTCCGAGTCAGATTCCGATGACTGGTCCGAGTCGGATTCCGATGACTGGTCCGAGTCAGATTCCGATGACTGGTCCGAGTCAGATTCCGATGACTGGTCCGAGTCAGATTCCGATGACTGGTCCGAGTCAGATTCCGATGACTGGTCCGAGTCAGATTCCGATGACTGGTCCGAGTCAGATTCCGATGACTGGTCCGAGTCAGATTCCGATGACTGGTCCGAGTCAGATTCCGATGACTGGTCCGAGTCAACTGGCACAGATTTGTCAGAATCTGCGGGGCTTAGCTGCCTGTCCGACTCAGAGCTGGAAAACAGCATCATCAACAGCACCAGCAGCAGCAGCGGCAGTGTAAACAATCAGGGTGAGTTAAATTCATTAAATTTGAAATTGAAATAATATTCTTTGAGTGTCGCGAAAAAAATTCAATTTTTTTCTCTAACATCTAAATATCACACAGTAAAAAATGTACTCGCAACGTGTGTGTTATAATGAAGCGAATTTGTTACGATGGTCTGAATCTACTTGAGGATAAATAAACCTCAAAGTTTCCTCGCTAATCCCTATTCCATTACACTCTTATATATTTATAAATGAATGCTTGTGTATTTTTGTCTCCATTTCAGATCAACAAGGAGGCGTGAACTTTTCTAATACAGTCATCAGAGCGCATGATGGGATCGTCGAAGCAATTAGAATTCAAAGACAACGGACAGGCGAAGTCACTGATGCATTCGGAAGTGTGGCTGACATGAAGGCAAACATTCGGCAGATTCTTTCCGCAAGGCTGATTGACAACCACAACAGACTGGTGCGTGCTCAGCTGAGACTCAACGTGCATATGCAACGAATGAGAGGAGTTGAGATGGTATCTGAGGAAGACAAGTGGATTAGTGTGTCAATGGGTCGATTGGAGTCAGCTGATGAATTTGAAACGTGGTGGACAGACCAAGTGAATGGCTGTGAGAGAGTCATTGAGCTACTGAACACAAACGGCAGCGGATGGGTTCTTGGTCATATCAATTTTGTGGACCTCTTTGTGACCTATGGGGACAGAATTCGCTATTATGTCGGACACGCTGACAAGTTTGAGCTGCCTGGAGATCTCAAAGCCAAACAGGCTGTAATCAATCCGCCCAGTTCTGGAGACGACTGTTTCCTCTACGCCTGCATTGCCGTTCTTCACCATGATGATGAGACGATTAGAAAGGCTCCTCATAGACTCTCCTCCTATCAGAGGTGGCTTGCTGAAATCAATTTGGAGGGAGTGCAGAAGCCAGTTCAGATCGCCAGCCTTGATCAGATTGAAAAGAGGAACCCAGCGGTGTGCTTCACAGTTTTGACTTGGAAAAGTGGAGTAGTGGAAGTGATGAGGCAGCCAAAAGCAGAAATCGCTGAAGGAAGAACTCTGGTTCCTTTGCTGCTCCTGTTGAGTCCCGGCCAAGCTGGAAGGGGGCACTGGTGTGGAATAGTGAGTCTCAACCGTCTTCTCAACAGTCGTGATGGACTGCACCAGAGGAAGTGGTGTGAGAGATGTCTGTCAGCTTTCAAATCAGACGAACGACTTCGTGCTCACCGGGATGAATGCTATCAGTCTAACAGCTATACGCTAAAGGAAGTGATGCCAAGCCAGGAGAAAAGCATTATGTCATTTACTAGCTATGAGAAGACAGTGTCTCCATCATTCGTTGTCTATGCCGACTTCGAGTCATTCAATGTGCCTGATAATACGGTCATGCCATCAGGCTTAAAACGAATTTCTCATCACGTACCAGCTGCTGCTGGGTACCTGATTGTTCAGCGAGCAGGTGTCAAAGGGCCTGCACTAAGAGATGAAAGGTCACAATATCAATCTTTCACTGCGACCTCATCAGAGAACTGCATTGAGCAGTTCCTCCATTCTCTAGAACAATTGGCTCATGACATTTATGAGTGGAACAGACAATACGGCTACCAGCAAAAGATGTCTGACAGGAGTGCCCAAGACCTTTTCGATGCTGCTGACACGTGTCACTATTGTGCGGAAAAATTCAATGAAGAGTCACATTTGAAGGTTTGGGACCATGATCATCTGTCTGGTGAATTCCGATGTGCCGCATGCTCAAGGTGCAACATGGCTGCTCAGTTGAAGCGACGTTTCCTACCAGTAATATTCCATAACCTTTCGAATTATGATATGCACTTTCTTTTCTCTGTAGCACTAGGAAAGATGAAGCATTGGCGTCTAAGTGTGGTGCCCATCACGACTGAGAAGTACCTCTCTCTCACTGCTGAAGTACAAGTCGGCGAAATCACGATTCGTGGAAAGAAGACACCGCTTTACTTTACTATCCAATTCTTGGACTCTTTCCAGTTTCTCAGCAGCAGCTTGGACAGCCTCATTAGAGATTTACCTGCCATTGAGAGAATCCACACGGAACGCCTGAAATTGTTCTACCCTGCACTCACTGATGTCACTCTGGAGGCAAAGGGTGTTTTTCCATATGAGTTCATCAAAAGTGCTGCAGAATTGGAGATGAAAGATCTGCCCCCCCCCGGGAAGCATTTTTTAATAGCCTCTCGCGAAGTGAATGCACTGTAGAGCAGTATGAGCGGGTAAAGAAGGCATGGGAGGAATTCGGTGCTGCGAATCTGAATGACTACATGCTTGCCTATCTCCAGCTGGATGTCAGACAACTCGCCGACGTCTTTGAATCATTTCGGCGACTCAGCCTCCAGGACGATGGACTTGATCCAGTCCACTTTGTATCCACTCCTGGCCTATCATTTGCATCAGCTTTGAAGAGTACCGGAGTAAAGCTGGAGCTTCTGACTGACAACACAATGTATAGGATGTTTGAGGAAGGTATTCGTGGAGGCATTTGCTTTGTGAATGTCCACCATGTGTCAGCACACAAGTCGGAAAGTGAGTCAGCCTCACTCATTCCACTCGATGTTAATAATCTCTACGGTGTTGCACTTTCTATGCCTCTGCCTTTCAAGGATTTCAAGTGGGTTGAACCTGAAGTTTTGAAGACTTGGACCGATGCCACCATTCTGAATCATCCCGACGATGCATCAACGGCGTTTCTTTTGGAGGTCGATCTGCTTTACCCTCCAGAGATTCACGATGCAACTAGAGACTTACCATTGGCTCCTGAGAAGTCCTCAGTGGACTTTGCTGACTTCCCAGATTTCATGCAGCAGCTCTGGCAGCGTCTCAATCCTGATGGGCGCGACTACAAGGCTTGCAAAAAGCTGCTTCTGACTTGCTTCGACAAGCAGAGCTACGTAGTCCACAGCAGAATCCTGAAATTCTATCTTGAACAGGGCATGAAAGTCAAGACATTCAAACGTGCTATTCAGTTCACTCAGGCAGCAATTCTGGAGCCCTACATTCGCAAGAACACTGAGCGAAGGATCGCATCAAAGTCTGAGTTCGAGAAATTCTATTACAAGCTGAAGATCAACTCTGTCTTTGGAAAGACAATGGAGAATGTCAGAAAAAGACGAATTATCAGAATTTGCACTAGTGAGGAGAAAGCTAGGATGCTGGCCTCAAAGCCAAATCTGAAGGAAGTCATTATCATCAATCAGGACTTGACTATTTTTGAGCTCAGTAAGACGTCTGTGCATCTGGATAGGCCCATCTACATTGGCCAGTGTGTCCTGGACCTGTCTAAACTGTTCATGTACTCGCTGTTGTACAGTAAGCTAAAGCCGTGGTTTGAGAATGAGCGGGTCAGGCTGCAGCTTTGTGGAGGAGACACAGATTCCTTTTTCATGTGCATCAGAAACATTGATCCTCTGCGAGACTTTCTGCCCGAGTTGATCAGGCGGGGCATGCTGGACACTTCGAACTACACAGACCTCCACCCACTAAAGTCTGCTGCATTGAAGGCAAAACTTGGTTGCATCAAGGATGAGTCCTGCGGAATCGAGTTCCTCGAGTGGATTCTCCTCCGACCAAAACTGTACTCATTTCAAAGCTCTGCTGCTGCAGCCCACAAGAAGACCGCGAAAGGAGTACAGAGAGCTGTGCTGCACCAATGCATTCGTCATGAAGACTACGTCGCCGCATTCGACACATTGAAGACGCTGGACGTAGCCACGCGTCGCATTGCTAGTCATCGCCATGAAGTATTCACCATTCAGCAGAGCAAGCGGGCGCTCACCGTCTGGGAAGACAAGCGAGCATGGATCAGCGCTAACGATAGTCTTCCATTCGGTCACTTTCGTCTGTGTCATGCCGCCGCTGCTGCTGCTGCTGCACCATCGCGGAAGCGGAGGCGACCTCCGAGTTTCTCCCAATAAACGTTCTTTATTCTTTTTAGTTTAGAAACTAAAAGTTTCTTTTAGTTGCTACACTGTTCCTGTGTG
This sequence comes from Macrostomum cliftonense, assembly GCA_950096795.1. NCBI lineage: Eukaryota > Metazoa > Platyhelminthes > Macrostomidae > Macrostomum > Macrostomum cliftonense. The sequence continues at coordinate 268,391 of CATNEM010000145.1, forward strand.
AGTTATTAACAATAATGATTATATGATTATATGATTATACGCCTGGCCTTTTCGTTCATTGCTAGCTCTGCATGAAATCTTGCAATTAACTTTATGTCCTTGCGGCGCTCTTATCAATGACTCTTTGATATAAGTTATACTGTGTCGCCTGTATCTTAGTTGCTTTAACCTCCAGCCTCTGCTTTTCATGTTTTATTCAAAATTAAATCGCTGTAAAAACATTCGTTGTTCTCCATTGATTCAGTTCAGTGTAGTCATTTGTTTTCTGCTTTTCAGGTAAATGGTTGTCGTATTTTTCATTTTTTGTTTTATACATTTGAATTCGGAGCAGTTTTCATTTTTTGTCATCGTAAAATCTGCATGTTGTGAGTTGAAACTTTGCTTCTGATTTCCTATCCCAACGCCATTCTCAGTTAATATTTTTGCTTGCCAGTAATTTGCTGCCCCTCTTTTTTTACTTCGAATGCACATAATTTATTGCAAAATAAAAAAAAATAGCAAAAGAAAAGGCTAATTAATATTTAAATCAAAGCCATTCAATATATATTGGCATCATTTCACAAGTTTAATTTATTTAATTGTTGAATTAATTTGAGTTGCAAATAATATTTCTCAAGCTCGCATAGTCAGTCTGCAACTGGTACGTTGATCGAGCACCACTTAAAACAAAAGAACCGCTGTGAAAAAGCAAACATTTGCAAAATTGCAGTTTGAAAATCAATGCAGAAAATGACTCAGGTTCATATTGGGCTTGGGGAATCATTGTTGACAAATTAGATAGAGACAGTGCGCCAGAAAGATTAAGATTCCCATGCGCAGTCATAGTCTTAATTCTCACACAAAAAGCTTGATGAGGCAGTAGTTGAGCCGGCACTCTGCGATGCAGCATAGCCACAAAGCGACGGGCAGCCCTGACTGAGTCCAAGTAGTTCCGCGCGCCACAGATGCTCAGTTGGCCAGTGGGGTAGAGCAGCAGAGTCACTCGGGGTTTCCGCATTCTCTTGATTAGCACCCGGGGCCAGACGGGCCGGTAGATCACATGCGCCATGGTGAGAGCCAGTTCCCGAAGAGGAAGCTGAGCGCCCCTGCTTCCAGCTAGTTTCAGATCCACTCCAGCGACTAGGTTGGTAACTCTTAGGTCTATAGCTGGTGCATTCATTTTGGATGCCAACGCTGCCGCTGCTGCTGCTGCTGTTCTTGTGCCATGGACAGTGCTCGCTTCTTAAGCTGATACAAAACTTTGGCTTCAGCCAGCTGTAGTATAGCAAAGCATTTCTCACAGCACAACCGGTATCTGATTGTTTGCCAGTAGGCGATCCCAAGTCTTCTAAATTGTAAACCTGTCTACCAAGTAGCTCAGTCAGAAAGGCGGATTTTTTCTCCCCGTTTGTCCAGGTTGGCCCGTACGCGATTCTTGGCATGTCAGTTGGCAACTTTATGTAGGGTCGGGTTCCATCAGTCCATTTCATTTTGTGCAGTTTGTCAGAGATTTTTCTATAGGAAAATTGCCGGTCAGGGGAGACTCTCTCCCACGGATATGGTGGGGCGTACAAATGGTGAGCAATGTGGTAACTTCCTGCTCTGACTTCAACTACTGCCATCTCCTTCACGATGAAATCTTTGACACTGCTCTTGCACGTGAAGCCTTGTATGTCGATAAAGTACATATCGTGTCAGTTGAAATCAAAAACCGACTTTGTTTCACCTTGGATAATTTTTTTACGTCGTTTAGCTTCAACCAAACTGTTTTTGCTGCCTAAACCCCTTACTGTGAATAGAGCTTCGCTAACTTCAGCTTCTGGGGTGGGTGGATTATTACTTTGCTGTCTTAAAGATTTTCCCTATTGCATCACTTTCTTATATAGTTTTTTTCTGACTTAGTTTCATCCAGCTCACCCTTCCACCAAATCCTTTGACTGTCTGCTGACTTTCAGTATCAGGAATAGCAATTTGCCTTTTAACTGTTTTGCCAATTGCAGTAAGCGGTACATTGACATTTTTCTGACGCAGCAAACACATGAACTGCGGCCACCCAACTGGCTCTTTTTCACTACTTGAATCTCTCACAGCATGGTGAATTAAATCCACAATGTTTGAGGAGGAAATAGGCCTACCAGAAATTTCCACCTCACCATTTTCTGTCACCCGAATTATTGAGGGATCTCTTGATAGGATGGTCCAAAGACTGCGAGCCCTGGTTTTGAATTTTTGAGGCACAGACTGACAAATCCTCTCTTCCCAGCTGGACTGCGGTTGTTCTTCAACATATTTTTGCTTTTTTACTTCAATCTCTTTTCCTGTAGCTTCATTTTCAACCATTTTGCGCTTCGACAACAGGCTTTTCATAGCGCTCTGATACATTGCGGATTTTACATCCTCTGAATAGTTTTCATTATACAAAATATTATCACATTTACTCTGTTCCCTCTTTATGGCCACTTCTCCTGCAGGCTCTGCTGGTTTCAAGTTCTGCATCAGCATGTCGTACTCCGATTTGGAAATCAGGACCATTTCAGAAAACTTGTTCATGGTCCTTTTTCTTAACCAGAGTTAATAGCAGCGGTAGTATTTTCAAAAAATTGGTTTTAAGCAAATCCGATTTTTTTCTCTGAGAGCTAATTTTGCGGATTATAGTCTTTGATTTTTTTAGGACTGCTTTTTCAGAAAGAGAAAATGGTAAGTTATCGTTTAACAAATTGTAGCAGGCCTCCACCAGAAAATCGCACACCTCTTTTGGGCCGTATTTTATTAACAAACGCTTGAAGCTGACAGTGTATTTAGTGGAAGCAAGAATTGAAAAAAAGTTTTTGTGGCTTTTAAAAACTTCCATTATTAAAAATATGTTTTGAAAGTCTATTGCACGTCATTCTTAAGCATAAACAAGGTGGGGTCGCTGGCTGGGCAGAATTCTTGCCCGCACTCGCAGCTCCTCCGGAGTTGATGGATGAAAATCTAAAAACAGATAGGTTCCCCTGTCCTTGGATGTCACATGCTTGAAAACAGAGAGTATGAATCTTGGTTTCTCCACAAAGCATTGCCTGCCCAGTACTGCAATCTGCTGTTGGTCTCTAGGGTTTTTCAAAAGAACATAGTACATCACATTCAGGTTCATCGTTCGCGTCTCCTTTCCCTTGAAGAACAAGTTCTGGGTTAGCATTATGATGAAGCATGGCAAATGATGAGCGATGCCAGTGAAAAAATTTCGCATCGAAGCTGAATTGCAAGTTTCCTCAATCAAGTCATCAAAGACAACCAGGTCATTGGGTCTTAAAGCTGCCTCAATGTTATTAGGAAATCCCTGCTGCAGATGCACACCAAGTTTGCTTAGCTCATTATGGGCTGGCTGTGAGAGCCCATAGTACCACAGAACTCTCCCAGGCATCACATCAAACATGGCTTCTCTGTACTGAATTAGATGTTTCACAAAGGTTGTCTTTCCAGCGTTGGTGGGCCCACAGACAATCATGCAACTTCCCTGACGCAGCCGAACATCATAGCACACTCTGTTTCCATCCATAACTTCAGGTCAATCTCATAAAACTTTTGAATCGTTGCGTTTTCTTAAGCTGCCTTTAAATCGCCTCAGTATAGTATTATTTCGATGGCTTCTTTCCTCACTATACAGATGATCCAAAATCCATTTGAATGTTTTGTTGAAAACAAACTTTTGATACGCAAAATAGATGCAAAAAAGTCCACAGTTTGTAGATTCACAACTTTGGACTCGACTTACATTACTACGTAAGTGGTACTGGGGAGTGAAAAGCTTTTTAAGCAAGTAGGCAATTATTTCCAAAGTTTCAGGATCCCAGCCTAGAGAATTGAACAATTCGGCAGAGCGTCCTCTACCAATATGGCACACGACCCAGTGACCAAATGAGTCACTTTTATGGAGAAGAATGAAAATAAATTTATTTTTTATTGAATTATCCAAAATATATTCTCTTTCCAGAGTTTCAGCATTAAGCTGGGCTCCCACATGAACAATCGAATAGTTTTGCGCGGGCAAAAAGTTTCTAATAGCATTGAAAAGTTCAAGCGTATCCATGATGTCACTTAATTCGAATAGTCCAGCAAAAGCTCTCTGTGTTTTGTGACCTCAATCAGTGAGTCGTAGATGCACATCACAATCAAGGACACGGCCTCAATCAGAGCCTCTCGAAAGCGAATCTCCAGCCGCAGGTTTCCCTCCTTCTGGCCGTACCACAAAGCCGCTCCTTCAGGTGTGAGATCAAATGCAAACACAGTGTTGTCGTTCAGGAATAGCTGGTAGGGAATCCGTGGGACTGAGTTAGTGGCGCTTGCGGACTGACAGCTTTTCATGTAGTGCAAGTACTCTCGCACAAACGATCCGTCTTCGGGTGTGAATGCTCCATGGCAAACATTTTCACCACCTTTCTTTAGAGCTAGCTGGCTGAGACCGAAGCTTTGGAACAGAAACGGGCACGAGTGATGATGGCCATTAACCGCCCGATGGTCAACGAAAGCCAGCATGATGAACTTCGGGAGCTTGCCGTGGGTGAATCCTTCAATGTTTTTTGATTGAATCCCCTGGGGCAGAATAAAGTTTTGCATTTCAGTGCGCTCAATTGGATAGAGGGCATTCTGATTTGTGAGCCCCTGCTCATGCGCCAGGCTGATGTGGGGCACCACTTTAACTCGGCGAAGATGCAGAATGCAGTGCGAGATTTCCATGCGGTAGGCTCTGTTATTTTCCGCTGGGCTTCTGATGGCAAAAGCTCCACTACTGGGTACTAGTTTGATATGCAGGTGTAAATTGTTTAGCAAAAACACCGGACATTGAAAGATATCGCTAAAGAGTGGTCCGGCATACTCCATCCAATGGGATTCCCCGTGGCTCTCTGTGAGCTCTTCAGCAGCTGAGTCGGGCTCATAGAATCCGGCAGGGTGAAATTTTAGCAACTGATTGTCAGTCGAGCTCATTAGTGCTTTGAAATATGCGTGGTAGGGGTAGAGCTGGTCACCTCCAGAAACAACCCGCTGGTTAATGCTGACAATTACATCGGAGAAGGCCGCTGATAGAACAAAGTTTTCAGGGTGCACATCACTATCTCTGCGTTCGGTAATGACCCCATCATCATCTCGAACATCTTCTCTCAGTAAAGCCCCATCCAGCTGCACAATGCGACAGCGAACATAGAGAAAAGAATTCAGAAGGTCAGTGTACTCATCAGCCGATTGATGGCAATCAAATTCAATGGGTGCGTTTGCAGCAATATTGTTTACAGGGTGAATGTCAATGTAAGCAGATTTTTCAATACAAGCCTGTAGTACAGGTGCCTTAAACAAATCCAGTCTGGGGTTGTATCCGTAGGCCATGATCTATGATAAAGAGTCAAGCACTTGTTTCACGGTTTTCCTGCTGACTTTTTGCTTCCTTTTAGCTGTCTTCTTTGGTTTGCTTTTCTTTGCATTCTTAAGTTTTTTTCTGCCAAATTTTATCTGGTTTGCATTTTTTGTTCGCTTTCGCCCCTTTTGACCCGTAATATTTTTTGTTCGCTTCTTCTGCTTTCTTGGCGGTCTTTTGTTTCCACTACTGGGCCTGTTTCTGGTGATGTTACTTGCTGGTGAGGCTGGTACAGGTGGGGGCTGATAGGTCATAATTCCCGGAGAACTACCGCAGCCATATAGCGCAGGCTTTTCAACGCCTGTTCGAGCCCCAGTGTACTGCCTGATCAGTTGCTGATAATTCATTGAATAGCTTTCTCCCTTATTTGAATTGTAAGAAGAACAGGGTTGCAGGTCTGCAGAGATAGCGGGCAACCGTAGATATCCCTCAGCTGAACACGAATTTTGTGCAGAAAGTTGATTCTTTGGATTGGGAAGAACATCACTTTCTTAAACACTTTGCTCAGATAGCAGCCCCACTCGATTTTGTTATTCACTCCAATCGTTCTGAGCAGGGAACCCCAGTTGCAATTGGTGGACTCAACAATGCTGCAGTGCACATTAATCAGACTTTTAGGAGGGGAGCCAATGCAGTGTTTGGATACATGCCGTCCTGATTGGATTTTTACAGCTTGATTTCCAAATCCCAACCAAACCAAAATTTTATTTGCTGGAAGAAATAGTTCTGCTCGTGCTACATTGTTGTGTACCACTGTTCGTGAATTGCTAATTTCAAATCGTATGCCAGACTCTCTCCCACGCTCCATCAGACCGGACTCATCTGCCTCCATTTCAGAATCTCTGTCGCTTCTCGCATCAAAGAACTGTGAATATGAATTCGCCAACAACGCATTCAGGTGTTCCACCAGCTCCTCCACTCTTGCAAAGCGTCCTGGTTGAAGAACCAGGGCCTCATGCTCTCTTCCATCTCAGACAGTGAAGCAGTAAGGCTCGTCAAGATTGAAGCATGCAGCAGGTAGATGGATTTCAACCAGACCTGCTTCATATTCCACATTTCGATCCAAGTAAATAGGTGAAGGCAGGTGAAAATCAAAGTCACAAGAATCACCTTCAGCATTTTCACTGCTAATAACAATGTTTCGCATGATAGAATATTGGCACATCTGTTTTGCGCCTACACTTTTCTTAAGTCTTTTTCATCCACCCATCCAGAAGAGTTGTAGCCGGCCCACTTCACAAGATAGCGTATTCTCCCATTTCTCTTCTCAGTCTTCAAAATTTTTTCAATCACATACAGCCGTTGTGAGTCCGGAACAGCCTGCAGTTCATGTTCGTGAAACAGCCCTTCAATTTCATCCCCCTTCATGTCTCGAATCTTGTACATGTAGGGATAATGCTTTTGTGCCCTGCCCACAACAGTGTACACTTCCTCACTCCAGTTCGCTTTGTATCCCTTTCTGAATAGCCGGGGCGCGTTGGAAATTCTCACGGACTGATTGGCGCAAAATTTGGGCTTTCTGATCTTTTCTAGCGTCTCGATCGCCTTGCCGTCGTACAAGTTCACCCACACCTGGGATTCATTCTCCTTGCAAACTTCTTTGGGCGCCATTTTGATGCTTCTGTGATGCGTAGCGTTGTATGACTTTACCAGCTTCGGCAGAACGTCAAGCCAATGCAAAGTACTTTTATGCGTGAAATAGCGCCACATTTTGTTCTTCAAAGTTCGGTTCCACCTTTCAACGATCGCAGCTTTCTGCTCACTATTAGTCTTGAATGCCAGAATTCCATTGTCAATACAGCACTGGCGAAATGTGGCGTTGACAAATTCTTTCCCCTGGTCTGAGCGAACTGTTCGCGGTCTGCGCTTTGTGCTTTTTAGAATGGCCTCAAATGCGGATTTTACTTCTGATGCCGATTTAGTTTTTAGCGGCTTGGCCCAGGCAAATTTTGACAGCACATCAATGCAAGTTAGAATGTATTTGAATCCATTATTGTACTTGGCGAATGGGATCATTTCAACTAAATCTAGTTCCCACTGATCGTCCATAGCTCGAACCACAATTGGGGCCCTTGAATAGTTTCTTCTCGCTGGTTTGTGCAATGTATAAACTGTTTGATTGCTTAGCCAATTTCTTGCTGCCTTCTCACTGACTTTAAGACCACGCTTTCGTAATTCATTGAAAAATTTATTACACCCCGAAAAACTCGCTGGTTGTTCAGGATTAAAAAATATTTTCTCCATTTGCTCTAATATGGTGATAGAAATTAAAACAAGACACTTGTTTCTTAAGTTTGTGTTGCAAAGACGCATCACTTCAACTAAATAGCAAAACGTTTTATTTTCAATTGAAAACTAACATTATAAGTACAGAAATATTTAGGTTATTTCTCTTGTCAGTTTTCATTAAAAGGATGGCAGCTAAAAACCACATATTCGTGAATGCAAATGTATTGATAACAATAAATTATGATTTATTACTTAAGCTATAGATACGAACACAATGCATCAAATTATAACAAATTTTGTGCTGGATAATATTTTTATTACTTTCAAACTAACACCCGAAAAATGTACTGTCTCATGCATGCGGAAATTTCACACACAATATGCAGTGTCCCTCTTTATTCATCCTCCTCATTGTTCGTCAGACTGAGCTTCGGCAGCTTCACAGCCTGCTGTCTCCGGAGTGGCCAAGGAACTTTTCGCTTTTGAGCACCTGTGTTGCCAAGCCCTGCAGCTGCGCGGAACTGGTACCACACTGGATCTCGGCTCAGGTCGCTGTCCTGTGGTGAGATCCGGCTGTTTGGTGTTGAAGTGGCATCAGGCGGTGGCGCGATGAGCAGCGTGTTCTCCGCATCCTCATCACCTTCACCAGACTGAAGACCGCAGTCAGGAATCTCTTCTTCCTTCTTGATGTCAGCCGGCTCCAGCTCGTAGTCACTCTCGGGTGATTTTCCCCTCAGCTCTTCATCAATCCACTCCGCCTGCTTCCACAGCTCGCGCCACAGATGGGGCGTCAGGGCCACGGAGTTGCGCTTCAAAAATTCCTCCGTGCAGTCTTCGGGTAACCGCTTGAGCCAGATAATCCCTCGCTTCACTTCAACGAACTTGTCGAAGCTCAACTTAGCCGTTACGTCATGACGGTTGATCGCCGAGTGGACCAACTGCCGCCTCAGCTGCTTCAGCTTTGCCCACTGGTGCGCATTCAGGTTGAAGCCGGGGACGCCGGGCTTCTCGACTCCACCATCGGTGTAAAACAATCGGATCGCGATGAATCTGTGCCCTTCGTACTCTTGAATTTGCACTTTGTAGCCTTTGCAGAGATCCATTACGTCGCTTGTCAGATGATAAAATTTATTTTCTTGATTGAGCAGTGACTAGAAAATACTCCCCTTATATACTCCAGAAACGGAGTGGGGTGGGTGCTGGAGTCTGGGACAACGGATAACAGCTACATGTATTTCAATCACGTAAGCCTATAGGAAGCCTTAAACAGACTGACAGCATTTCAATCTTCAGTGTTCAATTCCCAGTAATGTTTAAAGACAGCATATCTTTTTATCTCTGATAGATATTTTATCTCTGCATTGCTATTTGTTCTTTTGCTTAAAAACAAACTGTAACTAACAACTAACAACATCTTGAGAGCCATGAATGTGATGTATTTCAAGCACGTCATATTACCTGTGCCCGGCCTTCCCCACGGTTACTTTAGCTACAACAAATTAACGAGGGAGACTCTGCCCCCGAACTCCCGCCCTAAAGCCTTCCTGTTAACTAGATATGCAGCATTTAAAGGCTCGTTCACACTGCCATCAAATGAGTTTAATTTTGCGTACATTTCACGTGTTTATCAAATGAATGTTCAGAGAACTCGGTGTACATTCGTGTGATTTGGTGGCAGTGTGAGCGAGCCTTAAGCGGTGGTGACAACTGATAAAAAAAGCCAATACAAACCCGAAAATACTTTGCATCCCTTCGACTTAAACTTCAAGTGGAATTTTGCTCACATCTGCCCACCTTATAAAATTTCAAAATAATTCTCTTATTTCTGTTTTTTCATTATAGACAAGCTGACCGATATCTTCTAACCACTAACCAGTATCTGCAAGGTTCTGCTGTGTTAAGAACGTTAACTCTGTCCAATGTAGAGAGGCAGACCGCATCTACACAGTGCTACTCAGTTTACAGAGATAGGGCGCCTGCCTTCCTATCTCCGCAGTGTTAACTCTTCCCGGTGTAAAGTGATAGGCTGCCTTCCTATCTCCGTAGTGTTAACTCTGTCCAGTGTAAAGCGATAGGCTGCCTTCCTATCTCCACAGTGTTAACTCTGCCCAATGTACAGAGATACCCACTCTCCCCCTACCCCCAATGCATTACGCCGCGCTCCTATCTACGCCCTGTGTGTTAACTCTGCCCAGTGTAAAGCGATGCCCCACCGGCCTTAACTCTGTCTGCAACCCATTTCACAAACCTCCACGGAATTTCCACGGAAGTTCCTGCGGCCGTGTTTGCTAACTCCTACTACTACTTCGGCAGCCTCCTGAACTAAACAAAGCTGCATCGGCTTTCGAGGCGAGCATTTTGGCCACGCACTCGACCACAAAGGTTGCATTGAGCGACTCAAGTAGTCGGTACTCGCTTATGTCGTCCCTCAGCTTAAAAATTGTATGCTGTTCCATTATCGTACCATGCGAAGTAAGAAAGGGGGTGAAGCTGACAGCCAGGGTTAGTAGAAAAAGACTAGACAAGAGTCCCATTGCCAAATGATTTTCGAAAAAGTGTTGCAGTAAAAACTCGACTGAAAAATCTCTCAAAACAGTAAATTTTAAGCTCTTTCTGACTAAAAAAGCTTTGACTTTAAATCATCGCAGCTGACAATGGAAAACAAATTTTTTTTCTTGACTGTTCATTGAGTGCTTTTTGCTAATGCTATGAGTTACTGTGCTTCCATTGAAAATCGTTAAAAGCGTCACGCATCACTAAGTTCTGAGCATATTGTAGCTCTTTCGTGCTCGTTACAGCTATCGCTTACATTGAGCCAGTTTTGATCATTTTGCGACATGCGTAACTTTTGTTTGAGCAGTGGTTTTTTAATTTTTTTTCTGATTTTAAACGGCAGCTGGAATTTCTGTTTCGATGATTGACAGTTCTTTACTTAGTTTGTAATTTATCTTTTAGCTTTTTTGCCTGCCGCCACCCCCGATGCCAGAAGACATGACGATACCGCTGGAGACGCCGCTGCAGTCGGAGGAAAGTTTCAGCGTTGCGTCAGTCAGCCCAGAAGATGTTGCAATGTTCATCTGGAAGCACTGCGCATTCCTGCGGGGCTACTGAGGTCGCCAGAGTGATGAACTGTGTGATTTTTGTGAAGGTACACCCAACGAATGGACTCCTACACGCACACTGTCGCTATTTTAAAGAAGCCCGGCACCGCCAATCTCTAAGAGCATTGAAGCAACTGCCTGCAGTCCTGCACTTCGAAGCTGCTTAACCTGATACTGTTATCGCGGTTGCAGCCTGTGCTGGATCCATACCTGCGACATACCGATCGCGGCGAAGTGGCGCAAATACTAGCTCTTCGGCGGGTCATTGAGGAGGCGCAGACACGCCAGTCGATCCGGATCGATTGCTATCTTCGTTGATTTTAAGTAAGAAGGTTTAATGACTCAGGATTGTTTGGGGCCCAGTCCGTGTTATAAGTAGTGCAGGCGTTGTGTAGCTGTGCAGTACTTTAAAAATGACTACGGTACGTTACAGTACGGTACGTACCATTTAAAAATGGTACGAGGCGTATTGACGCCCCTCGTTAGGAGTTACTCGGCCTGGTGTGGCGACACTCAGAATCCGCGCTACACAAGTGCTGCGATGGCACACACGAGTGCTTCCATTTGTATGGTGAGGGTGACACCGTAGCGGTAAGGTACTTTGCTACCCGCTGCTGGCGTAACTGATCAACTAAACCTACTACGAATGGTTTGTCGAAGTACGCCAAGTTATTAACGCAGAGAAGCGGTCTGCCTACCCCTCGAAGTGCTGGTGCGATCGCGTAAAAGAACACTTTGAGTTTTTGCAGCAAGAGACCTTCTTTACAGCGGACTGATTGTCACCTTACTGAGAAGAAGAGAGCAAGCACTAGTACGAGCTACAAGTGAAACTCACGACGGAGAGCGAGACAGCGGGTGGGGCCTCGCCTTAAAAAGCTAACTAGAGATCCAAGGGGAGGGCACGGGTGCGCATGGCACAACGAGAGATAATGGGGTGGTGCTAAAGTTGCGCAATGCGCAAAGCTTGACGGGAGAGAGTGATAGGTAACCGATCACCACGCGGAGTGCGATAAAACCAGTTAACCATGCTGGCGAGGGCCAATCAAAAGAAGCGATCAAAAGAACAAAAATAGTCACGCCTGAGCTACAGCAGAGCGAGAATAGCAACCCATCGCACAAGTTCAAATGCACATATAAAACAAAATAGCTTTCCAGCTGGCTGGCCACGTCATCCGCGCCGAGTCGTACTTCTCGGAGCCGGTGCAGGAGGTGCTGAAACTCAGGCCACCCTACCAACCAGGGCTAAAAAGGAGTGGGAGTCTCGTTGATTGCTGGCTGACAATTTAATAAAGTGGTGGCACTCAACACCTTGCGTTTATTGGCGAAAAGGCAAGGCCCAAGGCCCAAGCCATCAACTTGCGTTCTGAACTTGGTAAAGTTTCTCGTTTTTTACGAGCTTTAAGTTGTTAAGGTTTACAGTGACACCAAACAAAATTTATTTCTATTTATCAGGCTGAAGATAATTAATTTGCGCACAATAAACTGCTTCTTCCGAGAGCAACCAGTTTTTAGCAACTGAACAATACCAGCATGGCAGCATGCCGGGGAACAACCCTCATCTGGCATATAAACAACCAGTTTTTAGCATCGTAAAAATCTCTCATTTAGCACTTGAACAGCCTGTGGAACAGTTGTGAGCAAAGTGCTCTGGGCAGGCGAAAAATCCCTTAATGGGAAATTAAAAAAACCACAGGTTAAAGAATGAGAAAGGTGTAAATTTTGCCACTAAAAAAACCATTTGAAAAAAATAGATACAGATAGAATAGAATAGCTTGAACAGACAGAAAGGAAGCCTGACCCACCCCAATGAAACTAAACATCAATACTTACAATATACAGCCGAAATACTTGCGATAAAAGCGTCACTTAAAAGCATGAAGAAACGGTTGATATAAACCTTCTTCCTCAACGACTTACCAACCCGGTTCTGCAGAAGGCCGATTAATGGGATGGGCTCAGTAGATAATAAAAATTCAAAAAATAGAAGAATTGAGGGTTTGCTTACTTATAGTAAAGCATAGGACAGAAGTGAAAAAGAATGTCGCAAGCTCTTTAGCACTTGTAGCACTAATTAACACACTATGTCGAAATTTTGTTGCTGGGACGCTTACTCACCAGCAACCCATAATCCCATAATAAGTGGGTCCTCAAGCTGTTATACGAGTATTTAGCTATGCTTTTAAATTTGAGGAATTCGTAAAATTTGGTCTTTCGTAAAATATTAATGAAACACACTGCAGACTCTGTCCTGTGACTCCGCTTGACGGCTCATTATACTGAAAACCAAAGAATAAACTAAGGCAAGGCTTTTTAAATCTCTAAAATTCTTCTTTAGATTTAATCCTTTAAATTAGCTTTTGAAGATTAGTGGTGTCTGGGCTCGTGCTCGTCATAAAAAGGAGACAAAATGATGACACATACTTCAGAAAATGATTTTTAATAATATCCTCGACTAATTGTATGAACACCATAGCGCAACAGAGAAATAGCGAACAATTTTCGAAAAAAATAGAATATTACACTACGCAAATCAGTGAAACTTGTACCACAAGTACATAAAATAGTATTAAATTGCGAGGGTTGTTTTTTAATAGAAGTTTTTTTCGATAAACAAAATAATATCTACTTCCTCAAAGATTTCTTTAGTTTTCAATTCGAATTGTTTCAGCAAATTTTCTTTCGACGGATACAGTTTGACCCGCCATTTCAAGTTGATCCCTTCAAGACTTTTACTGCCGTATCATACATTCGAATGTCTTCATGGAGTATTTTTCAGTAAAAACTGGGCCCGTGTCGATGTAGTACATTCCTCTGTTAGACAGAGCCTCCGGTGGAACAAGGTACAAGCCGTTAGGATTAAGGAACTGACAGGCTGCGAACCACCAGCCGCATGAGTAGCCCGAAGCGCAGTTATAATCGCTAGAAATATCATTGTCCTGTTCCGGAGTACTGAATGGACGGTTATTTGGAGACCACTCAGTTTTAGTTGGCTGTCCGACATTCGACCTGCTCGCGTCCAGCGGTCCCATCGACGCTCTGTACTTGACAGCTGCTGACCCGACTGAGAACGGAGCGTTCTCAGCCCAGTACTACGTGCCGTTCCAGTCGCTGAACTCCCATCGAACTCTCCACACTCCGGTCGCAGTGAGCTCGTGAAGCCGCTCCAGTCCCATCCAGTAGTTCAGACTCTCGCCCTGACCGAATCCGCTCGCGTAGGCCGCCCAGTTTCGGTTGAAGCTGACGGAGGCGTCGACTCTGTGCTGGAACGTCGTCCAGCAGCTTTCTGAAGCATCCTTCAGCTGAAGTTTGAAGTATTTATTGGATTCCGAGCATGGAAGGTTCAATCGAGCATTCGATGTCACCAAAAAGTAGCACGAAATCTTAAGTTGCGCGAGCCAAGTTACTCACCCACAGCATCGGCAGACTCGGATCTCTGGCATGTCGGCATTTCCGGCAGGCGTCTGCGCTGCCCCGGTCGCACACCAGCAGAGCGCAGTCGCCTGAGGCAGGGTTGAAAGAAGCTGCATGAGCCTCAGCCGCTACAGGATCGCTCAGGCAGTCTATTTTGCTGTCAGCTTTGAAAGCCTTTAACTGTCGATACTCAGTTATGTCGCCTTTGAGCAGTTTCCAGGTCAAGGCCTCAGCTTGACAAGCGAAGTGAGCAAAGACAAAAAGATACAGCCTAAACCAGAAATTCGAATAGACTGATTTCATTTTTTACTTGAGGATCAGAAGTGATTATTTTCTAGGGATTAAAACCTACTGTGGTAAACGCAACCGGGTCAGATTAGCGATTAGGAGAATCATTTTTTTATATTGAGGCCGACGTGCACAGAGCAATTTATTGGTTCCTAACTGAGAACCTATGGCAAATCATTGTGGTTCCCATAGAAACAGGTTGATACTCATGCCTCGCTGCAGTTTCTAGGATGAAGGATCTAGGATGAAGATCACAGCAAGGACCAAATAGATGAGGAAAGACTCGCTGCTAAGCTGAAAAAAACAGGCCAAAGTCAGAGTAGTATCCTTCCGGTGTTAAACAGGCATTCAGACAGGCAGTTCTGAAAATTTTCAAAATCATCAAGTGCATTGTGAAGAGTGTACGCCTGTCTATGGGCGTTCCTTCCTATGTGTGCGAACTTAGTTGTATGAGGGAGTTGCAGTCTAGCACCCTCTAAATATATAAATATCTAAGTTGCTGCGCGAACGCAGCAACTTGCTAGCACAAGTCCGGCTTTACATTGATGGCAGCGGTAATTCTTTTCAGTCAGTCGGTCTAAGGCTTGAAGGCCTTCAATCATGGATAAGCAACTCAGCGCACTCCTACCTCCTAAGTTTTCTGGCTCTGCAGATTCAGACATCCACATGTGGCTGCAGATGTTCGAACACTTCGCCAGCGACTCCAACTGGGACGACGACAAAAGGGCGTCCAAGATAAAGTTGCTTCTGACAGGAGAGGCACTGCTGTTCGTTTGGGATCTAGAGGAGTCAAAGAGAAAAAGCTACAAGCTCATCAAGGAGGAGCTGATCGCCTTCTACGGCAGCAAAGACAACGCCTTCCGCGCCATGACTGACTTTGAAACCAGAAAACGACGCCAAGGAGAGTCACTGCGGGAATTGTGCTTCGCGCTAAAGCTTCTGTACCGCAAGGCGCGCCCGGACCACAGCCAAGAAGTGAGGGACTGCGAGGTGCGTCACCGACTCCTGTTGCTGCTGCCTAAGGACATCAGAGAGTCCCTATTGAAGGAATCCGAGCCCTGAGAACACTACCAGCCCTGAGAAAGTGGCCGACCGCGCCACAGCGCTGGAGAGCATCAGCGGGCAACAGGGGAACGGCATTGACCGTAGCGGCGACTACTGCAAGTAGCCCGGTAGCAGACCAGCTGGGCCGAATGCAGGAGCAGCTGACGGAGCTGGCTCCCACTGTCGCCACCATCGGCATGCGCGGCGGACTGCATGGCGGAGCTGGAGGAAGAGGAGGCGGTCGAGGCAGAGGCGGTGGGCGAGGAAGAGGTGGCCGCGGCAAGTGCTACAACTGCTCGCAGCCTGGCCACTTTGCTGCCCAGTGCCCTGGCCGACAGTCAGCTTCGGCGACCCAGCTTATCTGCTTCCGCTGCTCGGGAAAAGGGCACCGGGCTGAGGCCTGTCCGACTCCGGCTTCGGAAAACTACTGAGGACTGGTGACCGTGGGCCATCACCAGCCCTTCCCAGCAAGGCCCGACCCGCCTCCATCTTTCTTCCTGGCAGCGTCGCCGGCCAGCCGTGTCGGTGGCTGTTTGACACCGGAGCGCAGGTGACACTCGTGTCGGCTGCAAAGCTGCAAGCCCTCGGCATCAACGTTCAGCTCCAGCCGCCGCTCCAGTCGGCATCGACGGCCGACATCTGGAGTCCCCAGCGTGTGCGACGTTGACGGTTCAGCTGCAGGGCCTCCCGCCTATCGTCCACCACGTGACTGTAGTCGCAGGCATTCAGCCCGAGTTCGTTCTCGGCATGGACGCAATCAGAAGAATGGGATCCGCCTTCAGCGTGGATCTGAGTGCTTCCTATGTCGAGCTGGGGCCAGTCAGGACCCCGATTCTGCAGGACGACGGCTCCCAACAAGCCTGCCGCGTGGTTCCGACCGCCGTGATCGCCAGGGTGGCGTGCACCGTCGAGGTGCCAGCACGCAGCCGCGTCATCGTGCCAGTGAGAGTGGCTTCCTCCTCTGAGCAAGGGCTGTTCGAGCCGAACCCTGACTTCGCTGACAAGACGGGGCTGCTGTCGAACAGGGTGCTCGCGGTGTCCAGCACGGACGGCGGCCTGCCCGTGGGTGTCTGCAATTTTAGTGCCGACCCCCGTGATGCTGTACGAGAACCAGGAAATCGGAAGCTTCGATGCGGCAGAGCTAGTGGAGCCGAGGGCAGCAACAGCGAGGAGGCTAACTTCAACATCAACCCGGCGCTCAGCGAGTCCGACAGAGAGAGAGTAGAGCGCCTGCTTCGCCGACACGAGCAAGGATTCGCCAGCTACGAGTTCGACCTCGGCACGACACCCCTGCTGCAGCACGAGATCAACCTGGAACCCGCCAGCCGTCCCATCAAGCAGCGGCAGCGGATGGTCCCTCTCAGCTTCCGGCAGCAGGTGGACGACAAGATCAGCGAGATGCGGCGCCACGGCATTATTGAGCCTTCGTGCAGCCCGTGGGCCAGCAACCTTCTAGTCGTTCGCAAGAAAAACAACGACATCCGCATCTGTACTGACTGGAGAGCCCTCAACTCGTGCACCATCAAGGATGCCTACCCGCTGCCTCCGCTGTCCGTCGCTCTCAATGCGCTATCGGGGAGCAGCTGGTTCAGCACGCTGGATCTCCGTCAGGGCTTCCTTCAGGTGGAGATCAGAGAGCAGGATCGTGAGAAGACTGCCTTCTACAGCACACAAGGTCTGATGCAGTACAAGAAGCTGGGGTTTGGTCTGTGCAACGCTCCGGCAACCTTCCAGCGGCTCATGGACCTGACCATGTGCGGCCTCAACTGGACGGAGGTGCTCACCTACATGGATGACCTGATCCTGTTCAGCTCTACGTTTGACAGCCACTTGCAAACCATGGAGAAGGTCCTGGAGAGGCTTCAGTCAGCGGGCCTCAAGCTCAACAAGCGCAAGAGCTGCTTCTTCTACGAGGAGGTTGAGTACCTGGGTCACGTGATCTCGGCGGACGGCATTCGCCCGACTCAAGACAAGATCAGCGCCATCCAGGCCATCCCGACGCCGACGTGCGCGGAGGACGTGCGCCGGCTGGTCGGCATGCTGGGCTTCTACCGGCGGTTCGTCCCACACTTCGCCAGCATCGCCAGCCCGCTCCACCAGGCCACTCAAAAGGGACGACGGTTCCTCTGGACGGAGGAGTGCGAGCGAGCCCTGCGGAAGCTGAAGGCGGCGCTGACTTCCCCGCCGGTGCTGCGGCTGCCCGACTTTTCCAAGGAGTTTCAGCTGACCTGCGACAGCAGTGGCGTGGCCATCGCCGGCGTCCTCAGCCAGCTTCATGAAGGTGTCGAGTGCCCTGTCGCCTTCGCCTCAAGAGTGCTCAACAAGGCCGAGCGTAACTATTCGACGACACACCGGGAGCTGCTGGCGATCGTGTGGGCGATGAAGCACTTTCGCAACTACCTGGCCTCGGCGAGCAGCGTGCTGGTGTTCACGGACCACAAGCCGCTGCAGGGTCTGCTGAACACCAAGGAGCCTGAAGGGCGTCTAGCCCGATGGATCACCACCCTGCAGCAGGTGAACTTCAAGCTGCTCTACCGCCCTGGTGAGGAGAACGTCGTGGCGGACGCACTGAGCAGAGCTGCCGCGACCCGGCTGAAGCCTGCCTGGACAGCTGAGGACATCAAAGATGCGCAGAAGGACGATGCGGTACTGAATGCTGCCCAGAGGCTCCTGATGGGGCAGAGGCCGCGACAAGGCAAGTCAGCGGACGAGGCAGCGGGTCTCGTGGAGGCCGAGATGCTGGAGGTCGGCGACGACGGCGTCATCAGGCGAAACGGCCAACCCATCATCACGCCGCGGCTCCGCCAGGAGCTGCTAAAACTGGCGCATGATGACCCAGCGAGCGGACACCTTGGGCCCGACCGCACTCTGGCCAGGATCGTCGACAAGGGCTGGTGGCCGACCATCAAGGAGGACGTGCAACATTGGGTGAGCAGCTGCGAGGTCTGCCAGCGCCGCAAGGTGCCTCATCAGCATCAGCGGGCGCCGCTGCAGAACAGCTCGGTGCCCTCACTGCCCTGGGAGATCGTGCAGGTGGACATCAAGGGACCCCTGCCGGCCACCGAGACTGGCCTCAAGTACATCATCTGCTTCACCGACGTGTTCTCCAAGTGGATCGAGGCGATCCCAGTCGCCAACATCGAGGCGAAGACGGTTGCCCAGGCGATGCTGCAGAGCGTCATCCTACGGCACGGGTCACCAGAGGTCATCCACTCCGACCAAGGCGGCCAGTTTAAGGGCGAGATCTTCCGCGAGCTGTGCCTCCTGCTGGTCATTCGCAAGACCAGGACGTCACCGCTCCACCCGAGCGGCAACCCTGGTGGTTGAGCGGTTCAACCGAACTCTCGGCGACATGCTGGCCGCCAACTGCACGGAGCAGCAGGACCGTTGGGCGCACTACCTGCCGTTCGTCATCTGGGCGTACAACTCGTCCGTCCACAGCACCACCAAGCTGTCGCCGTACGCCGTGCTGCACGGCCGAGACCCCCGGATCCCGATGGAGCTCAGCCTGCCAGATTTTTATGTTGCTCAGTTTTAAAGCTGCTTTGACGCGAAGCGTACTGTTTCGATTTAGGGAGGGAGTGATGTGAAGAGTGTACGCCTGTCTATGGGCGTTCCTTCCTATGTGTGCGAACTTAGTTGTATGAGGGAGTTGCAGTCTAGCACCCTCTAAATATATGGCACGCGTGCGCGCGAACGCAGCAACTTGCTAGCACAAGTCCGGCTTTACAGCATGATGAGAACCGATGCGATGCGAAATTTTCTGACAAAAGAGGAGTTCGCAAGTCGTATCTACATCACCTTACTTCTCTTGTCTTACTTTATGTTGCTTAACAAAGTTGCATTAATGCATTTTTCATTGGTAATTTAGATAGTGGATCAAGGCAGAAAGTCACGTATTGAAATTGTGATACATTATGATTTCTCAATAATGAGTAGCTTTTTTTCTAGACAGTATTTGCTTTTACTATAGCAAAAGAAATATTTTGGCCTCAGTAGCTATACTGAATAACAAACCTTCCACTTGCTGGTTGCCTCAAAGACTAATGTTTTTTAGGGTAAACTAAAAGAACTCTCTTCGAAAGTAGACTTCAAAAGGATGATTCCTTGCCTGCATCTCAACCGGTTAACTTAGAGTTGTCAATCATTTTTAAAAAATTTCGCCTAACAAATTCTAAAAAAATTGACGGTTTTAGCGATATGTTTGAGGCAAAAATGAGGAAAATACCCCAATTCCTATCAATTGTCAGATTACGAAAATGGGCTGCTTATTTATGCAGTTCAGTATTTAAATTCGTTCCTACCCAGTCTCTTGAATTATTTAGGAGAAGCACTCAGTCTTAAAAATCTTTGTTTTAAACGAAAAGAGGTTTAAAGACTGGTACGGTCCCCAGATGGGCAGGCGTGGGGGTACGCGGTGCCGATACGGTCCCCGGAAGGACAAAGGGCGTAAGCGCGAAGCTTAAAGGCCCGAAAGCTGAAGCGTAAGCTCAAAAGCTCAACGTCTGAGGATTTTAGGAGCAAAATCCTGCAGTTTATATACTGCTCAAATTAGGGACGGGATCCTCCTCCAAGGCCGTTGCCATGACTCTCTCTCTCTCCTCGATTGGCCACCGGTGTCCTGACGTCACAGGAGAAGGCATTTTGGGGTCTGAAAAATAAGCAAAAATGAAGATTTGGCGAGGGAGCGCGTATTCAGGGAGACAGGTGACGCAACAGAGGAGTCTGGTAGACAAGGGTCTGGAGAGATGGGTCTTGCGCAATCAGAAATACATTAGGTGAGTAAGATTAGGAAAACATAATTAGGTGATAAATACAGGGAACAATAGTGGGGGAAGAGAGGGTGCAACAGGAAACAATAGCGGGAGAAAACCAAGAAAAGTTGAGTATGGGATTACGTAACTGAGAACAATAGCGGGGAAAAACCGAGATAATTGAGGTGAATTGTTGCGCAAGAAAGAACAATAGATGCAAAATGGGTGGGTAGCAAGAAATGAGGGAATGGAGAGAGGAGGCTGGGAGTAGAGTGGGGTCTTGAGCACGAGTCAGGCGCGTGACGAGGGGAAGAAGACTCTTCGAGCGCGGCGCGGATTACAATAGAGCCATGCTATATTCATACTTACAGTATAAGGGGGAAGAATCGGAATATTGAGGAAAAAATAAGGGAAAAGCAGTTAAAAACAACATTGGGTGAGGGGTAGACTGAGCATTAGGTAATTAGAGAAATTATTAGAGGAAAAAGCTATTATTAACATTAAGAGCGTAAAATTACAGAGTACAAGAAGTACAAAGAAGTGGGAAAAAAGAAGTACAGAGGGGCTGAGAATGGGAGATGATCGGGTCAGAGAGAGAGAGGGAGACGGAGGCTATCACAGGGGGCTGCGGGAGTGGATGCCAGAGATGAGAGCGCCAGGGAATAAAAGGTCAAATTAACCTCTTATTCAGGGAATTAAGAGACCAAATTGACGGAGAAGCTTTTAGAATATGACGTGTAACACAAAAGATTTAGTAAAAGAAACTAGCTCTTCGGTGCCCCCCAGGGGGCGCAGACAGGTATTTAAAATTACTCATGTACTTTTAAATGTAACATCATGTAACAGAAATCTCCCTACGCAGGTAGAAAATCTCTGCAGCAAAATTAAAGTCTACCTAAAAGCATAATATCCTTCCGTATATTTAGAAGATCTACTGAAAGTCTCCCTGAGCAGTTAGACCATTGCCCCGAGCACTTGAAAAATCTCCCAACCAGCTAGAAAATCTTTCCGAGCAGCTAGAAAATTATTGAGAGCAGTCGAAAAATCTCCCCCAGCAGTAAAGTAGAAAACCCTGCCAGCAGTTAAAAATTCCCTTTCGAGCAGTCGGAAAGCCCCCAATCAGATAGAAAATCTACCCGGGCAGTTAAAAATCCCCTAAACAAACCGAAAAGTCCCCAGAGAAGAAAAATGTTCAGGTTAAAAATCTCCCCGAACAGGTAAAAATCCCCCCGCAGACAGAGAATCCCACAAGCAGAAAGAAAATCTCCTGACCAGTTAAAAATTCTACCTGAGGCAGTTGAAAAACTCCTCATGCGGTTAAAAAAGTCCTGGAGCATTTAGAAAATACCCTCGAGCAGTCCGAAATCACCCAAGCAGTTAGAAAGCCCCGATAAGATAGAAAAATTGTCCTAACAGTAAGAAATCCCTAAGCAGACAAAAAATTTCCACGAGCAGTTAGAAAATCCCCATCAGCAGTTAGAAAACCTACCCAAGGCAGTTTGAAAAACTCCTCATGCAGTTAAAAATCTCCCGGACCATTTAGAAAACCCCCCTCGAGCAGTCCGAAAACAACCAAGCAGTTAGAATTCCCCTAATCAGATAAAGAAGTTCATTGAGCAGTTAGAAAATCTCTTTCAAGCAGTTAGAAAGTCTCCCCGAGCAGTTAAGAAAATACCCAAACAGACAAAAAATCTGCCTGAGCAGTTAGAAAATCTCCTTCAAGCAATTGGAAACCTCCCAGCAGTCAGAAATCCCCGGAATCAGAAAGAATCTCCCTAAACAGATAAAAAATCCCCAAGCTGACAGAAAATATCCCCGAGCACTCTGAAATCCCGCAAGCAGACAGAAAATTTCCCCGAACAGACTAAAATCCCCCAAGCAGTTAGAAAATCCCTTTTGAAAAGTCACAAATCCCGCAATCAAATAGAAACTTCCCCCGAGGAGTCTGAAATCCCCCAAGCAGACAGAAAGTATCCCTGAGCAGTCTGAAATCTCCCCAGCGGGTGGACAAGTTCCCCAAGCAGTTAGAAAGTCCCCTTCGAGTAGTTTAGAAAATCCTCCCGAGCAGTTAAGAAGTCTCCCGTAGCATTTAAAAAGTCCCCTTCGGGCAGTTAGAAATCCCCCAAGCATACAGCAAATTTCCCCGAGCAGTCTGAAGCCCCCAAGCAGACAAAAAATCTCTTTCGAGCAGTTAGAAATCCCCCCAGCAGTTGGAACTTCCCCTTTCAGACCGTTAGAAATCCACAATCAGATAGAAAATGTCCCCAAACAGTTATAAATCTCCCAAGCAGACAGAAAAGCTCCCCGAGCATGTAGAAAATCCCCATAAGAAGGCAGAAAATACCAATCGAGCAGTCAAGAAATCCCCTAGCAGTTAAAAAGTTCCATTGGAAGCACTTAGAAATCTCCAAATCAGATAGAAAATTTTCCCGAGCATTCAGAAAATCCCCTTCTAGCGGTTAGTAAATCTTCCCGATGCAGTGAGAAAACCTCCTTGAGCAGTAAAAAATTCTCACGGAACATCCCATTGGGGCAGTCAGATATCCACAAGCAGTTAGAAAGTCTCCCAATACACCGAGCAGTCAGAAACTCTATAAAAGTAGTTAGAAAATCTCTCGAGTAGTTTGCAAATCCCCACGAGCAGCTAGGAAATCTCTATAAGGTAGAAAATCGCTTCCCGAGTTTGTAGGAAAATCACTACAGCAGATAAAAAAATCCTGCGATCAGGTAGGAAGTCGCTATTATAACGCCTTATCAAAGACACATGCGCTTTAAGAAAATTAAGCTAATCACAATTCAAGATTTGGCTGGCTATCAGACTTACCGATCAGTATCGTGCTCGAGGAAGACCTCTTAACAGCTTTTGCTTCTTTGAAAAGTTTTCTCAATCTAACAGGGCTACAAAAACTAACATGCTTTACCTACTGACTCGAGACATGATTGGAAAATTCACTGCAGAACGGCCCACGGCTACTTTAAATAAAAAAAGCTCGTATTTCGCTTAAGCATCCACACTTTTAAGCCAATTTATTCAATGTTGGCTCTCCAGCTGGGCGAGAAAAAATCAATCGCTAATAAAATGTACACAGGTCGCTTGAGCAGTTTTTCTATTGCCCTTGTGCACAAGCATTAAGCTAGGGTTGAGGCAGGGTACTCTAGTGTTGTGCCGTGGTGTACTTTCACTGCGTAGCCATCTCAGGCTTGTTATATATGATATATGTCTTTGCCTTAACACTAGGCGTTGGGCTGCTGCGATGGCTAGCCAAGTTGAAATGAATATATTTGAGTGACTGTCACAGCTCGAGCATCTCAGAGGTCAGTGCCATAGAAAGCATAATATAAGTTATAATCTATATAAGTACATCTACATCATCTCCCTTTTGGAGTCATTGCGCCCTAATTACTCAATAAAATTCACTTTCGGATGTCCCAGCCGACTGTACTTGAATCGAACTGGTGGGATGCCTTTCGTTGACCTTGTGCTACTCCGAAGTCTCTCTGTAGGCTCCAGATTACGCTGCCCTTGATCGTTCGTCTTAGCACTGTCGCGATCCACTGTATTCGACGATCGCAAGTCGTCAGCGGTCAATGGTAGCACTGGCCGTATGTAGACGCGGTTTCTCCGTAATATTCGGCCGCTAGCTAATTTAATCAGGTAATCGCGGTGTTTTCCAACTTCCACTACCACGCCCCTCCGTTGCCACAGCTTTGTTGTCGGATCTTGTAGAACCACAGTCGAGCCAATTCTAATTCCTAGGAGGCTTCTTTTGGACTTGTTGTATCTCTGCGTCCCATTTTCGTAAGTTTCCATTGCAGTTTGCTCCATCTGTTGAATAGTGTTGAACCACTCGGAGTGAAAACTTCGTCGATGAGCAGGAAGTGAATCTCTTGCTGGGTGCCCATACAGCATGATGGAAGGAATACGCCCGTCGTACATGGGGGTATTTCTGTAAATCAATACTCCTTCTGCCATCTTGTCTTTGTCTATATCGTTGTTCTGATAATCCCAGGATCCTCGAATGATTTTCTTGGCGGACTTCACTGCAGCTTCAGCTCTTCCATTACTTTGATGGTAATAGGGTGATAAAAATCTGGACTCGACTCCCCACCTTTTTAAAAAGTTGACAAAGGCACTTGCTTTGAATTGCGGGCCTGAGTCTGACCAGAACGCTTCCGGTACGGCTGTTTGACAAAAAAGTTCACGACACGCGTTAATAAGCTTGTGAACCGGAGCATTCTGTCCAAAATTCCAGATATTGATCCAGCCAGAATATCCATCCACTATCACAAGGAATTGCCTGCCGCGGTGTTCGCAAAAGTCCGCATGAACTTCTTGGAAACATCTTTCTGGCATCTTTCTCTGAATCATCGGCTCTCTAGTCTGACTTGGTCGAGTTTCTTGACAAGCTTTGCACTGTTTAATCGTGTCATCAATCTGGCGTTCCATACCAGGCCAAAATATGATCAGCCTTGCTCTTGCTTTGGTCTTAGTAGCACCTTGATGACTCGCATGCAGAGTTTTTAAGATTTCTCGTCGCAATTCTTTAGGAATGATGCACCTGCACCCATTGAGAATGATTCCATTTTCGACCACGAGCTTATGTCTTACATGCCAGTATGGTCGTAGACTGACTGGTAGATTAGCTTTGTCGTTTGGAAACCCGTTCTCGATTACTCGGATGAGCTTCTGCATTTCTGAGTCTTTCTTTACATGTTCTTGTACTCTCTTCATGTTAAGATCAATTTCGGTATCTTCCATTGCCATAATCAACAGACTCACGCTGCTTAGCGCCTGATTCTCATCGATCTGGTCCTCTTCAGTCGCATTTGCAATAGGGGCTCTGGATAATGCATCGGCGTCAACGTTGTCTTTTCCTCGAACCCACTTTGCATCATAGTTATAGCGATTAAGCTTGGCGCGAAGGCGCTGTAGCCTTGGGTTCTCAATTTGGTCTAGTTGATAGCCGTTTAATATCGGAATAAGTGGCTTGTGATCCGTCACGATTTGAAATGAAGGCAGTCCTTCTAGGAACAAACGACACTTTTGTGTAGCCCACACTATTGCAAGCAACTCGAGCTCGATCATAGCATATCGCGTTTCTGCATCTGCCAAAAATCGTGATCCTGCCTGAACCATTCGCCAAATGCCATCCGCTTGTTGCTGGTTGAGAACGAATCCAAGTCCTCTTAGTCTTGATGCATCTGTATGTAATGCGGTTGGCCCCTTGTGATCATAATATGCCAATGACGGAGCCTTGACTAGCTGAATTCGTGCTTTCTCAAAGGCTTTTTGATGCTCCTCGTTCCAAATGAATGCATTTTTTGCACTTAGAAGAGGTCTTAGCGTCGAGGTACATTCGGCAATTGAGTCGGGGAACGGTCCGATTTGGTTCACTAGACCCATGAATGCACGTAGCTCTGTGATGCTAGATGGTTCTGGAAATTGAGCAATTGCTGCTGTCATGTCCGGGTCCACTTGATAACAGTTCGGTGATAGCAAAAATCCAGCAAACTTGACACTTTTCCGGGCAAAAACGAACTTTTTCTTATTCAGTTCAATGCCAGTTTCATCACATCTTCTTAGAAATTCACGAACAGCTTGGACGTGACTATCGTAGTCGGCACTTGCGATTATGCAGTCGTCCACGATGTGGCGAGTGTCTTTCAGGTCTTGCAACACACTGTCCAGTCTCTGGTTGTAATATTCGGAAATCGAGCTAATACCGAAAGGTGCCATCCTGAACATATACCGGCCGAATGGCGTAATAAATGTCGTCAGAGGCATACTGTCCTCATGAAGCGGTACTTGATGGTATCCTTTGAAGGCATCGACTACTGTAAACCATTCTGCTTTAGACACATTGGTGCTGGCAACGACTTCTAGTGGTGTTGGTGATTGATATCGAGGCCTCATGACATACTTGTTGATTTCACGGAAGTCCACGCAAAGACGAATTTGATCCGAGCCTTTCTTCGGAGCTACGACTATCGGAGCACACCATGGGGTAGGCTCAGTAACTTTACGAATTATTTGCTGCGCTTCCAAGGCGTCTAGCTCGGTCTTGAGTTTTCATGCAGTGGCAGTGGTAACCGACGTGGCGTCTTTACGGAGAATGGGATCGCGTCTTTTTTTAGCACGATCAAAAATTTTTCGCCCTTCATTGGTCGAATTTCTCCATCGAACACCCTCGGGAACTCTTGGATTAAATCCAGTTCTGTGCTTCTTCTTCCGTTATTCGTCAGAACTGTGCTTATCTGACTCGGGAAATCTTGGGGAATGATTCCCAGTTTTCTACAGCTTTGCCAGGACAGCACTGGTGCGACCAAGTTCTTCAACACGTGGATGCTTGTCACTGCGTGCTTCCTGTTCAGCGTTATAGTGGCGAAGAAACTGCCCTTACTCTTGATTAACTGCCCACTGGCTGATTTAGGCATTATTGGATCATGCCTCAGTTGAGGAATGGGGATGTGAAGCTTCTTGCAATCACATTCACGAATTGCATCAATATTAGATCCCATGTCGGGCATCATTTGCAGTTGCTCCCCGTTGATCCAAACTGTAACCATTGGGGTTGCGGGTTCCAGTGTAGCAACCAAAGTCGATACTCTTGGTGGTCGCTTCTTATCGGGCTGACCACTATTGCGATTGGACCGGCATACGGAGCCAAAGTGCCCAATGCGACCGCAGTTAAAGCACTTTTTGTCCTTAGCAGGGCATTCCGAGCGCTGGTGTCGCCCTTTGCCACAAGCAGTGCACTTCTTAGTGTCTGGGGCCTTTGAGCTAGCCCTAGCTGGAGTTTTTCCTCTGTACTTTCGCACGGCCGACACTTGAGAAGCTGGGCATATCTCGTTCTTTTGGTTCTCAGATGCTTCTTCAGATCGGCAGATCGCGAGGGCAGCAGCAAGTGAAAGGTCTGGTTGTGTGAGAAGACGCTTCACTGTCTCGGGATTTCGCACTCCCAGTACAATCTTGTCTCTCAGGAGGTCCTCAGAGTGCTCACAGAACTTGCACGTACGCATCAAATCCCTTAATTGCATGACGTAATCGTTGAAGTTTTCTCCATCGTTTTGCTGTCGTTTCCAAAATCTATTTCTTTCCACAATGATGTTAACCTGTCCGAGCACGTGTTCTCTAATTGCGTCCATGACTACTTCTGGGTCCTTGAACTGCTGGTCGGTCAGTGGGAGGTTCTTGTACTTTGTGAAGGTTGCAGAAGTAAACGCATTTAACATACAAGCTCTTCGAGCTGCCATCTTTTTCTGAGCAACAGTATTGCCATCTGTTCTGTCTCGCTGGATGTTGACCGCGTCGAAGTATGCCTCTAGGGTGGCTTTCCAGGCGTCAAAGTCGTCAATCGTATCCACTGACAGATCTAAACGGGGAATGTGCAATCCAGGCAACGACAGTTTGAGCTCTGTTTGTTCAGATGCCGCTGCTGCTGCTGTTCGATCTGAGGGCCGGTCTTGTCGTGGCGGTGATGCCGAAGTGGAGCGCTGCTGCCGTTTTGGGGGCATCGTGCGGTTTCGTCACGAGCTGCTTTTAGAAGCTTGCGGTGCCTGCTTGCGATGCCATGTTATATATGATATATGTCTTTGCCTTAACACTAGGCGTTGGGCTGCTGCGATGGCTAGCCAAGTTGAAATGAATATATTTGAGTGACTGTCACAGCTCGAGCATCTCAGAGGTCAGTGCCATAGAAAGCATAATATAAGTTATAATATATATAAGTAAGTTCATCTACATCAAGGCTTGCAGCCGGTTGGCGCACCCAGTGCTGCACTTTCCCCCTATCAGTTGTTTACGCACCCCCCCCATTCTCTGTCTGGCTGCCTCCTCAGCCAGTTTTGGCCGGCTCGCCCCACCCCCCTCTCTGCGTGTCGGCCCAATTGAGTCCCTATCCCCCCACCCCTGCGCGGATTGGCTGTCGCCCCTCTCCTCCTTCAACTGCTAGCCAATCGCGACCCATGCAATGTTATTTTTCACCAGCTTTAAAGCATGGCCGGCTGGCAGCCTGGGGTAGCAATACCCTAGGGCTTTGCCAGTCGGCTCAAATACATATTTGTCTCGCGGGCAGTGAGGGCGGCGCAAGGCGTTTCAAACTCTCGCTAAATTCAGCGAAAAACTACATTCAACAGAACCGTAATAGAGCCATTTACGTTTAACAAGCTGCGCCACCTCCATCTGTACCGTTGACATCAGTAAGTTAAAATTGTGACTTATCGCGTTACTTCTTACAACGGGGACCTTTTCAAGTATTGAGTGGCGCCATAGGGACAGACTGATCAGTTCCGAAGACGCGATCCTCTGCTCTGACGTTCGAAGTCAGTCTGGTCAGAGAGGCTGAGGCCACCAAGCGCGCGCCGCTCTGAAGTCCCCGAAGTTAGCAATAGCTACGGCCTAGAATCACAATACTAGCTAGGTGAGAAAATTTATATTCTCTTCTTACAGGCGCGACAATTTAGTTAAACTTGAAGCAGTGTAGTCTAGCTTTATGACGCAACCTTTTCAAATAAAAAATTAGACAGTGCAGAGTTTGAGAGTTATTGGCCCGCGAATTTTAACTGAGCACAGAACTTTATGATGCAATCTAAAATAAAATCATCATTCTGACGGTGCCGAGTTTGACCTTTGTTGGCCTCGCATTAAAAGCAGAGGAAAAACTCGTTTTTCGAATATTTTATCCCCTTCCACTTGGAGCAGAGCTTGCACACTTTCACGGTCTCATCCTCGAAGAATTTGCAATCTTTTGGCACAAATTTGATCAAAATCGGTTGAGCCGTTCGAGCTCTACATCGTTACGGAGAGAGCTGCAAAAGACAGACACACAGAGACATTGTAGACTAGCACTTTAAGACCCCCCTGCGGGGGTCATGCATATATAAATTAAAAATTGATGTTTCCCGCCTGCGTAGCCCTAACCTTAAGGGGAAGAGAGATGACTATGCCTAATAGGAGGATGACCATGAGCCGCCAATGACCTGGGGCTGACGCTCACGGGAATTCAGTACCGTGCAAACCCGCCCTGAGGATACTAATTAGAATTGGGTAGCTATTGGCCTGCGGGCAAGGTCCCACGCCTGCTCAGCTGTAGCTTAGGTGCCTTTAATGGGTCTTGGGGTCATAGTATGAGCCCCAAGGCTGCCACCACTCTGTATGACCTGGCGCACCTGATGACTCTCCAGATCTAACGAAGCCAGAGCTCCGCCCAGGTATTGATTTGAGGGTTTTAGCTAAACAGCGAGGCAAGACGTAGGGGCTCTGCAAGATTTAGGGGCTCTGCACGGGCTTCTATCGGGAGTGCCGGGATCATTACTGAAGGGCTTATTATGTGCAGGGAGACCTTGGAGGCGGTGCGGAGAGAGAGAATCCGGGAACATGTTGCTAAGAGTAGTGAGGTGAGAACGTGAACTCTGACACTTCGAACGCTTCAGTGCGAGATGGGTCCGCTTAACCAGGTGTTGCTATCTCTACCCGCCGTCACGTGCACATAGCTTCTACACCGCTCATACGCTCATTACACAAAGGCGCGCCGCCAGACGCGGCGAGCCGCCCACGAGAGTTCTTTCGCTAGCTTCCCCTTATTTTCCCATGCTTCACCACCCAAGGTGAAAGCAAGCCATTACTAGTCCAAGGAAGATGGAGTGAAAGATAGGATGGATTTAATAGTTAGGCAGATTGCAAACCTAAAGTATTGTAGCACAAGGCTAAAAGCAATCTCAGCGGAATTAATACATTAATGTAGCCAGGTGAACACTTTATAAAATAGACTCAATTCTCCAGTGCAAAGCAATGGGTCGGAACAAGAACAATCCCCAAAATACGCGCTTGGCGGAAAGCAGTAAAATAAGCGGGGAAACTTACAAGCGGCGGGCACGGAGAGAAAGAGAAAGGCCGGAGCTGAGATGGCTGCACTGTAGGTCTGGCTGCAGATAGCGGCAAGGCGCAGATGGCGGACTGTACGCCGACGAGGCCGAAGGCCGAAGCTTGAGATATTTAGGCACGAAGCCGACGTAGGAGGCACAAAGGCCAGGAATAGTTGGGCAGGCTAAATAGCCGCGCTGTCAGAGCTCTCAGGCTCGGGAATAGGGCCACAAGGCCGGGTGCTGTGGCCACAAAGGGGCAAAAAGGCAGCACCGGAGTCCTTAGACTCGGAATTCGCAGAGTTGGGACTAAAATGCCCTAGCGGAACGGGTCTGGGGATTTTGGAGGCCGAAAGCAGTTGTTTAAATAGGCCTCAAAATCCAAAATGGCCGCCATCTCATCTCACGTTGCCATGGCTCCCTCTCTCCGATTGGCCGCCGGCTGATGACGCTGAAATGAGAACAACAAAAGTGGCCGCCAGCGCATGAGAACACTAGGGATTTACGCAAGCTGGAGAGGGGTGGGAGGTAGTATCTCCCAATTCTAGTAATATTAGTACTATTTTTAGTAATATCATCCAATAATTGTATGAACTGTACAGCGCAACTTAAAACAGAGAAATAGCAAAAAAAAATTGAAAATATATTAAATTATACGAGTAAGTAAAACTTTGGTCTGTAAGACAAGTACATGTAAATTGTATGAAATTACAAAGGTAGTTTTTTATTTAAAAACATCTTTTCAAAAAACAAAAATATTTTAGTTTTCGGAGATATCTTTAGTTTTCAATTCGAATTGTTTCGGTCTGTCCATACTTGGTTGCAAATTTTCTTTCGACGGATACAGTTTGACCCGCCATTTCAAGTTGATCCCTTCAACACTCTTACTGCCGTATCATGCACTCGAATGACTTCATCGAGTACTTTTCTCTAAGCACAGGGCCCGTGTCGATATAGTACATTCCTCTGTTAGACAGAGCCTCCGGTGGAACAAGGTACAAGCCGTTAGGATTAAGGAACTGACAGGCTGCGAACCACCAGCCAGATGAGTAGTCTTGAGCGCAGCTATAACCATCAATAATGTCATTGTCATCTTCCGGAGTGCTGAATGCACTGTTATTTGGTGACCACTCAGTTCTAGTTGGCTGTCCGACATTCGACCTGCTCGCGTCCAGCGGTCCCATCGACGCTCTGTACTTGTCGGCCGCTGACCCGACTGAGAACGGATAGTTCTCAACCCAGTACCACGTGCCGTTCCAGTCGCTGAACTCCCATCGAACTCTCCACACTCCGGTCGCAGTGAGCTCGTGAAGACGCTCCAGTCCCATCCAGTAGTTCAGACTCTCGCCCTGACCGAATCCGCTCGCGTACTCCGACCAGTTTCGGTTGAAGCTGACGGAGGCGTCGACTCTGTGCTGGAACGTCGTCCAGCAGCTTTCTGAAGCATCCTTCAGCTGAAGTTTGAAGTATTTATTGGATTCTGAGCACAGAAGGTTCAATCGAGCATTCGATGTCACCAAAAAGTAGCACGAAATCTTAAGTTGCGCGAGCCAAGTTACTCACCCACAGCATCGGCAGACTCGGATCTCTGGCATGTCGGCATTTCCGGCAGGCGTCTGCGCTGCCGCGGTCGCACACCAGCAGAGCGCAGTCGCCTGAGGCAGGGTTGAAAGAAGCTGCATGAGCCTCAGCCGCTACAGGATCGCTCAGGCAGTCTATTTTGCTGTCAGCTTTGAAAACCTTCAACTGTTGATACTCGATTTTGTCGCCTTTGAGCAGTTTCCAGGTCAAGGCCTCAGCTTGACAAGTGAAGTGAGCAAAGACAACAAGGTACAGCTTAAACCAGAAATTTGAATAGACTGATTTCATTTTTTTACTTGAGGATCAGAAGTGGTTACTTTCTACGGATTAAAACCTTGTGTGGTAAACGCAATCGGGTCGGATTAGCAATTAGATTTTTCATAGATTTTTCATAAAAAATCATAGGAGAATGGTTTTTTATATTGAGGCTGACGCGCATAGAGCAATTTATTGGTTCCTAACTGAAAACCTATGGCAAATCATCGGGTTCCCATAGAAACAGGCTAGTACTTATGCCTCGCTGCAGTTGCTAGGATGAAGGATCTAGGATGAAGATAACAGTAAGAAGCAAATAGATGAGGATAGACTTGCTGCTAAGCTGAAAAAAAGTCAGAGTGGTATCCTTCCCGTGTTAAACGGGCATTAAAACAAGCAGTTCAGATATTTTTTTGCTTAAAAATTTTCTAAATCAGTGCGTGATGAGAACCGATGCGATGCGAATTTTTCTGACAAAAGAGGAGTTCGCAAGTCGTATTTACATCACCGTGCTTCATAATTCATTTCTTAAGAAAATACTATCAATTCATCTTCCGTTGGTGATTCAGAGAGTTGACCAAGACAGAATGGCAATCAAAGTCTCGTATTGAAATAGTGATACAGTATACAGTATGACAGTCTCCATGATGGAGTAGCTTCTCTTTGCTGGACAGTATTTGGCTTTTACTATAGCAATGTTCTGGCCTCAATTCACTATACTGAATAACAAACCTCTCACTTGCTGATTGGCTCTAAGACAAATGTTTTAGGGTAAAATAAAAGAACCCTGATTGAAAATAGACTCAAAGGGAATCCCTTGCCTGCATCCCAACCGGTTAACTTAGGGTTGTCAATCATTTTAAGAAATGTCACCTAATAAAATCTAAAAAATGACGTTTTAAGCGATATTTTTCAGGCAAAAACGAGGAAAATACCCCACTTCCTATCAACTGTCGGATTACGAAAATGGGCATCTTAAACTGCAGTTCAGTTTAAATTCATTCGTTACCGATCTCTTAATAATATAAATTTTTTTATGATACGAGCGTAAGCTCTTTTTTGAGTCCCTTATTGACTTAAAAGCTTCACCTCATCAATAAATTTCTTTTTGACACTCAATAAAAAATGCAGCTATTGTAAACTTTACTAATTCAGAAGCTGTATCACAGGCCACTAATCCTATAAATAGCTACGCTCGTAAAAGGCTCTCTCGACGTTGCATCGAAAAAACGCGCGAAGACAAGCCAGCAAACCTGGAATTTCCAGTTAGTTCGTTCACTTTACGAGGCATTATTTGATTTGATTTGGTACAACTTTGCTAAAGTGAAAGTACCCTTGACACAGTAATCTTCTACTTTCTGTCCTCTCTTAATTTCTCCCTCTTATTTCTGTTTAACTGTGCGTCCATTTGCTTCGTGTAATCTGTGTGCTAAGGGAAAATTTTCCTGTTGCGAGCGGAACATGCGTAGTGCTCTCATGCGATTTATCGGTTAAATGGGTCAAATTAGTGGCAGCAGAATGCAGAGAAGCAAATGACACTTTTAGCTGTTAGCTGCTACACTGTCAATAGTTGAAGCAGCCACTGGTGGCCGGTGTTTTAGCTTCAATCAACACAATTTTCCGATTAAGAGTTCTATTATCGTAATGCATGTGCATTTGTTTCTAGCTAATATTTGCGCTCTATCTAACAGCTCCTAAACATAGGACGGAGAAGCGCAGTAAAAGAAAAGTAAATTAAGCATTACAAGCCTTTCCAGGTGCTAATAATTCAATGCCAAAAATTAATCGGCTAATTAAAGCTATGCGACCATATGCAAACCTTCCTCTGCTGCTGACCTTGGCTGTCAGCTTAGTCTCATGGACTGCCTCAACAACCTTAGTGGGGGAGTAAGCGACCCTTGTAAGACTGAGGGATGACAACGGCGAGTACCGACTACTCGGGACACTCAGCGCCGATACAGCTTCGTTCAGCTCAGGAGGCTGCCGACTGCTGGCTTGCAAGCTGGGAGCGTCCGGCTGCAGAAAGTGCCGAAACGCTGACAACTCCTGTCTGCCTCTGCTCTGGGTAAGCAGCTCACATTGTGCAGTCACCTGCCTCACCTGTCTGACTGTATGCACTTTACTGCAGCGCACACGCCCCAATCTCACCCAACTTAATGCTTCTCAACCAATGCGCAGATGAGAAAAGCGAGCTGCTGGACGACGTTCCAACACAGAGTCGACGCGAGCGGATTCGGTCAGGGCGAGAGTCTGAACTACTGGATGGGACTGGAGCGGCTTCACGAGCTCACTGCGACCGGAGTGTGGAGAGTTCGATGGGAGTTCAGCGACTGGAACGGCACGTGGTACTGGGCTGAGAACTATCCGTTCTCGGTCGGGTCAGCGGCCGACAAGTACAGAGCCTCGATGGGACCGCTGGACGCGAGCAGGTCGAATGTCGGACAGCCAACTAGAACTGAGTGGTCACCAAATAATCGTCCATTCAGTACTCCGGAACAGGACAACGATATTTTTAGCGATTATAACTGCACTTCGGTCTACTCGTCCGGCTGGTGGTTCGGAGGTTGTCAGTTCATGGATCCGAATGGCTTGTACCTTGTCCCACCCGAGGTGCTGTCCAATAGAGGAATGTACTACATCGATGCACTACCTATAGAGGAATACACTACCTGTGCTTGACGAAAAGCACTCAATAAAGTCATTCGAGTGCATGATACGGCAGTGAGATTCAGATTAGTTTGACTCATTTACCAAAAGATATTACTCTTAAAAAAATTCGTCTGTAACAATGCGAAGTAGTGAAATATTTTTAATGTTAATATAAGTTTAAGGCTACCCTAGTAAGTTTTTGGAGCTTCAAACTGTGACAAATCAACGCATCTGCTTTGCGACAAACAATTAAAAGCTCTTTTGAGGCGAGTTTGGAAGTGAATTGGCAAAAAAATTAAGGATGCTCTGTTGGCTGTTTTTCGTGGCTTGGTTTTTTTAAATTGACAAAACTACTTTTAAAGGCCAGGAAATTCCTGAGGCAGCAACTCCTCCAAAGGATGGAGAATGTGGTAGATTCTAGATAGATATCTGACAAGAACCTGCTAAAGACCCAAAAAATGTGTCGACACTAATGCTCGATGGACAAGTGTTATTGAGTTAAGCAAATTAATTTTAAGCCAGGCCTATCGTTACCCTAGAAAACTCGTTTGAGCACGCAAATCTAAGCATTTTCAAAAAAAATTATGAATAGTGCTGGACAATTTTCCCCACATCGAGACAGGTATTTATTAATGATTACTATATGTCTCAAATTTCTCCTTCGTAAATAATTTTTTTCTTTTCTCAAATTTCTTATCCATTAAATTTAGCTAGTGAATTGTTTCACGTGAAAACTTTTTCGTGTGTTTATCTTTCTCAAAACAGCTCAAAATTCTCCAATATTATTAACTTCTTAGGTTCAGAAATTTAAAAAAGTTACGCGTGGAAAGTCCTTTCAAATCGAACGCGAATCTAAAAATAATTGAGCAAAAAATATTTAGGCCGAGAAGTTCCAGTAAAAAATATCCAGTAAAAAACAAGAAAAAAATTATGTCTGCACTGCTGGCCTATTAGAGTTTTCACCTGAGAATCGGGTCAAAAATAATCAAAAATAAAAATCGCACTAATTCATCAAAAATCTATCATTATAGCTTCACATTATCTCAAAAGAACTCACAATAATAGAAGTAAGAGATATACTCGTAAAAGTTAAAATTTCAATTATAATAAATTATTCTCGTTAAATACTTACGGCAGTAAATTTTTAAAATAGATTGTTTGTTTTAACAAGTAATGTTAATTATAACTTTTCAAAGCAGCCAAAATTATTTTAAGGGTTTAGGCATTAACAAAAAGTCCGTACTAGCATTTAAATTTTACCGATCAGGCTTGTCTGAAAACAACATCAGCTTTCTTAACGTTGCCAAATAATGTACAACTTGGACGCCATTGCTCAAATCAAAAACCCGGCTGACCACTCTGGGTAGCAGATGAGTAAACTCATCAACTCGCAGGTTGGCATCTAGGATTACTTCCTTTAGGGCTTGTGTAAAATAGCAGCCAGTATCGTGGCACCGATAGGAATAATGGCCCCTAGAAGTGCTGTAAATGTACAGGCAATCTTCATCTCGACTGGGCTCATCTAGCTGAGCTGGCGCAGGCTGCGACCTGGGTATTCGACACGCTTGCAGCACGAAGATTTTCGGCTTGCCATCAAGTTGAGGACATTGGCGAACTCTGCTGAACAAAGACTCGAGCTCGACTCTTTGTCCGTCGGAGCCAAATACGCAGCCATCCTCACCGTGACTCATGATACAAAGTAAGAAAACGTCATACTGCTCATAGTCGCTAACTGGCTTGTTCATGCTGAGGAGATCGTTATTTAGAAAGTGGCTGCTAACATTCACGTGAATTTCAACTCGCAGGCCAAGCCTATCAAAGGCCTGGTAAAGCCCCGTTTCTTTGATGTCCTCCATAGCACCGTGCCTGCGATTTAGGTTAGGGTCGTCGAAATCGACATTGTTAATTAAGATAGCCACGCCTCTCGAGCTGGCTCTGCATCGCAACGGGTACCGATATTGCTGCGATATTGGAGGCGCTGGCACTTCAACAGCAGCCTCCAGCAATTCATTCCATGCTGAGTGTTGACCGGTCCCACTCTCTCGTGCATCATTTTGTAGTCTCTCTATGCTGAAAAAAGTGTTGATAGGGTGTCGTCGTACGTTATTGAAACGACTAAGATCATTAGAAGTAAAATTGCGAAAACTATTTAAAATCTTTATTGAGGCTCTCTACAACAATAGTCAGCTTTTTTATACTGCACTTTCTATTTTAACTTTCCATCTTAATGGTATGCGCTATAATGAGCAAACGGTATTTGATTTGTTTAAGTGAAGACTCTATTTTTTAATTAACTGTCTAAACAGCTTTTTAGTCATCGCGCCATCGCAATAAGAGAACGATATTGCGTAATTGAAGAGGGGGAGACTGGACGGTGCGATCAATAAATTTTGGGGGTAGGCGAAGCCTCCGGTAAAAGAGACGAGAGGGCATGAACATAATGTAACGTACAGTGCCTTGCAAATAAACAGGGAACGACTTATCAATTAAAAACGAGTAGAAAATATAAAATAACAAATAGGCTAGATGCACTTTTCCGCTACACAGACCTTTTGCTTCTAAAGACAAAGAGACATGCTTGTTATCAAATTTCATCAGCAGTATTTCTCATTATCTCATTTCTCGTACTTTATCTTGCCCTCTACTATCAGTAGCGTATTTTGAACCGAATCTCTTCTGTTTTTTAAGCTAAACCTATGCGTCAACGATAGAGAAGACGGTTCTAGCTTGCACTATGAATTTAATTTCTAAACTAAATGCATGAACTCAAGCGTGACAAGTGGAAGCACAATTAAGCCATTGAATTTGACAAATGACACGGGCAAATTTGCTCTACCGAGCGCCAAAGAGAGCATTGGAAAACGAAGTGTTTCCGAACAAAAGGACGCTACCTGCATTGCAAAGAATAGTTACTTAATGCTAACCAACTGCATTAATAAGAGCTCTATTTCTTAAAATGAAGACCTCAAAATTCTGAAGCAGCCATGAAGAGTCTCAGTAGCAGCTCGGTGGCTTTCTTTTCTAAGAAACCCCAACTCCGTTCTTTCTTTCTGCCTTCCTTTTCTGACCTCGAGAACAAGCTAAAACTGAATTTAAAGCACAAGCTGCTAGCGCTTAAATTAGTAAATACATCAAGGATGCATTATTTTGTTGATGATTTTATTTTGATTTTGTATTTGAAAGCGTACTGGAGCAAAAACACCTAGGGTTCTCACCTAGTCCTTATTAAAATTTCTGAATCCGAGTGCTGCAAGTACCTGGCCCACTGCAAAGCTGTCATATTGTATTCGCCACGGTGAGACCAGTGCGAGAATTGTGTGAGATGCTGCCTCAACTGCATAATCACTTCCGCATGATTCTCTCTGGCAGCCCAGATGAGAGGCGTGTTGCCACAGTAATCCATCGTGTGCGCATTAGCACGAAGTTGCAGCAGAACAGTGACGCAATTCTTGTGCCCTTCTTTGGCTGCGTGCATTAAGGCTGTACGCTCGCCTCGATCCTAAAGCAGAAAAATATATATTTGCGTCAAAATTTATATTTGATTGTATGCGCGAACATTTATGTCAGTTTTTTCTTCTTTACCTTGCAGTGCACATCGGCACCCATTTCATGCAGTAGTTGGATCGTATTCGGGTGGTTATTTGATGCAGCTAGCATTATAGGCGTTTGCAGAGAGTTGTCTGACCAGTTAACGGCTTCTTTTACATCCTTTTTACTCCCTGACTGCATAATATCGTAGAGAGTTTGATTGTCACCTTTTAAGCTGGCCACAGCCACTGGAGTTCGCCCCAGTGTGTCTCGAGTAGTGAGTCTAAAGGGCTCCTTACGGTGCGCCGCATGGCTCGTAAACTGGAAGACATGCATAGTCACTTTCCTTTCTAATCTCTCTGATTGGGGCGTAAAAACATCAGCTTCAGACATTTCGGGTTCTGTCAGCTGGGCTTTTGATTTTGTTGCTTCAGGCTTCAGAAACGTCAGATTCTCTGGAAGCCTAAAAAAGGTCATCGTTTGTGAACTGCAATCGGAATTTTTGATCCGCAATTTTAAGTGCCGAAGTGACTCACTGTATTGTGTCGAAAAAACTTTTCGTTTCCAATCTGTCAAAAAATAATTTAATTAGGAATGAAAAAACTGAGTTTCTTATTTCGATTTAGACTAAATTTTTGCATAGCAAAACTCACTGTTCAAGCATTTTAACGAGCCTTTCTTTGTTAGACGCCCGAGCAAGCTGAAGTGCTGTGTTACCATTTTTATCTTGCAATGTCCAGTCCGCGTAGGCGTTGAGCAAAAGTTGTGCTATCCTCACAGACTCGGAGTCGCTGCAGCGGTCGCTACTGGCCAGTCGCATCAGCGGTGTCCCTTCGTCCTCTGCTCGTGCGTTAACGTACGCATCAGTTGCAATTAGTGCGCGCACAGCGTCAAAGTTGCCCGCCAGTGACGCCGCGTGCAGACACGTGTTACCGTAGGTATCGGCACTCGTTGAGTCGGCTTTTATAGCCTTGTCTAGAACGCTGTCAAAATCTAAGGCTATTTTACCGCCATCAGAAATATTCCATAGATTGGTTCGGCCTTGTGCGTCAGGGGTGTCGCACTCGCAAATTGTCCGCAGACTTTGCTCATCGCCTGAGAATTTGGGCGGCTTCACAGCAAATTCATCCTGAGAAGTTTAATTTCGAAAATATAGAGTAGCTTTTATGCTACGCTCGTACTTTTAAAATTATTAACCTTGTAAATTAATTTGTTACAGTCTCAAACCCGGTACCAATGCACGGTAAATATTTCATACTTTCGGTTCCTCAAATGCAGGATTTCAATTTTAAATCCATCCCGTATAAGTCGTAGCAACTATATATTAAATCCAAAAAGTTAAAATCAGTAGTAAAACATACCACATTCGCGCCATCTTTCTTAGGGTTTCTTTCCACCGTAGTCACGTCCATCGATATCTCGCTGAAAAATTCATCAATTAAAATAAAGTTAATGGTAATTAATTAACCGCTGGAATTGTCAAATGAATAATGCAATATTTTCTTGCGTACAATTCTATGATTCTAGCCATTTCCATTTTACCACTTTGCTTAGCAATATCCAAAGCCGATTGACCATCTGAGGACATTCTCTCTATTAGGTAACTCTTTTTAAAGTTTTTGTATCTTGACTGTCGGAAAAGATGTACCAAGTGCTTCACACATCTCCATTTGTCGGCCTTAACAGCCAGCATGAGAGGCGTGAATCCCCGATTGTTCTGCAGCCACTTGGAATGAAAGGGCAGCAAAGCGAGCAGTCGCAGATGGCCGCGCTTTGCAGCAAGGTGCGCCGCAGTGTTTCCATAAGCATCTGTGTCAAAAGGATCGCAACCCGCGTATATTAAATAGTCAATACACTTTGTAGTGTGCTGCGAATTTCCTTCACAATCAGCTAGCATCAGTAGGACACTGTATCCTCCGTTATCAACGTGCATTTTCAAAAGTTCTTGACTGGCCAGCTGCTTAACTTGATCGAACTCACAATCGATAGCATGACTGACAATTTTTCCCATGACCTAAGGTGCCAGACAACCAAAACAAGCCATAAAAAGTTCAGAAGCGCATATTTACAGCTTCAAGTATATAAATTTTGCATAAAAATGATTAAATAATTAAAACTTTAGAGAGTGCTAACCTCTTTCAGCGGTATTGCGCAATCACCTGGAAAGTAATCAGCTTCGTCGCCGAAAAAACCGACCCATTTATCACTGTGCGACAGCTGGAGTTTGCGCAGAATCCAAACAATTTGGCCAACTTTAAGTTTTATCTTCCCAGCCGAGTATGGCTTCACTACTAACGCCACGTTGTCAGCCTGATCAAAATTAAACTTCTCTATCGCCAAATTGTATTTTTCACTTCCGCAATAGAAACAGCAGCCAGGCGGCTGGGTACTAAGCTCAGTGATTAGCACCTCAGAGCCAGCTGGATGTTGCCGGAAATCGCGAAGCAATTTAGCCCGAATGCAGCGTTTCAAACAGCCGCTTGGAAATGAGCC
Source organism: Macrostomum cliftonense (assembly GCA_950096795.1). Lineage (NCBI taxonomy): Eukaryota > Metazoa > Platyhelminthes > Macrostomidae > Macrostomum > Macrostomum cliftonense. The sequence goes on from CATNEM010000145.1 coordinate 308,953, forward strand.
AGTCTGTCCAGTTGCCATATTGCAGCCATCGATAACGGAAGCTCCAAAGAGATCCAATTTGTACATCATTATGAGATCTCCTGTTTGACAGCTGAGCAGATTTCCATCTGCGGACCCTTGTTGGTTTTTAGTTGCTACATAAGTGTAGCTTTGTTTTATTGCGTTGTTACATTCCATTCTGAAATCAAATTACAGATTAAAAAATGCAATTAATAAAACAAGATTTTGCTTAGAATTGAAAGTTGATTAGAACATAATAGCTTTACAGATTTATTTTGTTATAATATTATCATATAATAATATATCGTAAAAAATTATAATTATTTATGTGTATGCTATGATAGCTGCATGATTAACAAATTAGGTTAAAAATTCATAAATTATAAATCATAAATAAGTAAATTTCTGTAATAATATAGCATGTAGCTTAATTACAATGACATGTTGTTTTAGATTTTTAGTAACTAATCAGTTTTAAAGATTTCATTCTAATATCTATTACATGATATATTGTACAATGTGAATGTTATTAAAATATAATGTAAATGTAATATAAATATAATATAATTGTAATGTAAATGTAATTTTAAATATAAGCTCTCTACAAACACAAAACTCAACGATGACAATACAGAAATAAGTTAGTTGGTCAACTTTAAGCTATTATCATCCAACCAAATGGCACTGCACACTGCACTGCATGCGTTCTTAAAATTTAGACTCTCGCATTTTAATTTATAAGATTTAGCAATGTCGTTTCTCATCATAACAAAAGTGCTGCGAGCTTAAATTTAAATTATAAATTCTTCCAGGGAAAACTTTTTTTTCAAATAATTTGTAATTTATTTTTTTCTTTGATTTCTTTCTTTGAGTTACTAATAAATGAATTACGAACCCCCAAGTTTAAGGATATTAATTGCAAGGGTCTTTTCACCGGTAGCGCAAGTAATATTGACTTTTATATGCGTATTAGCTTTATTCTAACGTGAAAACTGTCTGTGACCAAAGCCCGAAGTTACTCCCGCATAGTTGCTTTTGTGCGGATTTACAACATCCAACACTACCGACATATGTATTTTGATATAAAAATCACCTAGACCAATCATTGAGGGAAACCGCCGCCTCTTTCCGAGTTGGAACGATGGCAGTGGTCTTGGCTTAGTCCGTCTACTGTACTGTACGAGGGCTGTCATCGCTTGCTTCAATTTTAATCCTTAATTTTCGATGTCCGAGTTGACATAGTGAATTCAAACATTGTTTGAAAAGCGTTGGAACAGTCAGATGTGTGAAAAGTAAATTTAGGGTCTTATTATTGAGTATTGTTGTAAAGTCTGTATGTTTGTATTTAGTTTAAGATAATGAATTTCACTGAAGCAGCAGCACCTTAAGCGTAAGCACCGCTTCGTTCGTTTGTTCGTTCACGCCTAGCGCCCTATAACGCTGCTTTTTTCCATCTGACCGCAAGATTTGTTCTGTTGTTGTTGAATAGTTAATACTCGTAAACAACCCAAACACAAAAACCCTGCTAAAAGGCAGTCACTCGAATGCTCTGTGAGAAGAATCCAGCTGTTTTTGTTAATTCAACCAAAGGTTCTGTTTCTCCTGAAATAAGAGAGAGACTTACGAGTCGTATATCTAGAGTCTAGAACACAAAACTCCTCACTTCCAGATCATGAGAACAATATAGCCTTGGGCAACCAAGTCAAATTATCTCGTGCGCATTTACTGATCACTGGTCTTCCTTTGCTCCTTGGTTTCGAAAGTCGATTCTTCTTATCTTTTGGTGGCCGGTCGTGACAACGAATCAGAATTAAAGATTTAACCACGAGCGCCCAAATTTGAACAATAATTTGAAATATATTTGGCCAATAAGATGCGACTCGTGGGTGTCTTCTTCCTTATTCCTCATATGGGCAATAAAGGATAACAGTCTTTATTTGCAGCTGGAGTTTATGCATATAGAAGAGGGACGAGATTTTTATGTACGCAAGTGATACATACATGTATGTGTTTCAGGTTTTTTTCAAGCTTATCATACTTAGGATGCTATCTTTGGAATCGCGGGAAAACAGGTTTTTTTAAAATAGAGAAATGTCACGCATACCAACGGCTCATTTGTATGATTGCTAATTTTAGATACTGTATAGTGTTCTGCAAAAATGTCCTTGCAACACTGCTTCTAACACTTTTGAGTCTACAGTATTTAATGAAGATGGATCCCTGTACAGAACTACAGTTAATGCACTGTTTTTGTACTGTTAGGCTGACACTGCCAATCGCACTGTATACTTACTATAATGTTTTAGAAGTACTGGTACTATTGTTAGTTGAGAACCCAAGGGTTAAAGCCCTACTAAAAGGCCGTCACTCAATAGTGCTCGCAAGAAAAAAGCAGCTGTTGCATTAGCCGTTTGGCTGTCAACGTCCATTCAGCCGCTTGGCTCTAAAAACCCCAAGATTCCTGTTCAACAACGCTGCACTCTTTTTGACGGAACTCTGCTGACGATTGAGCTAGCAGTCAAGCAATTTCACTGGGCATTTTATATTGCCTGCTTGCTGATAGACTTGATCGTAAATTCTAAAGATAAGAAACTAGTGAAAAATCATTCTACAGAAGTCGCTTTATCCCAGTAACAAATCAACTTCTTACAGCATGGCCATAAACCCAATTAATAGTGCCGACTGCTGCACATACGAGTACTTGTACGCCGCGACATGCAGCCAACCTGGCACTGCAGAAGGTGCACTTCAGAAACTACGAGTAAATCAAGGAGACTTAATCATGGTGACAGATCAGCATTCATCTGACGGTCAAGCACTTATAGGCACCAATGAGTCGACAGGCGAGAATGGAGAAATTCCAAGGGACTGCGTGGTGCGTTGCCTCAGAGCTCGCCTTCTAAAGGGATTCAAAGAGTTGCAAGCTGGAACGGAGGTACTGATTACGGATCTGAGGATGCAAAGTCCCGGCTGTTCGTTCTATTGCAAGGGGAACTTGTACACTGGATCGGTGAGCTGGTTCTATTTTTACGAGCCCCAAGACTTGGCAGTTGTAAAACTGTCGTACTCCGCAGTCCATGATGACGAGATGAGCCTTCAAGAGGGAAAAATTTTGTGGATTTTGGACCGGAACACTGAAAATCCCAACTGGTGGCTGGGCGAGTCAGGCGGGCAATCTGGTTTGTTTCCGAAGGGATTCGTTAATCCACTGGATCAGGTAGCTGCTTATTTTTATAGCAAAAATTTGCCAAAAAGTTGTGAAAAATTTTGTTTATTTTATCGCGATCCGGCACTATTATGTTATCCAAGAATATGCATATATTATTTGCTGATTTCCTTCTCCAGGAGTTTGCTGTTATGTATGTATCTAAAACATTCAAAACATGTGTGACGCTGCAGGAAATGCTGATGCTTGCAAAGCAGGCTATGAAGGGATGCTTCGAGGACATTCGAAAGACGCGAATTTCCATCGATATGCTGCAAATACACGTCAAGGATGGTCAAAATGTACTGATGCAAGTAGCTAGCCTTCACTCTCATTCAGATGCTGCTGCTCAGGCAAACTATTCACCACTGACTTCCAAGTGCATCAGCTTTTTGATTGACAAGGGCTGCGATCCTCTGGCAACAGATGTTTGGGGCAACACGGCCGCTCACCTGGCAGCCAAGCACGACAATCTCCAATTGCTTTCACTGCTACCATTCGAGTCAAAGTGGTTGCAGAATAACCGGGGCTTCACGCCGCTCATGGAGGCCGTTCTGGCTGGCAGCTGGCGGTGCGCCAAGCATCTGCTGCATCTCCTGCGTCAGAGCCGCTACCGCCAGCAGCGAGCCAGCCTGATGGACAAGAGATCTGCCGAGGGTCTGACTGCGCTGGACATAGCGAAGCAGCACGGCAAGAGCGACATGGCGGAGATTATTAAAGTGTAAGTTAAAAGTTTTTTATCCGATTCCATTTTCCCTTTCATTTTAAGATTAGATAAATTGCGTGATTTCAGTGAGCTTGCATTGCAATTTCCTGGACGTCAATACATCTACATAGAACACGAAGTGAGAGCGCGCATGTCTTACTGATATTTTTCCACTTTTCATTAGAAAGGAAATTATATCCACTGACAATTTCAGCTGGAGCAAACGAGACAACAACTTACAAAGTTTGCAGAGAAAAACACATTGAGAAGCTGAGAGGCCTGCTCACAATTTTCAACTCAGATTTGCCTGACAGAAGCGGGAGGACACCACTGTGGACTGTTTCGGAGGGCTAAACAAAATGCGTGCGATCGCTGCCCGAGTTTCTGGCATCAAAAAGCGATCCGACGTGCGTAGACGCTGGTGGCAGCACATGCGTGCACGCAGCCATGCTGACTGGCAATTTTGAAGTGCTGCGCATCCTCCTTAAGTCGGGTGTAAATGTGAACGCTTGCACTGAGGGTGGCATGACGCCTCTGATGGCAGCGGCCTGCAGCATCTGTACTGATGCTTCGGCCGAGAAGACTTGCCGGCTATTGCTAGAGGCTGGTGCTGACTGGACAATGAGGAACAGCAGCGGTGCAACTGCCCTGATGCTGGCTAGACGGAATGGCAATTCTTCTGTGGCAGACCTGCTCCAGCAGTAAGCAGGCCTTTTTATTTCGATTGCACCTACATGGAAACCATCTAGAATCTAGGGTTTAATTTTATATGCCCTTTAAATCATCGAATTTCTTCGTTTTTACTGAGATTATTTTTATCAAATTTAATTTTCGCATTTCAGATTCGAAGGAAAGGAATACTTCGATTTTTTGTAGTAAGTTGTAATCGCTAGTCGCAAAATGAAAACAGAGCAAGGTTGTCGCTTAAGACTATACAAAACTTATTGCCGAATCAGTTGATAAGTGATAACTTACTAAAAAATAAATATAACAATTTCAGCTCATCAAAAGACGATTCCGTAAGGGACATGTCCGTAGAAACGACTAAACCAGCTATAAGAGTTACCCGAAGTCTTGAGGACGTACAGACTTCGGAAGCATGTATGCTTTCAAATGATCAAGAAAAATCATCAAATCCAAAAAGTGACGCATTTGAAGAGACAAATGAAGAAGCTGAGACTGAATTATTTTATCAACCAAATAAATTCTATTCTAATCCGTCGTTCCCAGAGCGGCCAAAGAGACCTAGAAGCGAGGTACCCTCAAATTCTTTGCCGGACAAGTGCGAGAGCGAGGTTTCTTTTACTAATTGCCTTGAACAAACTAAAAGCACTGTGTCTTTAAATGCATCGGCACGCATCGGTGGCACTGTTGTGCCTCTGGATGAGTCTACCAAGCCAAATAGTCAGGTAAAGTTTTATGTAAATCCGAAAGCCCGTCCAGTCACATTGCGCGCACAACGAAATGCCGATTTATTATCGAATTCGCAAAGAAGCAACCAACTCGAAATGAGGGTGAATTCTGGCTCGTTAGAAGCACGAGAGGGCAAGTTATTCGTTGAAAAACAGTGGAAACCTGATTTAGAGACCCGTGAAGAAAGCGAGATGAATGTAAATCTTAGCCACGTAAACCCAGTAATTTCGGAGGCAACAAGCTTTGACAAGAGTGACGCTAAAACGAGTTTAACTGAAAAAATTGACGATACTAAGATTCCAGAAGGTTCTAGATGTTCGCATGACAAGGAAGCAACTGGTGTTCAGCTTACTGCGTTAATCAGTGAAACAAGCACGGATTTTCTGCAGTCACCTACGGAACCACAGACTGAGCTGGCGTATCCTCAAAGTAAATTGCAGAGTAATCCGTTGCTTTCGGAGCTTCTACAGAAATTTAAAAGCGAGCCAGTTTTAAATTTAACTCAATACAGCCCAAAAAGTATGTTTAGTGAAGCAGATTTTCGGGTCAATTTGCATGCCATTCCGGCAGGTGGTACGGCCAGTCAAACCTGGTCATCTAGAAACCAAGAGAGCGATTTATTATCCCATCTGCACTCTTGCCGCACTCTAAATATCAAGATTGAGGATTCTTCAAGTCGATTGGACCCGCAAAAAACTCAGTTGTTGAGTAAACAACAGATAATGCCGAACGCAGACGACAATACTCGTATGGACTTAAGTGCAAGCGAGGAAGCTGCACACAACGTGATTGAAAATTACACAGAATGTTCTAAAAGTGGCAGAAATCTAAATTTACCTGGAAAACAAGACGACAATGATGTGTCACACAAGCCAGAAATTACACGGTCGTTTATTATTCCAGGAGGTATTGAAACTCAAGCGCTCCAGGACGTAATACGAGTAAACGAGACTAAGAATAAAATTTCTTCTTCAAAAGGTAGACTACATCAAAATACGTCGATTTTCGAGCAACAAGGAGTAATAAGAAGCGAAAAAGCTTCAAATTCATCTCTCGAGCACCATGATAGCAAGGTTTTTTCAAACCAGTCTGCACGAACTGGAATAAATCCGTCTACAAATATGTTGCTACCTGGCCGTGTCTTCAACGTGTCTGTGGGTGATTCTCCAAAGCCTGATCAGGTCAGTTTAAATATGTCTAGAGATGCAGCCAGTAGAATTTCGTCACCTTCACACCAACCACAGACGGCATCTTCTGGGCCAAAGATGAAAAAAGTTCTGTCTGCATCTACTAAAAGAGACCGCCAGGAAGAATGCTCACGGCCGGACCAAATGGAGATTTCTAGAGATGACGTACAGTCACTGATGGACGCAAACACTTATGTCAAGGTTCAAAAAGACCTAAACGAAACTCCGATCATTGCAGTCGCAAAAACCGACAACCCACAACTTTTTCTTAAACTGCTAAACAACGGCGCTTCCCTAGAAGACCGAGATGCCCTCGGCAGAAACCCGATAGCGGTTGCCAGCATCAATGGAAGCAACCAAATTCTACAAGCTTTGAAAGAACGCAATCTCTCTGATGAGGTAAACAAGCCGGATAACGCACTAGCAACTCCCCTGATGCACGCCGCTGCTAATGATCACCCGGATGCGCTGATGCTCCTGTACGACATGGGCGCCGATGTGCATAGAAAGGTTAGTTCTGTTTACTCATTTTTATATTGAGAGATATTTGTGAAGATCTTTGAAGCTCCAAACACCTTATTTAAAGCGAAAATAAACGCTGAGAATATTGAACTGGGCCCGCAGGATTGCTGCGAGCAAACCGCTCTGACGCACGCGGCCATTCGGGGCTCGGAGCGGTGCGTCGAGGCTCTGCTCAAACTGAAGGCGGAAGCTCACACGTTGGACTACTGTGGCAACACGCCGCTGATTTGGGCAGCGAGGGGGAATCACAGTCGAGTGGTCGGGGCCCTGAGTCCCGCTCTGGACAAGCCGCAGTACTGGTCCCACCGCGGCGAGTACCAAATGTCGGCGCTACAGTGGGCGGCGTACTTGGGCCATCAGGAGGTTCAGGAATCGATAAGAAAGTGGTAAAGCATTTTTATGACTTTCTTGAGTGACTTATAGCTGAGGGCCTATATTATAGCTTGATGTGTCGGTTAGATGAAATACATAATAAACTAAGAAAACGAGGAGATACTAAGCATAAACTTAGTGGAGTTTGTGCCATAGAGTATATTCAAGTTTTCGTAGTTTATTTTAATTTAGTTCACGGCCTGCGAGGCTCGTGGCAATACATATTTAGCGCGAGTTAATATCAAGGACACCTTAAGTATTATTAATAAGTAGGACACCTTAAGTGGATTAAAAATTACTGCAAATTTTTCATTAACACAAGACCGGTAAAGGTTGCTAATTTTCGAGCTTTTAGTCCCTTTCAATTTCAAAAAAAGCCTTCCAAACTAGCCGTTTCAAAGAATATTTTCATTTTTTGTAACGGAAAAATTCAGAAAATGTTGTTATTTATTTCGACAGCATCCACCAGCATCAAATCGACGCCACTGTTCAGTCACCTGCTGAAAACGAACACGAGCCTTCGGAGACTTGGAGCGAAGCTCTCGAGGCTGCGGAAAGCATTGTCCAGCAGCCGACACTGGACGCCGAAGCTGTTCAGGGACAGGGAAGATACCCCATGTCCAGCACTTTTAGAGGCGTTGCCATGGTGATTAACAACGTCGATCCTGAGCGCCCTGCACCCGATGGCTTTCGACGTAGAGACGGTGCCATGTGTGACACCAGCTCTACTGGCCTGTATCAAGCGTTCAGGAGACTTGGATTGTTCGTTGAACTCTACCAGAACACGACCAGCCACTTCTTGAGAAATAACCTGCTAAGCGTGAACAGACCGATGTCAGACTACACACAGCACGACGTCTTTGTGCTGTGCGTCATGAGCCACGGATACAACGGCTACATATCGGGCTCAGACAATCAGAGTGTTGAGCTCGAGTCTTTGTTCCGTCAGGTGCGCGAGTGCCCACAGCTCGCCAACAAACCGAAGATCTTCGTGACGCAGGCCTGTCGGCTTGGTCAACAGCCAATCTTGACGATTCGTGCTGAGGACCTGATAGACTGCTTGTACATCTACAGCACGTCCGAGGGTCAGGTATCACGCCGGGACCCGACCACCGGTGGAATCTTTGCACAGGTGCTCAACCAGGTTATCCTGAATGCCGACCTGCGTATTACGGAGTTTCACCAACTGCTGCCGAAGGTCGTTGATCAAGTGTACAACAGAAAGCAGGTTGTTGAAATCAAATCGACGCTAAGAAAGCAGCTGTATTTCCCCATCACGACGCCAGCGTCACATAGAAACTGAATTCATGCGAATAATTTTTTTTAGAAAATAACAGCTTGACTAAGGTCGAAAGTTATTAATTTACTTATTTTTTATATCTATAAGTTTATCAAGCAGTATTTTTGGTAATTAAATTTCTAGAACCATTATCCTTTATCCGAGCATTAATAGCTCGCAATCAATTATTTTTAAGCTGTTTTAATCTCAGGTTATATTAATTGTTACGATACCTTTAATGTAACAAAAACCTTACGTTAGTTATTCTTCATACATAATTATTTATCCATTAATAGAAAACAAACAATTTTCGAGCACACTTAGGATCAAATTTTTGCGAAAAAATCTATTGATTCAGTTGTATCTGTATGCTCTTGTTGTTCTTCCTCTGTTTTCCTAACTGCATCTATTTGAGCTGTACCCTGGCTTGTTTCTCTCTTTAAATGAAATACATATTTTCTCCAACTTTTGATCAAAGTAGTAAAAGCATTTATAAGTTCTGCCCGTTGTAATTACTGTTAGTAATACATACGCTAAAGACCACTTAGATTTTAATGAACAGCATACGCTTGACTGCATATATACCAGAAGCAAGCGTTTCAATTAGCAATACGGGTCCTAAGACTCCCCTGTACCATTTGACATTTATAAATTCATCTTTCATCAGGAGGAAAGTTGCACAGTTAGGATCTTCAACTTGAGTGCCGTTAACTTAAACTGCACCCCTGTAGTGTCGGAAGTCTGTGGTAAAATTTTCCTAAGTTATAAAAAAATTCACAAAAATCCGTGCTCTGGGCAACTGTAAGGGAGTTGAGTTGAAGCTGATGACGCTATTGACATTGAGTGAGCTGGGGGGGGGGGGGTTCTGCCTGCTCACCGGTCGCTTCCTGGTTACGAATCGCCCCGCAGTCTAACAATTGCGCGCCAACTGCAGCGGCTGAAATGATTTTATATGACTTGGGCTGCGATTCAGTTCAGCACTGGTTCTTTTGTGCATTCCCGTACAATTCATCCCACATTGCCTGCCTGTCTGCCTCTCTCTCTCAATGCATTGTGCTGCAAGAATATAAAATGGTTGTGACTTGATGTCAGATTTAGTCACGCTAATCCCTTCGTCCTGAAGATTCGTCATGAAGAAGCGAGGCGCTACTCCGCAGCAGCAGCAGCAGCAGCAGCAGCAGCAGCAGCAGCAGCAGCAGCAGCAGCAGCAGCAGCAGCAGCAACAACAACAACAACAACAACAGCAGCAGTCTGAGAAGCAGCAGCCTGTCACAGGTACCGTTGAGCCTCCAACTCCAACTCCAACACCGTCGTTAGCTCCTCTGAAGGCACCAACCGACGAATCCAACAATAACAACTCCAATGTGTCGGCTATCGAGATGATGTCGGTTACGGCAAAGAAGCCACCGCAGGTAGCAACGCCGACCCCGCCAGCTCCAACTCCAGCGCAGCAGCAGCAGCAGCAGCAGTCAAACGGTGGCGCCAAACGTCCCCCAGCCCCCACATCCGGTAAGCCGTCGCTCGGTTTGGCGCAGAAGCTCAAGGCGGCGGCTGTTGGAAGTGGCGTCGTCGGCGGCGGCGGCGGTGGCGGCGGCAAAGCCAACGCCGGTTTTGTCGCCGAATCCAAGGATTCAACAAAGGCGAGGGTCGCCGGGGTGAGAATCGCCGCTTCTGCGGCGGCTACCGACCCTGGAAAGAATTCCTCGGGATCATCCGGTGCGGCGGCGGGCGGAGGCCCAGCGACGGCCATTGCGACTGCCGCTGGAGAGCCGGCGACAGCGAAATCGACACAAGCAGCAGCAGCGACAGCGACTACGGCGGCCGTTGAGGGCGGAGCCGCTCCGACGTCAGTTCCAGGCGGAGGAGGAGGAGCTGGTGGAGGCGGGCCAGGCGGCGCCGACAACCTGAGGGTGATGGGCAGCAAGGACTTCTTGTCGTTGGAGGACGCTGGTAGAAGAAATGTTAGTCGGCCTTTATGAAATTAAAAGAAAAAACATCCGAATTCCTCTACTATAAGTAGGATAATAAAATAAAGAGGCCATAAAGAGTACACTTGTAAATACTTTCACGGCGGTTTACCGGGACACTTTTCCCTATAAAAAGTGGATTATATTGGTCGTTGAACAGGGGCTACATTTACGTGGTTCAAAATCCCTGCTGCGACGTAGTTTGCATTCTGAATCGTTAATCACTTCTACTTTTCATTATCCCCCACAATCTTTTTTTCACTCTTCGCTAATTAATTTGACTAAGCAGTGCACCTAAAATCTAACAAACCCGGCCTTAGAATAACAAAACCCATCTGGGGTTGTATCGAAAGCAACATAATTAGCCATGCAGTGACCAAGCAAAGGGCCAACTTCAATCTTGCCTGTATTGATTGATCTTCAGTCAGTTAACAACACGTTGCGGTATATCAGAGGGTTATTTTTTCTTCTTGTCCACCAAAAACGGCACGAAAGCCAATGAAGCGAGCTCGTATTTGGACTGTTGAATCAAACCCGTCTGTTGAGCAGCCGTCAACTTCGTCGAGAGACTCGTTGAAAATGTCTCAGCTTCATCCTCAATCGATGCCAGAGAAGGCTTCAACCGCAACGGATGTCGTCGAGATTCAACTTAGTCGACTCGTTCGACAATCGTTGAATAGGCGGGTTATTGAAGCTCGGAGTCGACAGTTGGAACGAGTTCAACTGCAGCAGCCGAGAATTGTTAGTCTCTAGCATAAGTTGGCCCTATAACGACAATCGGGATGTTCTTGTGCAGTTTTTATTTTTTAGCTCTCCGTGTACTCGAACATCCATAGTGCGACCTGTATGGAGATTGTATGGAGAATATTTGTGCTCGTTAGAGTCAAGAAATTTACTTTAAGTAATGCTTCAGACTGTAACCTTGTTGTAGAGTGGGTATCGCTCGTGATTCTTATCTACGCTTATTTGATTATCATGTATGGTTCTTTGATTCTTATCTAACCCCATTTGATTCTTATGTAACCCCATTTGATTCTTAAAAAACCCGATTTGATGGGGGCGAGTGGCTCGGCGGTTAAGTGCGTCTGACTTGTGTGCCACTGGTCCAGGTTCGACCCCTCGTTGTTTCGATTTGTTTTTTTCTGTATAGCGCGTGTTTTCGTGTGCATTGACACATTAATTTGGGACCTTGCGCACGGAATTGGTTAATTGGGTCAGTCTGGGTCACTCTGGGTCAGTCATGCAATTTACGCCCATGAGGGCGAGCCCCCCCCCAAAGGCACTTAGTGTACATTCCTGGAAATGCCGCTGTACAACCTGTGTGAGTGCGTGACTGGGTGCCATACTTGACAGTCTCTGCACTGAATTACCTTTACGCACCGTGTCTGAGTCTATGCCTGTGTACTGTATATAGTGTGCCGGCACGCGCTTCAGGAGTCAGGGAAATGCGCAGAAGTGCCTCCTCGCTGGTTGCGGGGTAATGACGCTTTGAAGCGGAAGGGTTCCAACAACCCTCCTGCAAATTATGATTATTATGACGTAATTTGATTCTTATCTAACCCTGACTTGCTAAGCCAGTGCCTAATCAGGTTGGGTATCACACTGTTATTGCTTGATACCGCTTGTTTTCGCACCACAGGCTGGCAACAATCAGAACAGTCGACGTCTCTCAACAGTGTCGCAGCTCAGCCACTTCTCCGCCGGTGACTTTTCCAACAGCGCCAACGGTGGATTAGCCGATCCAAGCGATCCGGACGAGTCCGGCCAGCCTAGAAAGCGTTTCCATAGCAACGACAGCTATATACAGGAACAGGTGCCTGTACTACCAGTCCCTGCAGCGGTCTTTGTACTGACGATGAACGTTCTGCTGCCGGGTTTCGGTACCATCATATCCGGCTTGCTCTACCTGTGCGTTGGACCGAAAGAGCATCGAAAAGTTCAGGGCTTCTTCAAACCAGTGTGCATCAACTTCTGGGTTGGCATCTCCCAGCTGGTGACCGTCACCTTCCTGCTAGTTGGCTGGTTCTGGAGCCTCGCCTGGGGCGTCTACGCTGTGCAGAAAGCGCGTAAGTTCTGAAGCGTCTAAGTGGCTTATTCTGGGATGTCTGGGTGGCTTATTCTGGTTTGTCTGGGTGGCTTATCCTGGGCTGTCTGAGTGGCTTATCCTGGGATGTCTAAGTGGCTTATCCTGGGATGTCTGAGTGGCTTATCCTGGGATGTCTGAGTGGCTTATCCTGGGTTGTCTAAGTGGCTTATCCTGGGATGTCTGATCGGCTAATCGTGAGTTGTCTGAGTGGCTTATCCTGGGTTGTCTGAGTGGCTTATCCTGGGATGTCTGGGTGGCTTATCCTGGGTTGTCTAAGTGGCTTATCCTGGGATGTCTGATCGGCTAATCGTGAGTTGTCTGAGTGGCTTATCCTGGGTTGTCTGAGTGGCTTATCCTGGGATGTCTGGGTGGCTTATCCTGGGTTGTCTAAGCGGCTTATCCTGGGATGTCTGAGTGGCTTATCCTGGGTTGTCTGAGTGGCTTATCCTGGGTTGTCTGAGTGGCTTATCCTGGGATGTCTGAGTGGCTATGCGGAGTTGTCTGAGTGGCTTATCCTGGGTTGTCTGAGTGGCTTATCCTGGGATGTCTGGGTGGCTTATCCTGGGATGTCTGAGTGGCTATGCGGAGTTGTCTGAGTGGCTTATCCTGGGTTGTCTGGGTGGCTTATCCTGGGATGTCTGAGTGGCTATGCGGGGTTGTCCGAGTGGCTTATCCTGGGTTGTCTGAGGAGCTTATCCTTGGTTGTCTGAGGAGCTTATCCTTGGTTGTCTGAGGAGCTTATCCTTGGTTGTCTGAGTGGCTTATCCTTGGTTGTCTGAGGAGCTTATCCTTGGTTGTCTGAGGAGCTTATCCTTGGTTGTCTGAGGAGCTTATCCTTGGTTGTCTGAGTGGCTTATCCTGGGTTGTCTGAGTGGCTTATCCTGGGTTGTCTGAGTGGCTTATCCTTGGTTGTCTGAGGAGCTTATCCCGGGAGGTCTGATCGGCTTATCCTGGGATGTCTGATCGGCTTATCCTGGGCTGTCTGTGCGGCTTCTTATTAGGTGTCTGAGTGCGCTATCGCAAGGTATCCTCTCTGCCTACGATTTTGTCTTTGGTGCCCGACTTAAACTGTTTCCATTTCTGTACGCAGTTGACCAGAGAGACGAGTTGCGTCGCAAGCGCAAGCAGGAGATCGCCGAGAAGGCGCTCAACGCGCTGATGGGCGGCGGCGTTGGTGGCGGCGGAGACGGCGATGGCGGAGGAGGCGGCGGTGGCGGCGGCGCTGGAGGCCTCATCAACCTGCTTCGGCCTCGTTGAATGCGCATTTTTCGCCCTCTAAGCCTAGAGAACGGCGCTGCTTGATTTGATCGAATAATTCGATATGATATAGAAGAAATATCGAGGGGCTGTTTTCTTGAACCAGTAATCATCGTTTTTCGCTGTAGAATTCTCGAAAAAATATTTTTATCGTTTTGAGAATGCTTATATTAATTTTTTTTGGATAATTTTTATAGCTTATTGCTACTGATAGTAGTATTGTAGTATTTGTTGTGCTTATGGTCAGGATCTTTTTAGATTATTAATGCGTCATTATTAATAAATTATGCAATGTAATATTTTATTATAATCATTATTCAAAATTGACTATTTTTATGTACAAAAATAAAATACATATTCACGAATTTCCTATCCGCATTACTGGGAATACATGGTAATCCCCTATTCATTATACTGCATCCCGATTTTAGTCTAAAATACGAGCATATTAATGTCTTGATTATTATATCTAGCCCAAGAGTAATGTAGGCTCGTGTGATTCTTATGTAGCTCGGCTATTTCATCTTTCAACCTGCTTAGAAGCTCTTATATCAAAGCTACTTTGATTCTTATCGTAACACTTCTTTTGATGCTCATGTGGGCTCTTTGATTCTCATCTGGGCTCTTCGATTCTCATTTGGACTCTTTGATTCTCATGTGGGCTCTTTGATTCTCATGTGGGCTCTTCGATTCTCATGTGGGCTCTTTGATTCTCATGTGGGCTCTTTGATTCTTAAGTGAACTCTTTGATTCTCATTTGTGATCTTTGATCCTCATGTGTGATCTTTGATTCTCATGTGGGCTCTTTGATTCTCATGTGGGCTCTTCGATTCTCATGTGGGCTCTTCGATTCTCATGTGGGCTCTTTGATTCTTATCTAAGCTTCTTTGATCCTTATCTAAGCCCTTTGATTTGTATGTAAAGGTGGTTAATTTTTATCTAGATTTTTTTGTTACTTTTCCAAGCTTCTTTGATTCTTTTAATAGCCGTCGTACTGTGTTTTTGGTAAGTCGTTAAGCCATTTAATGTAGCTCGTACGCTTTAAGCTCAAGTCAAATTTCTGGCTGTAAGTTAGTGTACTGTAAAGCTTCTACAATGTCTAGAACGAAATTTCATGGATGGAGAATAGATAATAATACGACTTATGCTCGTATGCTTAGAGAGGCTGGCTTTGAGGTTAGCCAATTACAAACTTACCGCTTACATTTAGATGAAAAGTACAGAAACTAGAACAGAAAATATCTTAATTGTGTTGCATGAGTTGCATGAGGCTAAACAACTAACAAATGAACATTTCTTAGCTAGGCGCACACGCCTTTATTGTTCAGCATTATAATGGTGCAGCAATCTATTTGGTTCTGATGATTAATTATAGAGATTAAAGTCTAAATCCATGTTTATCGGCAAGCATAAATGAAGCTGGCGTAAGTATTTAAACTTGTTTGTACTTTTTAGTGTAAAGTTAATTGGCGGAAGGCTCAGTTAGTAGTAGAAGAACGTAGAGTGAGTTTTAATGATACTTTTTAGTGTAAAGTTAATTGGCGGAAGGCTCAGTTAGTAGTAGAAGAACGTAGAGTGAGTTTTAATGATTTAGCAATAATTAATATCATTGGCACAGGAGAGCGAGATAAGAATGTACAGGTATACATGGGGGTAAGTTCACACCTAGGCTTAGAAGACTAGCGGAGCATTTGGTTGAGCCGACTAGCGTAAGGGCAGAGGCGCGAGTGCTGGTGCACTTAATAGTAAATAAACATTATCGACGAATCGAGATAATACTAATAGGCAGTAAAATAAACATGGGTGGTGGTAAGTTCACACCTAGGCTTAGAAGACTAGTAGAGCATTTGGTTGAGCCGACTAGCGCAGGGGCAGGGGCCTGAGTGCGGGTGCACTTAATACGATCGTAGTAAATAAACATTATAGACGCATTGAAAAAGTAAGCAATAAAATAATTAAGTAATAAAACTCCTTTCAGCATGCAAGATTACACTTACGTAGCCAAAAGCAGCCAAGCAGCTTCTGCAGATGGAAAACTGGGCCGCCTGCGTCCAGGAGATCTGGTTGTGTCAAGCGATCTACAGTTGTACTCCTATGGCGATGAAACGGCCACGCTTATTCACGGTCGCAACGAGTCAACTAGTGAGACAGGCTTGTTTCCTGTCAGGTTTTTGGAGCGATGCCTCCGAGCTAGGGATGCCAATTCCCCGGACTTTTAAAACCCCGGGGAGACGGGGAATTTTCGGCGTTTTCCCCGGGGTCCCCGGGGACAGTTTAAAGGAAGTGCTTAAAAGACAAAAAACTACAAATGTGGTTTAGAAATGTACCTTTGCTACGTTTTTTCGCATTTTCACATATACTACGTTCATAGCTTTATATGTATGTACTGAAGAACGTCTAGTATACTAAAATACTAGTTAATTTTGTTTAAAAATGGCAGAGTTATGTCCTATCACGTTACTTGTGATTGTGATTTTGGTTGTCGGTGGTTTGTGACCGTTGGCATGAAACTGATTGAATATTCAAAAAAATTGAGAATGTACAAAGTTCAAATACAAAATGACAATATACAACACGTGTTCCACTTCCTAATTTCCTTTATTTTCAGCACTTGCTCATCGAATATTAAATGCATTTGACTTTTTTATTTGTTATTAGATAGCACAGAGAATAAATTCACAGCAAAAAATAAAATGACAGCAAAGTTGAGTACCTGGGTTCTCCACTTCTCCCTAAGCCATCTAATCTCTCATCTCATCATTCATTGCCATCGCCCATGGGCCCATGGCCCATAATAAAACTTGATAATAGTAGCCATAAAAGAAATCAATGTATTCCACTCTGCCTGTACGCCTTGTCTATCTCGCTAGTTTTTTGCTAGCGGAGATTCTTACTAAGTAATCTCCGCTGCCATAGACAATATATAGGAAGCGGAGATTACTTATAATCTCCGCGAATCGAGTCAATAATCTCCGCTCCCTGCATTCGTGGAATACATTTCATTATCCAACTGAAACGAGGAGAATGTCTATGCAGAATCTCCGAGGCGAAGCCGAGGAGGTTCTGCCATAGACATTTTTCCGAGTTTTAGTAGGATATTATGTATATATTTAGTCTGCCTTTATATTAGGTAGCTCGTATAAATAGTTGTATTAAATGCTATGCTATGCCGGCTATAAGCTACATGTTTCTATGGCGCAGAAAATGCTGTAAAATCTGAAGAAATGTTCTAGAAAATATTTAGTTTTACTAATACTGAAGACGCATAAAAAATTTCTATCCGGGGATCCCCGGACAAAACCCCGGGGACAAAACCCCGGACCTTCATTCGGGGTCCCCGGGGGGCCGTCCCCGGGGTTGGCATCCCTACTCCGAGCTCGTCTACTTCGCAATTTCAAACACTTTCGTCCCGGTAAATTGGTGTTCATTACGGATCTGAGATTCCAGGATCCTGGTTGTTCGTTCTATTGCGGAAGTAATAAATATACTCGATCGGTAAGCACGTTCTACTTTGAGGAGGAAAATGATCTCGCTGTGGCTATCGGTTCGCACTCAGCTGTCAATAACGATGACGAGATCTCGCTAAATACTGGTTCGATTGTCTGGATTCTGTTCAGACAAACCGATGATGGCAGATCCACCGATTGGTGGTTCGGCGAAGTCAATGGTAAACAGTCCGGCGTGTTTCCTAATGGCCATGTTCGCTCCTTAAAAAAGGTTTGAAAATTTTTGCAGCTGGTTATAATCTTAACGCAGAAATATTTATAAGGTTTTACTAGAGTTCGTGCTCCCAGGCGAGAGTTTGTACATCGAGATAGAATCTGCAGTGTTGCATGCAGCTATATGACTAATACAGCAACAAATTGACTACAAAGGCTAGAAAAAAGTATAAAAAATAATCATTTTATGGCGATTTAATTTTATTCACAAATGCACAGGTCATGATGGAATTATCGCACCTAGTAGTTTGCGGAAATCTCAAGGAGGTGCGCAAATTAGCTAGCAATGAGTTAATGATGCTTCACGGCAAGGGCGGTCGCAATGTCCTGATGATGGCAGCTGATTTCGAGACGAGCCACCCTGTAGCAACAAAATGCATCAACTATTTATTGGAAATGGGATGCGATCCTAGAGCTGTTGACTCGGAGGGAAACACTGCTGCGCATATTGCAACGAATCGGGAGCACCTGCGAGCGCTGACTGCTGCCCTTCGACTTGAAATGGCTACAAAATGACCGCGGCTACACGCCGGCTACCGCCGAACGAGGCAACTGGAAGTGCGCGAAGCATCTGCTGTATCTTTTTCGACAGCATCGACATCATGAGCGCAAACATTTCTTGGCCATAATAGATGAAAATGGTTTGTCAGCAATTGACATTGCGAGGAACTGCGGCAATGCAGAAATTGCTGATTTAATTGAAACGTAAGTTACTAACCTCTTTTCCGTTTTAATGCGCAACGATCTTTCTTTTACCGTCTCTTACTTTTATCGATTGCAGCGAACAGAAAATTACGATATTTGCAGCAAAAAGCTGTCAAATGACCAAGTTTATTAAAGACGTTCCTTCTGAATGCGTGAGTTAATTTTACTACTACGTAACTAGTTTTTCTAGTTAATTTTAAGTGAACTGAAAGCTTGCTTTTAGTATGATAGACATGTTTTTATCCGAAACACCATCTTCTTGCGGGGATTATTTTTCAACCAAAATTTACCATTCGATTTTAAAATTCCAACAAAAGCTGCTTAAATCCAGGATTCTGCTCGGAAGGAGCTACTACGTCTTGCAATGTCGAGCAACACGGGACAGCTGCAGCAAAAGTTGACAATCGGCAATTGCGACCTACCCGATCAGCATGGTCGGACAATCCTGTGGAAGATCGTGCAGCAGAGCGAGAGCAGCGACGAAGTATTGCGCCTGTTAATGGCTAAAGGCGATCTAACGTGCGCAGACGTGCACGCTAGCGGCTGTGTGCAATGGAAATGGATTGGCTGTGAAGACGCTGATTGAAGCTGGCGCGAATGTAAACAATCAGACTGAAGACGGTGTGACAGCTTTGATACGAGTAGCCAGTAGCATGAGCATTGGTGACAGCGAATCGGTGGAAATTGCTGACTTGATTTTGCAAGCAGGTGTGGATTGGAGAATTACAAGTAAAAACGGAATGACAGCATTAGACTTTGCTTCAGAGCGAGGAAAAAACAGCCTCATAAAACTACTCAGCACGTGAGCCTTTGTATCTCTACGATACCATGTTATCAACGTTGATTAAAAATTTAGCTGCATAATTTATTCATTTAGTTTTTGCACAATATTGACACAATTTAAATTGACTATATGGCTTGATTTTAAAACAAAAAAATGGTTTAAAACTCTCACATTGTTTTGAACTTTATAGCTACGAAGTACAATCGTATTTATATGGCTGCATCTGATTTTTCGTTTCAGATATGACGGAAAAGACTACTACGACGTTATACCGTAATATCTATGTTATTTCAGTGTATCTGATTTAGTAATTTAGTTTATTCAAAGCTAAGAATATGATAATATTACATATTTTCTATTTTGGCTAACATACCTCAAACAAATAGAAAGTTGCGCGAAGACGGGCCATATGCAAGGTGCATCACTCCAACCGCACCAGCAAAGGCCTTGACGCTTAGCATGAAACAGCTGCAACAGATTCAGCTCCCCGAGAGACAGGCACTACTTTCCATGCGAGAACGAGAACCAGAGTTGGGCCATCCGGAAGAGAATGTTAGTGAGAAGAAGGATATTCTTCTGCGCATTCGTCCCGGAACAAGGCGTCCACGTGAAGGTTTGATTACTAAGGAGCTAATGGAATTCTTCGAGGAGTCACAGACATCATCTGCCGGGAGTGACGTGTCTTCCGTAGCAACAAAAACCACAGAAACACGAAATCCTGCTAGTGGTCCTTCAGAAATACCGGCTTTTTCCACTCAGTCAATCATAAACCCCACCGAACAGCGGGCAGCATCCTTCCTTCAGCTTGACGTCCCTAAACTTGTTCAGACCGTGGTGTCTTCATTCCGATGCAGGAAACCGCGCAGTAAACTTAGCTGGCGTCATTCGGATGAAACAAAACTTAGCGAAACTGTAGACGAGTCCGAAGGACAAGGCTTAGACGATGAATGCTTGAACGAGCGAGCGCACGACATCGTTGCTGAGGAGATAAGAAACTTGTGCGAACAGGGGACGCCCGAAAAAGAGCTAAATAGTTTAAACGAGACACCACTTATGCTATTAGCAAAACGGGACAATGACCAAGACTCGCAACTCGAAGCGCATAACTTACTAAAAGCGGGTGTTTCGCTACGAAATCGCAATACCCTCGGATGCTCCCCGATTTCTATCGCCAGTTCCCATGGAAACAATTCGATGCTGAAAATGTTTCTAGACGATACGGCAGCTAAGAATCAAAGTCTTTTCGAGGAAGTCAACATTGCTGACAACTCGCGCATGACCCCGCTAATGCACGCAGCTGCCAACGATCATCCCGATACAGTGAGGCTGCTGCACAGCATGGGAGCTGACGTAACTAAAAGGGTGCGAGCGTTTGAAGCAATTGTCTTATTTTAGAAATATTTTCATCCAAAAAACAGAGTTACTATGAAAGTAATTTTAATAAAACTACTCGTACTTCAGGATCGGGGTGAACGCACCGCTCTGGCTCACGCGGCCATACGCGGATCCCAGGACTGCGTCGAAGCTCTGCTACAACTTGGTGCCGATCCGAACACGAAGGATTTTTGCAAAAATACGCCACTAATTT
This sequence comes from Macrostomum cliftonense, assembly GCA_950096795.1. Taxonomy (NCBI): domain Eukaryota; kingdom Metazoa; phylum Platyhelminthes; family Macrostomidae; genus Macrostomum; species Macrostomum cliftonense. Next base: position 329,743 of record CATNEM010000145.1, read on the forward strand.
TGGCTGCCAAAGGAAATCATGTCGGCGTGATTGAGAAGCTGAGCCGAGTTGTCTCCTCTCCGATGCAGTTAAATTATCAGGGAGAGCGCTGTATGAATGCGTTGCAGTGGGCCCGGTTCTACAATCACTATGAAAGCGTGAACTATCTTCATGATTTGTAAGTGTTTTTTTGAAGTTACTGCACCATTTTTCTTTAAATTTTTTACTATTTTGTATATAATTTTATCAAATACCTACCAGAATGATTGGCTATCAGAATGACGCAAGAGAGACAGTATTGCCCGTAGAGCTACCGGCTGCACCAGTAGATCCCACTTCTGAACCCCAGCCGTCGAGTCGCTACACCATGACTAGTCAAACAAGAGGCGTTGCCATCATATTGAACAATGTTGATTTCCCCAGTGGGAGCTTGGCTCGAAGGGACGGCTCGATGGAAGACATCCGCGAGAAACGTTTGTACCAAGCATTCACCAAAATGGGACTTTTTGTAGAAATTTGACCAGACACTTTTTTACGCACCATTTGCCATCCATAAACAGACCGACTGCAGAGTATGCGCAGCATGACGCATTCTTGCTGTGCGTGATTACTCACGGTGAAAACGGCTATATAATTAGCTCCGATGGCTATCGAATTGAGCTCGAGTCTTTGTTCAGCCAGGTTCGAGAGTGTCGCAATCTTGCTGGCAAGCCGAAAATATTTATAGTGCATGCTTGTCGGGAAGCTGTTCGACCTGTCTTACCAAGGACAAATTTGGAAGGTCTAGCAGACTGCCTGTACATCTAAAGTACGTCTGAGGGCCTGTATTCCCTGCGAAGCCCCATAACCGGCGGAATCTTCACTCGCCTGTTGTTTCATGAGGTCATCATGAACGCCGACCTCGACAGGGAAGAGTTCACGCACCTTCTGCCGCGGATTGCCAGTCAAGTCTATCAGGAGGCGAACGGCCGTCAGGTAGTGGAGTCTGTAACAACTCTGCTCAAACTATTGTACTTTCCATAATTGCAGTAACGTGAAAAGATACTAGCAGTAGGAGCCCAGTGTGGCAGACTACATTTGAAATTTAGTAGCTATAACTTTATAACGTTCGATATAATCACTTGAATAGCTTTTTACTTGCTTTCATCATGTTGTATAGCTCGTTAGTGTGCATAAACTCAAATTTAAATAACTAATTATGACTAACGTTTAATATTCTAGCTATTACTGAAAGCAAAACCACTTTTTCGTGTCATAACTATTATATAATTCTTATCAATCGGTGTGTATAAAGATGGCTAGAAATTTTTATTTAGACTGCTCTTTTTACTATTGATGTCAAGATTTTACTTAAACTTGTTGCTTTGTATTTAAAGCTTCAATATTAAACTTTGATAATGAAAGTATAACTAATCAGAAAAACTTTTGGAACTAAAATTGATTCCTTTGTCCATGTCGTATCCATTACTTTCATACTGACTTTTTTCTTAATAACTTCTGTCATAAAACACTACGTACGCATATCAGTGCGAGTCAACTACTGCAAGTAGTGTACAAAACAGTTTATTTTGTCAATTCAGGAACAAAAACATTAATTAGATAATTTATTTACGCGGTTAGCCTCCACACAACATAATTAGACGATAGAAAGCTGAAATAAACAAAAAGTAAAATCCAATTATCTTGTCCTAGTTAAAACTTTGTTCTTGATGACAGCTGCAGCCGCAGCAGCAGAAGCAGCGATAGCAACATGATGTGCGCTGAAAACCTGTTGCTGCTCTAAACAGCGACAGAAACTCTCGTCGAAATGTCCTACTAGTGCCCAAAAAGATGACAAAGTTGAGCATGGAGTCAACGCCAATCAGAGTGTTGCTGATGTGCTCAGACAACGAGGTTTCAAGACCTATTAGAACAAAAACACTGCATGGCGTCTCCAATAGTACAAACAGGACGGCAACTGAGGCGATGGTGATTGTGGCTCTGAGCACAGCGTTATGGCCGCTGCCGCTGCCGCTGCTGCAGCGGTTGTTGCTTAACAGGTGCCTGTGCTGCTGGTGCTGCTGCTCGTGCTCATGCTGATTGTAGCTTCTAGCTGACTGGAATCTGCGTGATTGAAGAGAATATATGAACTTTTGAAACTATTTCTGTGATTATGTCGATCATTATAAAGAATCGTATAACTGGAGGATTCCACGATGTTTAATAAATGGCCTGATCAAGGACGCAATGTCCAGATCGTTTTTAGCGATGTCAGATCAAGGATGTAAGGACATTCTAACTAGGTCCGATCAAGGATGTAGCTCGTAAGTCGTTGGTTTCAGTGATCTCAGATCAAGGATGTAAGGGATTGGTTTTTGCGATGTCAGATTAAGGTAAGGATGTAAGAACATTCTAGCTACGTCCGATCAAGGATGTAAGGGATTGGCTTCAGTAAAGACATAATAGCTATGTTAGTTTTAGCGATGTTAGATCAAGGACGTTGGGAGATCTTCGATGTCAGATTTCAAATCAAAATACTAGATTATTATAGCCATACCGAGCTCCAGGGTGCAGAAACTGCCGCTGCGGTTCCAACCGCGCCTGCCGGTGCTGCAACTCCCAAACCACCGAAGACGACTGGCGAATGCCTTTCATAGAAATTTGACGCCTCATCTGGGCATCGAAAACTGTCGAAGGACCAGCTGGTGTCGGTGCTCCGGCAGCCGCGTACCTGGACCTCGAACGTAACCATCGGTTTCTGATTAAATCGGCCGACATGACGAGGGAAGCCGCGAACACAAGGAGGCTGGGCAGCGGGGCCTGCACCATGATGACGAGTCTGGTGAGAAGTCTACTCGGTGCAAATGCAGCCAGCACTCGCAGGGCGGTGAAGCCGATGCTTAGAGCGGCACAGGAACAGAAGAGCCTAGAAAATTGATGCATAACCGCTTACCAGTTGATATTATTTATTTCGATTGAAGGATACATAAATGATAGATAGACAGATAGATCGATAGATTGATAGATAGACAGATAGATCGATAGATTGATAGATAGATAGATATATGTAGATAGATAGATAAATAGATAGACAAATACACACACTCATGAAATTTAGTATAGTATAATAGTACCGACAAAGTACTAATTGTAGAAGTTACTCCGAGTTACCACAGATCCAGATGAATCAAAAAGTGTGACTCACCTCACGTACAGCTTCTTAGTAAACACAGTCCGAGCGGTGAACGGCCACAAGATGACGATACAGCGCGCCAAAGTGAATACGGCAATCCACCAGTTTCTAAGAAACAAGCCGGCATTCGAAGGCGCAAAGGTGACCAAGCAGAGCCACATGAGACTCGGCCCGTTGGTCTCCACAGTGGCTGCTTCAGCTGTCGTAGCATTGACTACAACAGCAGTGCCTTCGCATACCCGACTAACCAGGTTGCTAACCGTGAATGCCAGGTGACTCACGTCGAACACAAACTCACTGGCCGACAGCAGAAGCAGACCCAACAGTGACGGCGCTCTCGCTGCTGAGAACAGGCGCCTGAATAGATGGACAGCGCACAGGTTGGAGCAGGTGGACACGACGTTCACTACGAGTTGGATAGTTAACCAAATTGTCCGGGACCTGTCTGATAGTTGTTGATCCATAATCTTTTTAGATCCAGAATTACAATGCAACGGGTGGAATAATGTAAGAGTCTTTCCTATTTACTTTTTTGCAGCTTCATGAAATTTTTTTGCCAGCAAATCAAGCCACAGCCAATGGTGAATAGCCAGTTAAAGACTGTTCTCGATTGGCCTCCAAGGTTTGTTATTAAGAAAAAAACATAAATTTCTAAAGTACAAGCAACCGAATAACCTCTAGAAATATTTTTTTGTAAAATAATCAATCCAATTTTAATAATTCATTGTTATGGTACTTTTGGTACACGTCTACTGCATTTTGTTGTCAATTGGAGTGTTTTTATGTTTCGCGTTTTTGTTCTTAGGTTGAATTTTTATCATTTCCTAATCTAGGTAATATTAGAGATTAGTTTACCTAAATTATAATGCCAACCATCGTATTAGCAATGTTGGCATGAAAATGATTGTGCTTCGCAAATTTATCTAGCATTTACCACTATGTTGACCTCTTTAAACAAACTAGATGTATTTCTTATAGTTGGTCTAGATTTGCGAATTGAGTACAAATGATATGCGAAAATGTACTTGACTCTGTATGTAAATAGGCCACTTAAAGCCGATTTCACGCATTGGTGCATTCGAGAGCCTTACACACGAGCGTATTGATATTGTTTCCTCTCACTTGTCTAGGCCGCCATGCAATCTCCACACGGATATTCCATCCTCAATGCACTCATATAGGAATAATAATCTCCAACTTACAGTATAAATGTCTCCGCTAGTGTATGGCTAATTACATAGGCAGAAAAAACCACTGGTTTATCTTCCACTAGCAGAAACAGTTAATAAGTAGCTCCAAGTATAGTCGCTAGTTACTAAAGCTCGAACTCGAAGCTACAAGCCAAGTATTCCTCCAATTTCCTCCACATCGATGCTTACACAATAACACTAGGGATTATGATGTACGAGCGAGCTACAAGTACTGTGTTAGCTAAACTAGGATCTCGTTAATTAACTTAAACATATAAAATCTGTCTGGGTCAAGCCATACCATTACTATCGAAGTACTCTATTTTCGTTAACTCTCCGTATTAGTAGCATAAAAAAATTTCTACATCTTGTTTCATAAGCCAAATTTTTTTGCAAAGTCGGGAAGTAAAGAAAGGTGGTCATCGACATCTAAATCAGAAACTGAGCGATCAGATAAAGCAACCACTCTGTGTCTGATCACTTGTTCATTTAGTAGAAAATGACCGCAAGAATGAGTTGGCTGCTCGCAACACCTAGGCAGACCAACTGAACCTAAAGAAAAAGACCGACTGGGATAACTTCAGGAAGGACCTTCTCGAAGCCTTCTCGAGCAGCCAACCGACGACACGGTGGCAAAGACATCCACAACATCGATATTAATTAATCATGTAAATAAAAAAATTCTCCCTTAGATTATTTAAGTGCAGGAAACACCTCACCCAGGTGGAGGCTTCAGCTCATATGGTCAGTGTAGATTAAAGAAAAACTACAAACAAGCTTCAGCGCAAAGCCAAAACACACACAGCAACGAACCATCTGTCGCGAAACGGTTGTCGATTGTCTTTTTTAAAAAGCTTAAAGCGGGACATTGCAAAACCTCATCACATGCATCCACAAAAAATCATCCCCGGCTCCTTGTTGTCACGCATAATTTTGGAAAACGTCATCGGGCGAGCGAAACATTTTTCCCATGTGAGGAGATCCATCGGACCTACATACGGGCTCCAGTATTATATGGCTTTAGTATCTGCACCAACACTAGTTTCATCTGGTCCAGTGACCCGGATCAGAAGACCGCTCGTAACTGGCAATACCAGCTGCAAGGCAGCATTTGCCGATCAGCGATTACAGGTGCGTGCCCAATATGAAGGATTTAACACCATCTTTAACGTTCCTTGCCTCTCTCTTTTTAGTTAGAGCGGAGGCTATGAAGCGTGCGATTCGCTTTAAGAGCGACAATTCTACGAGTATTAAAATGCTGCATACGAGCGCATGGTTTAATATCGGAGAAAGCGTTTATTGCTCGTATCCGTAGTATCCCCCACCTGGACTACATCCGGCGTGACCTTTGCAACATTCACGACCCCAGCTTCGCTTAACATCAGGAAATGCTTCTAAACCATGATTCACCCACTAGATGTGGCCATCAACCCTCGCAGCAAGAGAATTAATTGCTTTTTGCAATGGCTTGGTCAGGAATGACATCGCTATCTTCCACAAGGGTTAGATGCTCTTATTGGAGAGCCTTCATCTCGGTGAGATCTCCCGGGTATTTCACAACACAATTTTTAACTTCAGTTACCAGAACCAACTCCACCGGCAAAGTTGCAGCGTAGTGCATACGGGAGCACGAGATTTTACCGCAAGAATTCTTGCCGCCGAGATTTTCCCTTAGGAAGTTTTCCCGCCGAGTTTTTACCGTAGAGAGGAGGTTTTTTCGTAGCGAATTCTCCGAATCTCTAAAAGGCTAAGCCAACTCGCATCATTTTCTACGTATTATGCTTCAATTAAATGAATTGTTATGGTACAGCTCAACCCTCAAGAGTCTAAACGGTGCATGCTTCACAAGCTAGAAATTTCAAAACATAGAAAATGTTAGCACGGTCTTACACTATCTAGAAATTTCACAACCTAGAAAACTGCTTTGGGACTGTGAGAAAACCCGGAAAAGCTCGGCAGGAGGTTGTAAACTATAGCATGCACTCATTGGGGCCATCGTTAAATACTATCTTACTCAACCTTGTATACGTGAATGTGCATCGAAAAAATGCGAAAAAACATGTAATCTCTTCACTTTCGTTGGTATTCGTGAGCGGTGAGATTATCGGGTTCGACTTGGATAGCCTACCCGGATATTGTCACCATTTCAGGAAAATAATATCCACGGATAGTCTTTCAAGTCTGATTACTCTCTTTACTCAAGATCAACCAGAGTATCGCCTTGGTGCAATGAATTTTAGAAATCAATTAATACAAATAGTCTTGAAAGGCTGGAGGGGCTGCAACAAAACATGCTAAAAATACCCGAACTCAGCTGAATGGACTGAAGCTATTCTATTCATTTTAGAATGCTTTGTTTTGTGTGCCAAAGACACTTGAACTCAACCAAAAATGACGCAGCCAATTATTTGAAACAGCCGATGCTCACTAATTAATGAATGAGAAGTTCAAAATAACAAATCAACTTGATTTATAAAGTTACTCGACTCAACAAAATGAGTCGCTTTTTTATAAATTAGTTTTTTTTCGCAGATTTATTTTCGTGCATTAATTCTAAAGCAGACTGAAAAAAACTAGCGACTAACAAGTAGCAATGTTGACACAGACTTTTTAATTAAACCATTCGAGCAGTTGCATTGATTAATCAGTTTAAACCTCTTTAACTTGTTGAACCTCCGGCGAGCGGTGACTGCCGTCGCAATAGGGCGGCGTTTTAGTCCGCTTGCACTGGCACAGCCAAACCGATTTGTCCTCGTCGAGACAAAACTTCATTGGCCGATAATTTGGATAATTGACCTTGTAGTGACCAGCGTCAATTAGTTTGTTGACCCGTTTGTGATGCCCATCGCACAGGGGCTGATGATGCGACAGGCCGCACGTGCACCACCAATAGGTTTTGCCGGCCTTAGCTTCAAATTTAAACGGCTTAGTTTTTTGAATAGCCGGCTGTCGACTTGCCGTTGGGCCGTCGCTTTTGTATCTGGGCGTCTCCGGGTGCGGCCTTGGCAACCGGTCACCCGTGTTAACGTCGAATCGTTCGTGAAACGGCAAGTGGAGAGATCCTGGCAACATGAAGCGACCGTGACGAACGGGTTGGCGTAGCAGCGAAGTAGCGCTAAGTTGGCAGACTGATGACAGTGATGGTTGGAGCATGCTGTCAGTTCTTCTACTAGCGCTGTAATAATTTCGATTGGTTGAAATTCAATTTAGAGTCATTAGTGAGCTACTGAAGTACAGAGCAACTTGTAAACAAAATCAACACAAAAATCGGTTATAAAATAGTTTTACAACACTAAATTAAAACTTGCTTATCTCCTTATGGTTGCCGTTACAATTTCTTTAAATCGCTTTTAGAATCGGCCAGAAGATTGTGTGAAAACCTATAAGCTGGCTTGCGAATCGCCTATAAACTGTCTGGAGAATCGCCTATAAACTGTCTGGAGAATCGCCTATGAACTGTCTGAAGAATCGCCTGTGATCTGTCTGGAGAATCACCTATGAACTGTCTGGAGAATCGCCTGTGATCTGTCTGGAGAATCACCTATGAACTGTCTGGAGAATCGCCTGTGATCTGTCTGGAGAATCACCTATGAACTGTCTGGAGAATCACCTATGAACTGTCTGGAGAATCACCTATGAACTGTCTGGAGAATCACCTATGAACTGTCTGGAGAATCACCTATGAACTGTCTGGAGAATCGCCTGTGATCTGTCTGGAGAATCACCTATGAACTGTCTGGAGAATCACCTATAAACTGTCTGGAGAATCACCTATGAACTGTCTGGAGAATCACCTATGAACTGTCTGGAGAATCGCCTGTGAACTGTCTGGAGAATCGCCTATGAACTGTCTGGAGAATCGCTAATGAACTGCATTGAGAATCTCCATATAAACGGTCATAAGAATTATGGTTCTTAAATAGAATCAATGGAACGTTGCTTTACTTTTACTAGATATGGAAATACAGTACTGAGCTCGCAGTGATAAAATCCCCCGAAGTTAAAACAAGCTAATTGCAAAACGAAGCTCCATAGACGTAAAAAATACATATATGAGTAAATTATGCTTATAAAAATATAAAAAAACAGTAGAAAATTTATATAGCACGTCTATAATAACCGACTATTCAATACAGGCAGATAAAGCATTAAAAAACTTTTGCATGGATGAGCATAACTAATAAGTTCTTAAGAAAAGTTAGGAATAACAAATAGTGCAAGCGCATCAACGTTGAGAAAAGGCAATTAGCGATCAGCCAAGCGAAAATAAATAGTGAAGACCGCTTCACTGAGAATGAAATGCAAAATGAGTACTATAATACTCGTACAAGGGCTAAAGATCTATAGGATCAAGTAAAATTTGCATTTTAACTACAGAATAAAATCATTTACTTAAACTGAAGTTATAGCATTATCTAGCTAGTAAGAAGCTGATATCTAGCTGCTATCTAGCTGGAATTGAAGCTGATATCTAGTTGGAAGCGGAGCTGATATCTAGTTGGAAGTCTAGCTGCTATCTAGCTGGAAGTCTAGCTGATATCTAGCTGGAAGTCGAGCTGATATCTAGCTGGAAGCGGGGCTGATATCTAGCTGGAAAAGGAGCTGATATCTAGCTGGAAGTCTAGCTGATATCTAGCTGGAAGTCTAGCTGATATCTAGCTGGAAGTGGAGCTGATATCTAGCTGGAAGTAGGGCTGATATCTAGCTGTAAAAGGAGCTGATATCTAGCTGGAAGTAGGGCTGATATCTAGCTGGAAAAGGAGCTGATATCTAGCTGGAAGTCTAGCTGATATCTAGCTGGAAGTGGGGCTGATATCTAGCTGGAAGTGGGGCTGATATCTAGCTGGAAGTGGGGCTGATATCTAGCTGGAAGTGGGGCTGATATCTAGCTGGAAGTGGAGCTGATATCTAGCTGGAAGTGGGGCTGATATCTAGCTGGAAGTGGGGCTGATATCTAGCTGGAAGTGGAGCTGATATCTAGCTGGAAGTAGGGCTGATATCTAGCTGTAAAAGGAGCTGATATCTAGCTGGAAGTAGGGCTGATATCTAGCTGGAAAAGGAGCTGATATCTAGCTGGAAGTCTAGCTGATATCTAGCTGGAAGTGGGGCTGATATCTAGCTGGAAGTGGGGCTGATATCTAGCTGGAAGTGGAGCTGATATCTAGCTGGAAGTGGGGCTGATATCTAGCAGGAAGTGGAGCTGATATCTAGCTGGAAGTAGGGCTGATATCTAGCTGTAAAAGGAGCTGATATCTAGCTGGAAGTAGGGCTGATATCTAGCTGGAAAAGGAGCTGATATCTAGCTGGAAGTCTAGCTGATATCTAGCTGGAAGTGGGGCTGATATCTAGCTGGAAGTGGGGCTGATATCTAGCTGGAGGTCGAGCTGATATCTAGCTAGAAGTGGTGCTGATATCTAACTGGAATTGGTGCTACTTTCTTTCATCAAAGAAAGATTACAAAGGACAGCAAATTGCCTTTGTGACCTAGAAGCTTACATCAAGGTCTATCTGACAATTAAAATTTTGCGCGCAGAAGAATCTGAGGACATCCGAGTGTACTCAAAAACCGTCGAAGGGTAGGAGGTTAATTAGTACGACATATAAAGCCAGCAAGGAAAATAGGAGAGCAATTAAAATCACAGCCGCCACTCGAAAAAAGAAGCTTTCAACCCTTCGTAAGTGCACTTCGAATTCCGAGCTTCAGATAGAAGAAAAAAACAAACTAGCTGAAGCCTAGAGAAAGACAGAAAAGGTTTTAGTATATAGTGGACAAGCCAATAAGTTATCACCGTACTGCTTCTAACTGATTATAGATATGCAAATTTCAATATCTAGGAATTTGAACCAGAAAGAAAATCATCAATACATTCTGTTATCTTAATTTGAAAATATAGACAGTCTAAACCACTAAATTCCCCAGCTAAATAATGCAGTTCATAAATATTTCATCAATAAACCGACCCATTGAAGTCTGCAAAGACAAGATAAAGTCGCTAACAGACAGCAACATTTGTCATAGCTAGCAATTCTGCATACTCTTGACATGCTGTTTTTTTATTTTATTTCAATTGAAATATCGCCAAGTAATGGGTACTTTGATTTGCTTGACATGCCACAAAAATTAGCATTCTAATTAGATTAGACTACAAGTAATCCCTCTCTGTCATCTGATCAATTTCTAAATCGATTTCAAGATTGAAAATTAATTAAGAAGTCAGAACTACAAGTACTTAACAGCTTCGGTAGGATAACTAATCTTAGTTCTATGAATGACTAAAAAGCCTGTGATAGCAATAAAATAAAGAAAAAAAAGAATTGAAGCAGCTGCTTATTTCAATAAGATTCGTCTCTTGTCAATATACCGGTTTTACTTGTCACGGAACTTCAGTTTAACAATATCAGTTCACCACTCGCTCTACTACTTATAAACAGTAGTAGCATACGCATCATTTTATAAGCTGTAGACGTTGGGACGCAGCAATCCTTGAAGCTGAATATCAATAGCCTTAAATAACAATAATGCTAATATTAAGAATAACTGGATAACACACTTAGTGCTTCATAGTCAGCCTTTTAACCGAAGTACTTTAAGAAACTACAGAAACGCAACGTGAGGACAGAAAAAGTTAATTAGCTAAAATGGCGCGTGTAAGCTGGGTAAGATTTATAATTTAACGATTTCTATTTTTTCACCTTATCCACCTGGTCCTCCTCCAATCGACGTGTGAGCTGGGTTATTTATTTTCTAGCCAGCCCTCTCTCCCCCTACCCCATTTTAATTTTATTATCGTCACCGGTGCGCTAAGGCTGGGTGCGGGTTATCTATTTTATAGCCAGCCTCTCTCCCCAACCCCATTTTAATTTTATTATCGTCACCGGTGCGCTAAGGCTGGGTGCGGGTTATCTATTTTCTAGCCAGTCCTTCCCCCCTACCCCATTTTAATTTTGCTATCGTCACCTGTGCGCTAGGGCTGGGTGCGGGTTATCTATTTTCTGGACAGTCCTCTCTCCCCCTACCCCATTTTAATTTTATTATTGTCACCTGTGCGCTAAGGCTGAGTGCAGGTTATCTATTTTATAGCCAGCCTCTCTCCCCAACCCCATTTTAATTTTATTATCGTCACCGGTGCGCTAAGGCTGGGTGCGGGTTATCTATTTTCTAGCCAGCCCTCTCTCCCCCAACCCCAATTTTAATTTTATTATCGTCACCGGTGCGCTAAGGCTGGGTGCGGGTTATCTATTTTCTAGCCAGTCCTCTCTCCCCCTACCCCATTTTAATTTTGTTATCGTCACCTGTGTGCAAAGGCTGGGTGCGGGTTATCTATTTTATAGCTAGTCCTCTCTCCACCTACCCCATTTTAATTTTGTTATCGTCACGTGCGCTAGGGCTGGAGGCGGGTTATCTATTTTATAGCTAGTCCTCTCTCCCCAACCCCATGTTCATCTGACCAGCTTTTGTGCATTTTGGCAAGCATAAATAAATCAGCTAGTTCAAAGTCAATTGCGCACGCTTTTAATTAAATAATAGTCCTTAATAGCCGAGGAAAGAAATTAACGATTGTTGTCTTCTAGTCTGCTTTCACTTATCCAGCCGACAGATTGGCCAAGAGCTGACCATTTTCAAGTCGACCTTCGGTCCAATCAGATCTCTGATATTATTAATGCCGTATTTAATCATAGTTGGCCGTTCAAGCGACAAGCCCCAGGCGATGACGGACACAGATTCTGGCAGGCCCATTGGACGAAGCATTTCCGGTCTGAACACCCCGGAATTGCCGATTTCAACCCATTTGCCAAGGCCTTCGTGATAAGAGAAAATCTCCATGCTAGGCTCCGTGTAGGGATTATAAGCCGGCTTGAAACGCAGCCGGTGAATGCCGAGCTTGTGAAAAAATTCCCGAATAATGCCAATTAGATGGCACAAATTCAAATCGTAGTCGGCAACCAGACCTTCGATCTGGTGAAATTCGGCCAGATGTGTTGCGTCTAGGGACTCGTTACGGAACACGCGATCAATGCTGAAGTATTTGGTTGGCTTGAATTCCGGAAGCTGCGACAGCTGGTACAACATCCGAGCGCTCACTGCTGTCGTATGCGTGCGTAGAAGGTTCTTCTGCGCCTCCTAAAGAAAGTTAAAAGGCGATGATATGAAAGCGGATAGTCAATACTTGATTTACCAAATTATAATAAAGACGTTCTGACCAGAAATAGCTCAAAGACGGTATATCTGAGAATCAGAATTAGCTAGAAGGAGGGATATTTTCTCAATAAAGAAAAAAATTTAAGATAAGGGGGTATTTTTGGAGATACGATTATGAGAGACGACTATGAGAGGGGTACATTAGGACTTGAAAAATAGCTCAAATATGGGATAATTTTTACATAACACAAAACATTTCACATTTAGGATAATTAGGATAAAAGAGAGGTCCAGACAGGGGATATTTAAGGATCAAAGACAGCTAAGAAAGGGGATATTTTGGGATCAAAGACCGGTCGCAAAGGGGATATATCGGGATCGAAGACAGGTCGCAGAGGGGATTTTATGGATCAAAGACAGGTTGCAGAAAGAGGATATTTAGGGATCAAAGACAGGCATAAAAATTTATATTTTGAAGAACCAAGTTACAGCTAACAGAATTCGATGAATTGGAGAAAATTACACGGAAAATAATCCCATGAGTAATGCAGTAACAAACAGGTCGGACATGGTCAAACTCACGGCCTCCTTCCAGTCGTAGTTGTACCCAATAGAGCCATAACCGCCAGCGCTATGCACAGCCTTCACCCGGTCCAAATAGCCTCGGGACTTTTCGGCGTCAAGCTGACAGACGGCCGGCTCCGTGAGGAAGAACGTGTCGTGCGCGTCCCTAGCCGGATGCTGCTGCGGCTGGAACAGCGCGTCGAAATTCCAGAAGCTGCTTTCAACGTAACGATTAGTTGGCATCTCTTGGAAGCCCATCTCTAGGAAGATTTGCCGATACTCGGTGCGCTCTTTTAGTAAAGGATGCAGATGACCGCAGTCGGGTTGCTGGCCAAGTGCTTTGAAGTTGTAGGCCTTGAAGTTGAGAGATTTCCAGGCGCCAGAGGCGATCATCTCGGCTGTGAGCTCCGTTTCCTCTTTGGCTAGGGTCAGCGTGAAGGCTGGGCCTCTGACGTGGATTGAAGCGGTTGAGCTCTTTTAGCTCTTTTATAATCCATCTTCGTAATCTATCTTTGGGACCTATCCGATAATATACAACTTTTTTTATCTTGACGATTATCTACTGACTCTTTGATCTTGCCGATTATCTACTGACTCTTTGATCTTGCCGATTATCTACTGACTCTTTGATCTTGCCGATTATCTACTGATTTTTTGATCTTGCCGATTATCTATTGACTCTTTGATCTTGCCGATTATCTACTGACTCTTTGATGCTGCCGATTATCTACTGACTCTTTGATCTTGCCGATTATCTACCCATTCTTTTATCTTGCCGAGAACCCACCACCTCTTTGATCTTGCCGATTATCTACTGACTCTTTGATCTTGCCGATTATCTACTGACTCTTTGATCTTGCCGATTATCTACTGACTCTTCAATCTTGCCGATTATCTACTGACTCTTTGATCTTGCCGATTATCTACTGACTCTTTAATCTTGCCGATTATCTACCAACTCTTTGATCTCGCCGATTATCTACCCATTCTTTTATCTTGCCGAGAACACACCACCTCTTTGATCTTGCCGATTATCTACTGACTCTTTGATCTTGCCCATTATCTACTGACTCTTTGATGCTGCCGATTATCTACTGACTCTTTGATCCTGCCGATTATCTACTGACTCTTTGATGTTGCCTATTATCTACCCATTCTTTGATCTTGCCGATTATCTACTGACTCTTTGATCTTGCCTATTATCTACCCACTCTTTGATATTGCCGATTATCTACCCATTCTTTTATCTTGCCGATTATCTACTGACTCTTTGATCTTGCCGATTATCTACCCATTCTTTTATCTTGCCGAGAACCTACCACCTCTTTGATTTTGCGGATTATCTACTGACTCTTTGATCTTGCCGATTATCTACCGACTCTTTGATCTTCTGAAAAATTAATCAGCTACCTTTCTGATTTTGCCAATAGTTAATCAAATAGGTCAAGGATTTATTTGATCTTGCCAATAAAATAACGCTTTTTAATCTATCTGATAATAAACTATGTTTCCTAAGATTATTTACAATAAACCTAAAAAATTGTTCGGCGGAAAAATCCCAATAACCTTTTTATCTAGTAGACAAGATAAATATCTACTGTTTGATATTTCCAACAATAAAAAGTAACATTTTAAATCGCTCTACAATCAAACAAGCATACCAATGAAACCCTTACTTGGCGACTTTATAAATAGTAACGCGACCTTCCTGCACTAATTTGCGCTTCTTCAGCTCGGCTTTCTCCTCCGCGGTGACATCGTCAAGGCTCAGATTAGCCACCATCTGGAGGCAGTCGCGGACCCGGTCGGAGACAGAGTCAACTTGTCGATAGACGCGGGGCCCGCCCTGGGCCGATTTGTCCAACCGGATCCAACGATTGGCGAGAGCCTGCGAGCAGAGAGTTTGGATAAAGGAATTGGGATTATTTGGATTGAGTGGGATTTGGGATAACATAGACGCCTAGATGAATAATGGAATCACAGTGGGGACTTTAAATATCGGATAAAAGAAGTTAGAATCGAAATGGGGATTTTGGATCAGAGTGAGGAGTTAATGGGGATTTGGGATGAGAGTTAAAAACTAGGATCGAAATGGGGATTTGGGATCAGAGTGGGGAGCTAGGATCGAAATGGGGATTTGGGATCAGAGTGAGGAGCTAGGATCGAAATGGGGATTTGGGATCAGAGTGAGGAGCTAGGATCGAAATGGGGAATTTGGATCAGAGTGGGGAGCTAGGATCAAAATGGGGAATTTGGATCAGAGTGGGGAGCTAGGATCGAAATGGGGATTTGGGATCAGAGTGGGGAGCTAGGATCGAAATGGGGATTTGGGATCTGAGTGAGGAGCTAGGATCGAAATGGGGATTTAGGATCAGAGTGAGGAGCTAGGATCAAAATGGGGAATTTGGATCAGAGTGAGGAGCTAGGATCGAAATGGGGATTTGGGATCTGAGTGAGGAGCTAGGATCGAAATGGGGATTTAGGATCAGAGTGAGGAGCTAGGATCGAAATGGGGATTTAGGATCAGAGTGAGGAGCTAGGATCGAAATGGGGATTTGGGATCAGAGTGAGGAGCTAGGATCGAAATGGGGATTTGGGATCTGAGTGAGGAGCTAGGATCGAAATGGGGATTTGGGATCTGAGTGAGGAGCTAGGATCAAAATGGGGAATTTGGATTAGAGTGGGGAGCTAGGATCAAAATGGGGATTTAGGATCAGAGAGGGGAGCTAGGATCGAAGTGGGGATTAGGGATTAGAGTGAGGAGTAAGGATCGAAATGGGATTTGAGATCAGAGTGAGGAGTTTGGGTTAAAAATGGTGATTTGGAATCAGAGTAAGGAGCTAGGATCGACTGAGGGATTAAGAATAAGATTAAGAATTTGGGAGGTTAGGCATTTATATTTTACGAAAATTATAACAAAAACAAATTATAAAGTAAATTTTGATTACTTTTTAATATATAATTAAACAGGATTCAAACATACTACTTTTGATAGAATTAAGCAGGGATTTTGAACGAACAGGCAGATAACATTAATCCAGTTAAATAACCTTGCTAAAACCAATTTTAGCGTTGGGCACGGATTTCATCAGGTCGCTCTGTGGAGCTCCGTCACCAGGTGGCACACTGGCAAACAGAACAGCCTCGTGACTGCCATTATCAGCCACGTGGCGACCCTCATCAGTCAGTTCTAGACGGCTGGTCACCTCAGGCTGAGCAGATATTATCTAGTAGTTAACAAAAAAACATTTTTGGGTTAATTATATTTAATAAATCATAAGTATTATAATTAATTCCCACCATTAAAATAAAAGATACCCAATGATGTATATGTTTCCTTTGAACCTTAGAAAGTTTTATTTAAGATACAAATTTTAAAAATAATAAGTTTTATATTAATATTTAATTCTTTTAATATTGCACTTAAATAGAATTTTACTAGTAGTAGCTATAGTAATGCTAACTAGAACTTGACTTACTAGCCTATGACATTGACTCTTGACCCAAAAGGAGCATTTTTATTTTTTAATATTAAATACTGTATCAAAATATTGTCACTTCCTAACCTAGACATTTTGTGGCCTATTTTTATTGTCTAACCTTTATCACAACTACCACATAATATATAAGCAATGTGGTAGGCCTAGCTTAATCAATGTAAAGAAATTACTCATTGCTTACAATTTGAATTTGCGCTAAAATTTGTTTTAATTACCATACATATTTTGTTCGAATCGAAAATAATATTTTGTTAAAAATGCGTAAAAATATTGCTCAATTAACTAAACATTAATTTTTTGGTATAAATAGACGGAAATCTGAGGAGCAAGGAGAGCAGAGTCCGACCGCGTGTAGACACGGACAGTTCCTGACCTCGAGTGTTATTCGAGAGTAAAAGCTTGATTTAGTCTTTTAAGCCTTAGTTATTTATAGCGGAGTTAAACAACCACTGGTACAGTGAGAACTCCTAAGGGAGAAATACCTGCGAAAGCAGAGTAAAAGACCGCCTTAGCAGGCGAGAAAAATGGGAATAGGGAGTTTAGGGAAACCTGCGGAAGCAGAGTAATTGACCGCCCAGACGGCGAGAAAATAAGACCTGCAAGAAGCAGAGAACATACCACCTTATGGTGAGAGAAATTACCTGCTAGAGAGAGCAGAGATTATACCACCTGAGGGTGAGAATACCGCTAAGGAAAGCAAGACAGACCGCCTTAGTGCGAGATATAGGGAAGTAGGGCTAGAAGTATTAGGCGTAGGAATTTATAGGCTGCGACCCTCTAATCCGGGGAACGCCCTATAGTTTCGGACTGGGTTTATCGCTCGGCCCAGTAAAACGCTACCAGATGATTTGAGTGTCAGTAATAGAATAATAGAAAAGAGCCCTACAACAGCAATTTGGCATTTTGCTAACACAGATTAAGGCATTCAGAAGAAGATATATGGAAGTAAGCCTTAAAACATAAGCAAGATGCTATTTTATTGATATATAGAGCAGCATTCTTACTTACAGATCATTATTTAGAAATTCATAAATATACACTAGATTAAAAGCTGTAATATTTTGTTGTATGCTATTTTTTATATAGCCTAAACAATAATTTTGTCAATTTATTTAGTAAAAATAATAATTACTAAAGTTATAAATAGTAATTTTTGAAAAAATTTTAATAGTGTTGTAGGGGTCTTTTCTATCACTCTGTTACTGACCCCAAAGTCATTGTAGGGCTATTTTACTAACACTATTTCTAAGAACTCTCAAATCGTCTGGTAGTGGTTACTGGGCTGAGCGATAAACCCAGTCCGAAATCATAGGGCGTTCCCCGGATTAGAGGGTCGCAGCCTATAACTCCTACGCCTAATACTCCTAGCCCTACATTCCTAATTCCCTATATCTCGCCTTATGGTGGTTTATCTCGCTTTCTCAGCAGTATATCTCACCCTCAGGTGGTTTCTCTGCCTTTGGCAGGTATTTCCTCTTCTATCTCGCCATCTGGGCGGTTTTTCTGCCTTCTAGGCAGGCATTTTCTAATACTCGCTTATAGAAGCAGATGTTCTCTGCCCAAGCAGGTAAATAACTAACTCAAGACTTAAGACTCAGATATTTCTGGTTTAAAACTCACAAAGATGTTTTTGTGGATTCCCGAGGTGGGGCGAACCTTTGCTCTTCTGGGACTCTGCTGCGTGTCTATTTATACAAACCAATTAACATTTGTTTTACTGACATGAAAAAATTTTTATTACACTATTTTAACAAAAATTTTGTTTTCGCGTAAATTCAAATTTTGACATTCTAAGAAATAGCATACCGTAATATTGTGGCCGTTGGGTTGCCACTTTCATTATTTTTATTTTTGTAATCAATTTAGGACAATTGTAATTTTCAAATTCCCACGTTCAAATTTTTATCTCAAAACGTTATGTGGCGTAAGTTTGTGCGAAAGTTTTCCGTTACCGGCATGGAATACGATATAAATTTTTATCCAAATTTTGCGGTGTGCACCTTTTCGTTATAAATAGGGAGGGCAAAGCCCGAATCTTGTTTAGACCCGACCGACCGGACCGACCAGTTAGAGCGTTTAAGTGCGTTTTGGACCTGTTTTCCTTTTGTTATCCTGTCATCAAGCTGTTTGTTTTTCTGTTGCGCTAGCCTACAAGTGTTGACTTTCTATTTAGTTCCAATAAATCGAATACCTAAGTGAATCGGCCAGATATTTATCCCAAGCGCCGAGGTAAATAATTTTAGAATACTAAATCTAGCCTTCGGATTGACATTGTGTTAAAAGAATTAATTTATTTGAGAGAGCCCGAGAAATAGACTCATCCAGTCAAAATATCCACTCTCTCTGGTGGCAGCCTACTATCAGTAATATAGAATACATTTTTGTCATGGAATTACATCGACCGGAATATTCGGAAATATTCCTTTAATTCAAGTAGCTGCTAAAGCTACCGTTACTAGGAGCTATTCATCACAACGTCGCCTACAGACTGCTCAGCTACCAATCAACTACCCTCCCCCCGGACTTGAGGCACCCGGCAGACGGAGTTTCCAACTTAATTCGGCTATTTTGTTAAAGCTGAACTAGATTTGTGGAATATCGGCACCTATTTGAAGGCACAAATAAATCATCCACGACCGCTCCGGAAAAATTCTTTCTACCCCTCCCTCACTGGTGTCAGCTATTGTGGGATTTCGACAACACCGAACGAACTTTCAACGTTGCAATGGCCAGTAACGAAGAAATAGCAGCGGACGCAGCCGCAACCGAGGCTTCAGCGACAGCAGAGGAACAGCAACAGCCGACGTACGAGGAGATGCTGTATGCAGTAACGGAGGAGGTACGACGACGACTGGAAAGGACCGACCTAGGACGGCAGCATCATCATCATATCTATCAGCCACCTCAGAACGAGCGACCTCAGCAGCCGAAGCCTGTTAAAATACAGCGCTACACGACTAGCCAGGATTTCGATATATGGGTCCAGGCGCTGGAGGAACGCTGCAGACTAAACGGCATCAAGGAGCCTAGACGAATGAAGGCGGAGGTCATGGTCAACCTGGACGTTGCCACAACATACCCCGCCGTGGTCAGAATGTCTCTGCCCGACAATCTGAGTTATGAAGAGTTCAAGCGACGATTGTCAGAACGCTTCACCCAGGCGGCTGATGCGCTCAGCTTCCGCGAGGAATTTCGTTCGTGCCAACAAGGTAAGAACGAATCCATTGACGAGTTTGGAGACAGGCTAATCTGCCTGGCGGACAAGGCATTTCCGCATTTCACGCCGCTTCAACGAGGGGCCAAACTGGTCGATCAAGTGATCGTCGGTGCCCGCGTGACGTCATCCGCCAGAGAGCAGCTTATCCTGGTGCGTCCAGCGAACCTGATGGCAGCCAAGCGAATTGAGACTGCTGCGCAGCTAGCCCAACGTGTGGCCCCTCCGAGTCGACACATACGAGTGCTAGACGTGGACGACAAGCCGGAAGCTGCAGCCGCCGCTGACAGCACCCCGAAACCTCCGCCTGCCCCATCAGTCGAGCATTGGCTACGGAAGATGATCGAGGAGCAGAATACTCAGATCCGCTCGCAGAAGAAGATCCTGGAAGCTCTATCTCGTCGCCTAGATAACGTGAGCCGGACCGCCTTCAAGAACCTGGACGGTGAATGCAGAGACAGCTATGAGGAGCTGAAGAGGCGCCAACGAGAGCGCCTATGATGGTGCGATCCGCCCCCAGAACGGCCGCCACCCAGAGGTGTGGACTACCGAGACCAAATCTCTCACCGCGGACCGTTTCAGCAGCAGTGGCAGCAGTCTAGAAGTTACCAGTGTGAGCCGGCGCCCAGCACCGCGGGTGCAGCTGCGAACCAGCCAGCTAGCACGCCGCCGCGCCCTAAGACGCCGCCCTACCAGCTAACTCGGCAGAATGCAATGTGCTATCGGTGTCAAGGCAACCATTGTTATGACCAGTGCCCTAATCGGCGCACTGCGATTGCCCAAGGACAGCGTCAGAGCAACTCAGGAAACGGGCCAGCGGGTCACGCCAACCGAGGCAGCGCTGCCCCGCCCCAGCGGAAGCACTGAGGTCCCCAGCCAGGACTTCAGCTGCTCAGCTTGAATCAGTAGAGTTTGCCTCACCAACTGTAAATAGCGCACCTAAACGGCCGAGACGTGACCTGTTCATCACCAGTGAAATCTCTGGTCAATATTTTGCTTTTTTGCTTGACACTGGATCAAAGTGCGATGTACTCGGACAAAGCACTTGGACCTAGTTATTAAAAACTGTACCTGCCCTGCGTAATCAAATTCGGCCCTGCACAGAAAGAATCGTCGCGTACAACGGAGAGCCCACCAAAATGGCCGGACAAATAAAAATTGCAATACGATTAGGTGACTTTGAAGCTACCATTGAGTTTCTGCTAGCCCATGGACCGCACGATAATATTCTCGGATTCGACTTCCTGGAGACCTTCGGCACCTCTCTAGATGTCGCTTCCGGAATGCTCTATTTGAAGAGTGGCACCGCAGTTCCACTTCGCTACACCAGAGCTGAGGCTACTGCCTGCCGCATCTACACTACAAACAATGTACTAATACCGCCTGAATCTTCGGCGAGGATTAACGTCAAATTGGCGAGGAATCGAGAGACCAATCAAGGCATCCCGGCGATTATGGAGCCAATCCGGTCGACCCGCTGCAATGACATGGAAGGACTTGACGCCGCGCCAGCCCTGATTACGATGAACGAGGGAATAGGAGCTATCGTGATGATTAATCGGAGTGAGTCAGCCATCCGTCTGAGAGCTAATGTATTAGTAGGGATTGCTAGACCCTTGCGGCTGCCGGAGCTGCAGTTCTATCCACCGGAAGAGCCTGCAGCGACAGTTCAACAGCTCGGCGAAGAGGACGAAGACAAAGATGCGTGGATCAAGGAAATCGATATCAGCGATGATTTGACGCCTGATCAGCGAAATCAAGTCATTCAGCTGCTGAAGAAGTACAAGTGTGGTTTCTCCCAAGGACCGCATGAGCTCGGTAGAACGCATTTGGTGACCCACAGCATCGTGCTGAAGGACAAGACCCCAGTCTGCTTGCCAACAAGAAGAATTCCCCCGCACCTGTTGCCCAAAGTGGATCAGCTAATCGATGAGTTGCTGGCCAAAGGAGTCATCAGGCCAAGCTATTCCAGCTATAACACCCCGCTGCTCATCATCCCGAAGAAGGACGGAGGACTCAGAGTAGTACAGGACTTCCGCAGCCTCAATCAGAAGAGCGAATATTTTGGCTACCCAATTCCGCTCACCCAGGAAGCTTTCGCCAGCCTGGAAGGCAGCCAATTGTTCAGCACCTTCGATCTGAATTCCGGATACTATCAGATTCCGCTGCGAGAAGAGGATCAAGATCTAACAGCTTTTGCTACGTTGCATCGAGGCCAATTTGCTTATCAGGTGATGCCAATGGGACTCAGCTCGGCGCCTGCGACTTTCCAAAGGTGCATGAATATGGTTCTATCCGGCATTGCTTTTAAATATGCGACTGCATATCTAGATGACGTCATCGTGTTCTCTAAGCAGTTCGACGCTCATCTGCGACATCTAGAAGAAGTGTTTCGACGGATCAAGGCCGCCCTGGCAAAATCGACGCCATCAGAACCTGGCCAAGACCGCGAATAGCTAGACAGCTTAAAAGTTTTGTCTGTACGTGTGCCTACTATTCTAAATTGGTACCCGGCTATGCAGAATTAGCAGCTCCATTGCACGACCTAAAAAAATCAAGAACGTCCGGAATTTTGATAGTCTATGGGGAGAAGCCCAGCAGCGAGCGTTTGATCAGCTAAAGGCAGCTCTAATTTCTACTTCTGTGCTAGCTTATCCGCAGTTCAACGAAGATCCGAATGTGATTTTCATACTTGACACGGATGCTTCGGCCACAAGAATTGGAGCCTGCCTCAGTCAACGCCAAGCCGTCCAATCGGTTACTTCTCAAGACGAAAGAAGGAGTCAGAGACTCGATACCCAATAACGAAGCAAGAACTATTGGCAGTGGTAGAAGGAATGCGGCATTTTCGTTTCTACCTTCTGGCCAAACGTTTTATCTGTCGAACAGATCATGCAGCATTGACTTGGCTTCTACGAAGAACCCAGGAAATCGGCATCTTCGGCAGATGGATACAGAGACTCAGCAAATTCGAATTTGAGATTCAGCATCGGAAAGCATCGGCTCATCAGAATGACGATGGCTTGTCCCGGCGTCCTGAAGATGACGCAGAGTGCCAAATCGAGGCCCAGCAAGAAGCGAATGTCGACATTGAGCTTCCGACAGCCACAGCCCCGACGTCGAAACGAGCAGCGACGTCACCGAGCCGCCCCAACCAGCCATCAGCCAGTAGGCCGCCGGCCTCTGGGAGACGTCCCGGAGCGACCACTCAGCCTGATCTGGCCGGCGAAGACGTTGATAGTCAGCACGCTGATTATTCCGCTGCCCGCCGACAGTCCGGCGCCGCTGCAGCCGCCGTCGATACGCCAACTCCGGCCCCTTGATCGGGTAAGCGACAGAGACGACGCCAATTAGTAGAAGTCGCTTCAACGGTGAGCCCCTGTGAAGTCTCGTCAGCGACCAGCCTCCAAGTCCAGCCTTCCGAGTCAGCCGCCAACAGCGCCCCGCTGAACCACAGCCGCGCGCAACCGGCGCAGTCTGAGCTCCGAACGCTGAGATGGAAGCTTCATCTCGCTGCTGATTGTCAACACGGACGTCACCGCGCTTCAGCCAACCGCAGATCGACACGTCACCCTTCTAGGAGCCGTCGTCTGCAAAAGGAGAAGCAGCCCCAAGTTCAAGGCGCAGCCGCTTGCTGCCTTAGCGAAGGCCGCGATGCGCCAGCGAGAAGTACAGGCTCGAGCAGCGGACTGAGCGACACTAGCCAGACAGCACGCTACAGCTCCTCCCCCTCGATGACCTGCGATTCTGCGGAAGACTCCGAAGTGCGGCTATTGCCCAACAGAGGCTACCCGACCTTCGGGCATGTCAGCAGATTTTCTGTACACCGATCCGGAAGGTGACAGATCAGCGACAGCTTCGACGGACGTGCCAGATAGCGAGCTCCCGACCGTGATTCTCACCTCCTCGACAGCCAAGCCAAAATTCCCGGCAATGGTCGCCATGATGGAACCCGAGCTCCCGACCGTAACCACCATGCCTCCTGAGCCCGGACAACCTAATGACAGCGCAACCCCTGCATCAGGACGGCAGACAGCAGCCCTCCTTGATCGAATTCCGAGAGTCGTAACAAAGGAAGACATTCAAATGCATCAGCAAGCTGATCCAGCCATCAGCCTGGTTATAAACCTAATCGAGTCTCAACTGCCGAAGCCTTCATTCACTGAACGATTAAATTATACGAGAGAGCAGCGAAATTCATTGGTTTTTTGAGAATCTGTACATCAGCGAGGATGGCACCCTGATGATACATCTAGAGCCGCCCGGAGACAGCGATCCGGTGGAGAAGATTGTGCTGCCCCGAAGTCTAGACGCTGCAGTATTCGAGAATCTGCACGCTTCCCCAATTTGCAGACACCAAGGACGAGACATCACGTTGGCACAAGTGAACGCTTCTGGCTGCCAGCGCTCGCCAAGGCCGTCGCCGACTACATCGCCACCTGTCTCATCTGTTCGGAGAGCAAAGGCCGAAGACGGATTCCGGCCCACATTCAGTCATTTCCGGTCTGCGAGATTTTTGGACGTTTCGCCGCCGACATTCTGGGACCGACTGGTGATCCCACTGAGAGAGGCAATAAGTACATTCTAACTTATGTCGACACGACTTCAAAGTATCCGTTTGCGTTCGCTATGCGTAACCAGCGGGCAAAGACTAGCTATCATCACATTGTTGCAAGAACAGGTTTTCCCTATCACTGGAATACCAGCGTGGATTCACACTGATCAAGGTCGACAATTCACTGGCCATGAATTCCGACACTTCTGTGACGTCTACGCCATTCGCCATTCGACAATGCCATATTCGCCCTGGTCAAACGGACAAGCCGAATCCATGAATAAGAATATTAAGCGAGTGCTCACATGCCTACTAGAAGATCATCAAGACTGGGATAAGATGCTACCAGCAGCACTATCGGCGCTAAGATCATCAGTAAATCGAACAACAGGCATCTCGCCACACTACGCAGTCTTTGGAAAGGAATTCCGCTTCCCTATCGACAACAGCCTAGAGCATCTGGAGATCGCTGAGGATCTACCGGAGTACATAGCGAGGCATCAACGCCGATTGCAAGAAGTCGAAAGAATAGTACGGCATCGACTGCAGCTAGAAGTGCAACGCCGAGAGGAGTTCTACCAGAACCGGCCTTGCCCAGTTGACCTGCAGCCTGGTAACTTGGTTTTCCTTGCCAATCCCAAGTTGGAGATAGGCGAGCTGCCCAAATTTCACAAGCCGTACAAAGCTAAGTATGAAGTTGTTGAGAAAGTCGGAGAAGTCGCTTATTGGATTCGCCCAACGACAAGACGACGCAGAGGACGTCATGAAGCAGTTCTGGTGCACCGCAACAACATCATAAAGGTGCCGCAGCACATGCCAGATCCGCCTCCTGAACTGCCCCAGCCCACTGAGCGCCCAATGCTCCCAGTCGAGGACAGCGAGGACAGCGATTTCGAAGAGATGGATCACTACCCGTCAGCGCCGCCGACGACGCCACAGCCAGTCCTTGGTACTTGATTGTTCGAGCCGGCTCAGAGACAACCGGATATCATTCGAGAAGGCGATCCTGATTTGCCTGACGTTGGAATGGAGATCGAGGTATGAAGCGTTTGTTCTAATTAATTGATTTCATTTGTTTCTTCCAATTTTGTTACTGTAAGTAGTCAGCGCATAAAATTTTCTCTAAAATATTTGTGTGAGCTTTGCTCCTCTTTTCTGACCCAATCATTGATCTCTGATCACTTTCAGTTGTAATTTTGCGCGTAGTAATTAGTCAATTTAATGTTAATTTAATAACTTTTGAGTCTAGTTAGCAACCTGCCGAAGTTGCTTAACTTTATTCTCTAAACGTAATTCAATTTTTATTGCTGCAAACTCTCTCTCTTGCTCTCTGTGTAATTGGTGTTTCGCTGTCAATTCTTACCGTAAGCCCTTATTTGCAATCTCCATTGCTGAAGGCCTGCGTTTTATTTTACTGTAAGTCCTCCCTGCATTCACTCATAATGCAAAGGCATGCGTTTTAATTCTGCTATCATTTTACTGTAAGTCCTCCCTGCATTCACTCATAATGCAAAGGCATGCGTTTTAATTCTGCCATCATTTTACTGTAAGTCCTCCCTGCATTCACTCATAATGCAAAGGCATGCGTTTTAATCCTGCTGTCATTTTACTGTAAGTCCTCCCTGCATTCACTCATAATGCAAAGGCATGTGTTTTAATTCTTCTGTCATTTTACTGTAAGTCCTCCCTGCATTCACTCATAATGCAAAGGCATGTGTTTTAATTCTGCTGTCATTTTACTGTAAGTCCTCCCTGCATTCACTCATAATGCAAAGGCATGCGTTTTAATTCTGCTGTCATTTTACTGTAAGTCCTCCCTGCATTCGTTCATAATGCAAAGGCATGCGTTTTTAATTCTGCTGTTAAAGTTGCTGTAAGTCCTCCTCTGCAATCTTCACATTGCTGCAGGCATGCACAATTTTGTCAATCTTAAGTTACTATTTGACGTTTCTTTTACTGTAAGTTTGCTGACATCCAATTTTTTCTCTGGAAGAATTCTGGTCGTAAATCAAGTTCGGTAACTTTGTGGGAATTTGTGCCAGTGGAGCCTGTTCTCTTGTCTTCAGAGACAATGCTATGCCCCTGCGTGGGCTGAGTTTTTAGGCGTGAGTTTATTCCACCCTTGCGAGCCACTTTAGAGGGGTCTATTAAGGACAACCCTCTGGCCAATTTTCTCCTTAGCCCAAGGTGTCCGGAAAGGACGCTTCTCATTGGCTAGCAAGGCTGCCACTTTCAACGTTGGAACAATTCACCACCTCAATCCTGGTTCTGTGGCAAAACTCTGTTTACGAGACGGAATTCCAAGGCAAAAAGGATTGCACAAAATATAAGACCAGCAAATTAACGCCTGTCAACCCAGAGCGCCTAAATAAGCTAACTGGCCTTTTCCGAATTTTAAACAGCATCTAAGGAACCGCAGCAATAGCACTGGAGGAGTTTGATCATTGGCTCCAGCGACTGATTGTGCGAGTAGATTCATATTCCGGGACATTCGGAGAAGCGTCCTCGCCACCGGCTCCACCTCCCTTGCCACAGTTTGTGCCACCGCCGCCTAGCATCTGGACGACCCCGATGGCTTGATCAAGCCCAGAAGGAACACCCGAGAGGCCCCCGACCATCACCATCTGGCTGCACAGGGAAGTGTTGCTCCAGACGCCGCAGGGGTGAACCAGGCGAGAATACTCACCAAGGCCCTGCTGTGCGAGTGACCTCGTGGACACTGGGCACCAGCACCGCAAGTGCACTGAATGGACCCGAGAGGTGATGAAATCTGACGTGCGCATGGTGGCGAAGGCTATTGAGGCCGCCTGCTCAGTTGTCCATTTCCGGCTGATGACATCCCGCAGCCAACAGTGGGGCCTGCTTGGCACACTCAACCATGTAGCCATGCGTTTTCTTGCTGCCTACATGGCCTACCCGCCATATGTGAAGGCTGTGCAGCAGCAGTTCCGGACCGGCACCACCACAGGGAACCGGACAGGTAGTCAAGCCTCAGCCACGAGTGCCTCAAGTTAAATAAGTTCTTTTTCTTTTGACGATTTTGGCAATTTGCATTAACTTTGGTTAAAATGACAACTCCTTTTAGCATTTTAATCTGCCCCATTATTAATCTTGCTTTAATAATTTTAATTTTAATTAATTTTGGTAATAAGCTGCTAAGTTTGTTTGTATTTTTTGTAACAGGCTGCAATGTGTGTTTTGAAGTTTTTTAATAAGCAGCTACGTTAATTTGTTTATAATATGCAGTGACGTTTATTCTTAGTTGTATTAAACAGCTACATTTTTAATTTTGTAGAAAATTAATTTGTTTCTTTTTTCCCCGGCTGTCCCGTGGATCTGGCCATTGGGTCGCCACTTTCATTATTTTTATTTTTATTTTTGCAATCAATTTAGGACAATTGTAATTTTCAAATTCCCGCATTCAAATTTTTATTTCAAAACGTTATGTGGCGTAAGTTTGTGCGAAAGTTTTCTGTTACTAGCATGGAATACGATATAAATTTTTATCCAAATTTTGCGGTGTGCACCTTATCGTTATAAATAGGGAGGGCAAAGCCTGAATCTTGTTTAGACCTGACTGACCAGTTAGAGCGTTTAAGTGCGTTTTGGACCTGTTTTCCTTTTGTTATCCTGTCATCAAGCTGTTTGTTTTTCTGTTGCGCTAGCCTACAAGTGTTGACTTTCTATTTAGTTCCAATAAATCGAATACCTAAGTGAATCGGCCAGATATTTATCCCAAGCGCCGAGGTAAATAATTTTAGAATACTAAATCTAGCATTCGGATTGACATTGTGTTAAAAGAATTAATTTATTTGAGAGAGCCCGAGAAATAGACTCATCCAGTCAAAATATCCACTCTCTCTGGTGGCAGCCTACTATCAGTAATATAGAATACATTTTTGTCATGGAATTACATCGACCGGAATATTCGGAAATATTCCTTTAATTCAAGTAGCTGCTAAAGCTACCGTTACTAGGAGCTATTCATCACAACGTCGCCTACAGACTGCTCAGCTACCAATCAACTACCCTCCCCCCGGACTTGAGGCACCCGGCAGACGGAGTTTCCAACTTAATTCGGCTATTTTGTTAAAGCTGAACTAGATTTGTGGAATATCGGCACCTATTTGAAGGCACAAATAAATCACCCACGACCGCTCCGGAAAAATTCTTTTTACCCTGCCCTCAATGTTAAGCAAAAAAGGCCTACTATGATAGTTAATACAAAAAATGTTTATTGCAAATACTAATATCTTCCTTATATTTTTATACATTATAGTAGTTTTAAAAAAATAACTAAATATTTAAAATGACAAAATTCAAAATTATAATAATCAACTTTTCATCAAATATCTTTAAGGCAATAATTTTTATTGCAATAGCTATAAACTATACAAATGCTTATCCCATGTGCACTTTTTAAGTACGGAAATTCAAGATTCATGTATATACAGCAACCTGTCTGTAAATATCATGAATAGGTGAGAATAGGCTAATACAAATACATATATTATTACTTAAAAAAGTTTAATAACATGCCCTCTTTAAAACTATAGCATATAATAAGAAACTTTCTTTTGCTTATTTAGTCTAAACTTAAATTCTATAGTTTTAATTAACTATTACTTTTATCAAGTTTAGAAACCCAATAACAATTTACTAACTTTAAAAAAATTGATTGTATTTATATTCCTTATTGCCTTTTAAAACAATAATTTTTTATATTTATGCTTGTTAGTATATTTCAAATCTGGCATTAGTAGCTATCTACACTATAAAGTGCTCAAAATGTTTTTTTAGGAAAAAAAATAGTTATATTTAACTTAGGAAGTAAATATTACAACCATGTATCTATTTAAACCACAAATTCTAATTTAATTATAATATTGAAAAGGAATACCACTTTTATGAAAAAATGTTTTTTAAATAAAACTAAATTAAATTTTTGCACCCTTAAAGTAACATGCCTATTGCACACTTTGAAAATTAATAACAGTCACTGCTAGTAGCTAATACATAATATTAAAAAGCAATAAATATAGTTTAAAAACATTTTAATAATTAATAAATTAGTAAGCTATGACCTATGTTTATGTGATCATCAGCTTGGTATAAGTTAAATAAGAGCATGGATCTCATTCTTAAGTAGGTCTAGCACAACTAGGCCTAGTAGCTAATATTTTTGTGTCTATGGCTATGCTTAGCTAGGTGAATTAAAAAAGCACATCACATAGCATAATCTAAAATTATAGTATACAGAACTAATAAAAATTAAAATATATTTGTTGGATATATGATACTTACCTCACCAAAAGCTAAAATACTATTGAGAGCACCTACAATCTTCTGGTGCTCAACATTCATTTCTTTGCACAAATCTGTTGACAGACAAGCCTCATTTTTATCAAGATATGCAAGAATTTTCGTCCTAAGCTCTTCCATTTAGCGTTCAGATGACTGAAATTATCAAATAGTAAGCTCTATCTTTGAAAAAATCAGTCTCCAATAGTTGGTGAACGTAGTGGTCGAGTCACGTATCACCCTCGAATTTAAAATAAGCCAATTAAAGGGCAAATTTAAAAGAGTGCGAATCTTCTACGAACCTTGAGACCCCAACAATCCAATTTTAGCTGAAAAAATCTATTGACTCAGTTCCCTTATTTTGGGGATTACACATTCATTTTTATTTTATTCTGCCAACTAACTGTAATGATATTTAATAGCGTAGAAAAACAAAATTACAGTCACGTTGGCATATCTAAGCAGGGTAGGCATAACATATGCAAAAAATGTGTAAAAACTTCACTCAATCTTTCCCTACAGCGTGGGCTCCCACTCTGGATACGAATCAAACAGTATTTATGCAAACTGGCGAGTCCAGCCCATATTTTCTTCAAATGAATTTCAGCTGAAATAATTCCGATTCAAGACTGCCTGTAACAGCGATACGAAATTAGTTACAACTATGCAAACCGAAATGGAGTAGAATCCCACACGGAACCAAGGAACGAAGGAAGGAGATTGTAGTGAAACCGGGGTAACCACGTCAGTAATGGTTAAGGTGTGGGAAGCTCAAGATGGTTAAGGTGTTCCAGTTTCATGTCAAAATACAAAACAATAAACCCAAAAAATTATGCAGTAATCTTAAGCCATTTAGTCACATTACATAGCGATACAATAATTTTAACACTTAATTTTAACACAAAAATTATAAACATTGTTTGCTTTTAACAACATTATGCTGTGTCTTAAATAATAGAGTTCGTCTCTCGCTCATCACAAAACAAAGTTGAATTTAATAAAAAAATGAACACGGAAACTACTTACTCGCAAACCTCTGTATACGCAGAACACTTATCGTATGTCTCAAGCACAATTTTTCTTAATCATAGTTGTATTTTATTTTTTTTCTGCAAAACTGCACTAACGCAAATTCTAATAAAGAAAAACATAACAAAATACATAAATACAGTCGTAGGTACTGGTGACTTTGTATTGATAAAAAAACTCTATGGAATTCAATTTACACGGGCGCAAACAGGTAAGGACAGAGTAAGCAAAAAGTTCATCCTTTAAAAGACACAAATCATCTGAACAGCATATTAAAAATGAAAGACGATAGAAAAGCAACAATAAGTTATTTTAGCTCATATTTATACACGTGTAAAATCAATTAAGGCCATTCATCACAGTTTGTTTGTGAAGCTATTAGTAATAGTAATAAATTAAATATAGTCAATTTAATTATAGTCCAGATTTTTAACGGTAACAATATCATTTAAACAAAAAAAATAGAAAATTATAACAAAAACTATAAATTTAAATTTGCTATCAAACAATTGCTTTCTTGTTAGAAGGATAAAATTGTGAAATTCAAACATTGCTTACTAAATTGACACAAAAATTCAACTAACATATACATTAGCTGCTACTTCGTTGACTATAGGAGATTAAAAATTTATCAAATTAAAACAAACATAAATTCAGAGCAACGTTTAAACAGAAACATATACACTGACTTGTACGCGAGTTGTTGTTCTAATTAATCACAGTGACACACATGTACTTTTAACTTAAAGCTCAACAAAAAAACAAAGTAAACCATTTTGGTTGTTGTGCTGTTGAATTTAAGCTTGATGTTATTTTCTATAAGCCATCAATATATAGATCACAAAACATATTTTAATATATTTTAATACAATACTGAAGTAATTCTTGTAAAAATATATAATTTTTGTCTACAAAGAGTGTTTTTCCTAACAACTATTTTGTTTAAACAGATTTCTTAGACCTGTCGTAATGATTTTTATCGTCAGAAAACAAAACTATACAAAATGTACTTTAAGGAATTGAATAAAAGTGCATTAAACGATACCACAATGTACAGCAGTCAGAAAGCGTCCATAGTCTGGGCCATGTGCAGCGGAGTGCGCAGGTCGCGGAACACACAGTTAACAACATTGGCGCCGCGCAGATTGGCGTGCTGCAGGTCGCAGCCCGTGAGGTCCGCGTTCTGAGGGCGTTTAGAAAAATACAGAGCACACTGTGAGCTTTATTAGAATCTATTTGTAAATTAATTAATTTAGCCATTGATTTTCGCACCATACAGACAGACAGACAGATAGATAGATAGATAGACAGACAGACAGACAGACAGACAGACAGACAGACAGACATGCAGACAGACATGCAGACAGACATGCAGACGGAGAAATAATACAACTCGGCCTAACCTCTAAGTCAGAGCCGGCAAGAACGGCGGCCCGAAGGTTGCAGCCAACAAGGCGGGCTCCTTTCAGACACGACACCCTCAGGTTGGCTTCCTGTTTTATAAAAAATGTTCTCGTAGCAAGAAAAAATTTTGCAGTGAAATATGAAAATGAAAACAAATAAAGATTCTAAATTTCTAGACAAAAAAACAGAGGAACCAGAAAATACTAAATAGAGAGCCTGAAATGAAAATCTAGAACGGGAAAATCCAAATGGGGAATCCCTAAAAATGATAAAAATGGGTAATCAAAAGTGGGAAATCTCCCACGGAAAAACTCATGGAAAGTACCTTATTGGACATGCCATAAGGAGAATCTGAACGGGGAATCCTGAATGGAAAATCTTAATGGGTAATTTCGACTAGAAAATCTGAATGGGTTTTTAAAAAGGTTTAAAAAAATCCTAAAATTCAAATCGAAATCCAAATTGAAAATCCCGAATGGAAAATCCAAAACAGTAATCACGAATAAAAAAAATTGGAATCTCGAATAAATTAACCAAATGGGATATCCCGAATGGAGAATCCAAATGCGAAATCCCAAAAGTAAAATCCAAAAGGGGAATACCGAATGGAGAATCCAAATGCGGAATACCGAATGGAGAGTACAAATGGGGAATCCCGAATGGAGAATCCAAATGGGGAATCCCGAATGGAGAATCCAAATGGGTAATCCCGAATGGAGAATACAAATGGGGAATCCCGAATGCAGAATCCAAATGGGGAATCCCGAATGGAGAATACAAATGGGGAATCCCGAATGGAGAATCCAATTGGGGAATCCCGAATGGAGAATCTAATTGGGGAATCCCGAATGGAGAATCCAATTGGAGAATACCGAATGGAGAATCCAAATGGGGAATCCCGAATGGAGAATCCGATATTCCAAATGGGGAATCCAGAATGGAGAATCCAAATGGGGAATCCCGAATGGAGAATCCAAATGGGTAATCCCGAATGCAGAATCCAAATGGGGAATCCCGAATGGAGAATACAAATGGGGAATCGAATGGAGAATCCAATTGGGGAATCCCGAATGGAGAATCCAATTGGGGAATCCCGAATGGAGAATCCAATTGGAGAATACCGAATGGAGAATCCAAATGGGGAATCCCGAATGGAGAATCCGATATTCCGAATGGGGAATCCTATTTGAAGAATCCGAATGGGGAATCGCAAATAAAGAATCTAAAGACATAATTGCAGAATGATAAATTCCCCAGTTCCCAAAATAGAATATCAAAATGCCTAACCTGTAAATAGCTATTCTCCAAATTAGTCTCCCTCAAACTGGAACCCTCCAAATTGGCGGCCAATTGTTCAGCGGAGGCTTCCAAGCAGACGTTAATCATTGAGGCCCGGTCTAGAACGGCGCAGCGCATTTGCACGCCGGCCATGTTGGCCTTGTCGAAATTGGCCCGCGTGCAGTCGGCCCGGGTGAACACGCAATTAGTGAGATTGGCGCCGCTTAGATTGGCCTCGCGCAGCTGACAGTGGCTGAGGTTTGCGCCGGACAGGTCTAGATAAGATAGGTCGGCGCGGCAGAAGTTCAAGCCCTGCAGGCGGAGCCGACAGCCCGAGACAGTTCCGGCTAGGAAGCGGATTGCGTCGGCTCGGGTTAGCGGCTTTGAGCGCTGCGATTTAAGGGTTGGGATTGTGCAATGATTGTAGGATGCACATATGGCGCAGTGATTGCGTAAACTTACTGAATGTTTATATTAGGCGCTTAATGAGGCTCACATTCGGCGATAAATGAAGCTCTTTTTCGGCGCTAAATGAGGCTCATATTCGGCGCTAAATAAGGCTTATATTCAGCGCTTAATGAGGCTCATATTCGGTGCTAAATGAGGCATATTATCGGCGCTAAATGAGGCTCATATTCGGCGCCAATTGAGGCGCATTTTCAGCGCTAGATGAGGCTTATATTCGGCGCTCAATGAGGCTTATATTCGGCCCTAAATGATGCTTTTGGGCGCTAAAAATCTACTGTAAATCTACGATCGGTTCTCAATTCAGATCACAGTTCAGTGCCTTACTTAATGGCCCAATTTTTTTATTTTGATCGCCCTGTGTGATTTGAAAAATACTATAAACAACACCGTATTGAGCAATAATATACTAACCATATCCTCCACAGAAACCAACTGATTGAGCTCCTCAATGACGCCCTGAATGCCATAGAACTGAGCCTCAGCCAGCACACCTGTCGGGTTGACATGTCTGTCCAAAATCAGGCGGCCATGACGCAGATAATTAAGCAATGGTTCGAAATACTCTGGCGATCTGTCGATCATAATAGCGCCGCTTGTATCTGTGCGATTCTGCCAACACCTCGACTCGCCGTCATATGTAGTGAGCATTTTGGCTAGCATACTGTCTGGCTCCTTCTGAGTTAGAGTGCTCCTGTGGGCATTGTGGGTTTGTTTTAATTAATTTAAAATTTCTACAAAAAGCTCTATACAATTCCAAGTAAGTGATTTAAATCACAACATAACACTCAGAATTACCTGGTTGTAAGAAACACTTTTCCTCCAACATTGAGTTTGACCCAATCATTAGCATCAGCATAATATAGATTTTCATGTTCTTGCTTTTTACAATTCAAGTCTGTTTCTTCCATAACTAATGTGGTTAAAATCTGCAAATTAGGATTAAATTTTTTGTTTTAATAACTAATGAATAATCAAATTCCATCAAGATAATTTAGGTTGCTCAGTTAGTATAGTCAAATTTATTAAATAAAATACAGTAAACAATTGATTGTTCAACATCAACCTAAGGCAATTTATATCAAATATTAGATATTAGAGTTGCACTATATAAAGAAGTAGCTATGGATAATTGTGTTATTCACCACTAACAATGAAAGATGTTATAATATTGTTACATTCATTTTAGGGGATAGGGACCCTAAACCAAAATAGAATGACCAAGTTGCATTAGCTTTGTAAAGAGCTAGCATCTATTGAATTAACCTGCAGAGAAATTTAGGCTAGCTAAATTTTGCCACAATGTGCCATCCTGCCCCCATTGTTTCAGTTAAAGGGGACCTGCAATATGAAAAATAGTCCCTTGATTCAAAACTAGTATTTTGAGCATATTGAAGTATATGGGACAAGTAATGCAACCTATATACACCATGAAAATCAGTCAAAGCTCCAACTAGAGCAAGTTTTAAAACTATAAAATTTTTTTTGGTCTGTCGAAATTTTTGGCCAACTAAGTCGCAAATTTTTCCACTGACGACCTATGTCGCACTTACACTAAACAATGTCGCACTGCCCAGGTAAGATTCAGGAGGTTGCGCATGTATGAGAATGTTACAACCATCATTATATAGAATGACACTCCTATAGGCTATAGGGGATGAAGGTTGCAGTCAAACTTAGCCATTGAGGCAAAGGGAATATCTATATGATAGAAATATATGGAGGCTAAGAAGAAGCAAAGATGCCAGAGGCTATATTTCAGTTCTAGCTCTGAAATGTGACATTTTGGCTAAATGGATGGTCCCTTAAACCAAAATAAATAAAATTGGTCTATTCAAAAAATTGGAAACTGTCCTTTAAACAGGTTTTTTCTGTCTGAAATAGAGGTATATTTTAGCACAAATGCACAAAAATCAAGGTGCCATAGGCACATCAAAAAAATTAGAAAATTTGAGAAATAAGTACTTGCAGCTAAAAAATACAGTTCATAATACTGTTCTAACCTATCTATTGAGTATATTAATGGTTATTTAATTATAAAAATGTTTTGTATCTAGCAAAAATTTTTTAGATGCCTGATTGGCACAAATTTCCAATGATAGAGATGCCATTTTTAATTTCTTAGTGTCATTTAACAAATTAGGCATAAAAGCCTACCTTAAAACCAAAACTAGGAGTATCCAGCAATCTAGTACACTTAAAGAATTAGAGTTATCATTTAAGATCTATACTAGGATATGGATTTAAATTAGGAAGCTTAAAGTTTAAGTGTAAGAAATAATTATAAATATCATTTTGATACTAGTTAGGATTGAAAAAAGACAAGGACCACGATTACCTTCCCCAGTTACCAAGTCCAATAGCAATAGCTATAGGTAATATAACTACTAATTTAATTAGGCATTTAAGGTAAAAATTTTATGACTAGGAAACCACTTTTTATTTGCTAAAGCATAGTAAGCTAAAACT
This sequence comes from Macrostomum cliftonense, assembly GCA_950096795.1. Lineage (NCBI taxonomy): Eukaryota > Metazoa > Platyhelminthes > Macrostomidae > Macrostomum > Macrostomum cliftonense. The sequence goes on from CATNEM010000145.1 coordinate 366,003, forward strand.
ACTAGACTAGGTCTAGTACTGTTGTACACTTTAAAAAGGTAATTAAAATGAAGATAACTATAGCTAAGTATAATACTTTTAGTCATAGTGCTCAGTAGCTAAAGCCTAAAGTAACTAAATTCTAAAGCTGATGAGGTAATTGTAGACAAAATTATATTTAGCTAAATACTTTCACTTATATAACTTAGTATATAAGAGAAGAGTAGCTAGTCTAAGTAGCGAATAAGTTGAACTCGCCCCCTCTTGGAAGCAATCCCACTCAATCCCCATGCAGGTCGCGCGCAGAAGGCTCGCTAAGCCACACACCGAAGTCTAAAAATCATTGTCTGCATCATCATCATCATTATAAGGACCATCAGCAGCAGCTTCACGTTGCTCTGGCCTTCTGCGCGGTGCTGTTGAATTCAGAAACAGCACTTGACGACCTCTCGCACCCGCTCAGCCCTCCGCTAAGGGCAAACTCCAGCATATACGCGGTCGACCACATTCGCATCCTTCAATGAAACGCCGACAGCGTCACCCACAAGCTGCACGAACTGATGATATGAGATGAAAAGCAAGATGAGATTCACATTGCAGTCATTCAGGAGAGTATGCTTACTAGCACTGCCTGGCTACTCCGTCATCCGCCTCGAACGTGCAGAGCGCGGCCTCGATCATCACTCTCGTCAGCGAATGCCTTGTCTTCCGCCAAACTGTGCTCCACGATTCTGACTCGCTGGAAACATTCGGCATCGAGATCCAAAACCCCCCGAGGAAGTGGCTTTTCATACTACATTCACTACGACAGTCCAGGAATAATCCACGGCGACTTCAGCGCTACCAGCGGCCTGAGCTCACCCAATATTTCGCTGGCTTCGTAAGATCTCCTGGCAAGTGGCCGAGGACTTTAGCTCAGACCACGGCCCCTCTGGTCCTGCAGCCTTCCAAAGCCTTGGTTCATCCCTCAGCTCAAAGCAGGCACCTGACTGAGAGCTAAGTCACACCATGTTATTGGGCAAACGAAAATACAAAGAGGGACAGAGAGTATTTATTGTGCACGAACTTTTCGATGACAGTACATTGAATATTCACTTAACATTGAATAAAATTGAACATTAAACATTGAGGCGATATAATTGGTTGAGGCCTAAAAACATGCACAGGCGTGCGCAGCTTGCAACGTCAGTTAATAAAGGAAAACGTACGTAAGATAACTCAGAGGGCACGGCAGCGTCAAAAGTACAAACCTAACAAAAACTGGACCCAACCTCCGCGGAGCTCTGTCCATGCACCTCAGTGGCACGCCTGACCGCAACTGCCTCAACGAGGCCCTTCAGGTTAATAATCGTCTCCTGGTTAATCTCGATGACAAAGCGGACGCTTTCGCTAAGCACTATGCCAGTGTCAGCAGATTCCGCGTCGACCGCGAAGACCCTGCCACTATATTCAAGTGAAATTCAAGCGTATCATTTGAACCCCGGCCAACCTGGAGAACTCAACTCCGCTATTCACCCCCAGTGCATCAATGGCGCCTCTGGCAGAATTAATATCACTCCTCGTTTCCTCAATGCTTCTATTGGCATATGCCTTACTAGATTCTTATATTCGTCCACGGCATCAATGAGGGCTTCTACTTTCGGTCCTCAGAGCTGCTCATTATCGTGGCTCTGCTCGACTTTTTTAAGGATTTCGACAAAGTTTAGCAGGAGCGTCTCATTTTCGACATGGCAATTACAAACACATCCCCTTGCTCAAACTTACTGCGGCTCAGCTCCCTAACAGAATTGCCTGCGTCCAAATTTCAAGGAGCCACCAGTTTATCATGTCATCATGCGCAAAGGCCTACCTCAAGGTATCGCCAGATATTCTATCATAACTAATCTAAACAATAGGCAAGTGAGCTCTCATCACTAAGATTTCAAAACGCCGATTATAAGCTTGTTAGCAAAACTGGAAAACTTTTTTGCGACCACGCGTTTGAAAAAAACCTTCCACGCTGACGTGGGGATGAAAAAATCTAATAAATTATTGATCCTATTTTCGTGGTCTGTAGGACATGAAAGTTCAATTTTATGAGGTTGGCCATCAAATAAAAAGACAAAAGTAGCAACGGCACAAAGCGATGCTATACCGACATATTGTACAACTCCTGTACATATGCATATTGGTATGGAAAACACGTACAGTACTTTCACACACCAAGTACGAAATAGTACATGTACAAGAGAAAAATAGATACGCTCGTAGATAGAAAACCTTAACCGCCACTCATGGCCTCTCATATCTTTTTCTGCGTTGCTATTGGCAACCAATCGGACGCTCTGGAATATGCTAATATATATTATATTAATCCCCTCCAGCGCGTGGATTTCCACAAGATAACTGAGCGTCAAATTTGACTAAAAAACACTCCATCATTTGATTGCATCATGGCGATCTTCAGTGACTTCATACAACGCGTTTCCATAGTAATTCTAATCACCGGTCTGCTCATAGCCAGACAACAAGGTTTTGCGCGTCAGTTGAATCTCACTGTCTTGGGCTGCATGGTGTGCGAGACATCGTAGGACTGAAAGACCTCGGCTTCACCAGGTTTGAGAAAACTATTCTGAGACAGGGCTCCGATGGCTACTTTCGAACTAAGGAGTCTGTAATCGGCGATACCGGCCCATACATGATGACGCAACAAGTTTGCGCCGGAATTTGCGCATTAGGCGGCTTTAAGTATATGGCATTGCAAGCGGGCCATTGGTGCAGCTGCGACAACTCTTATGGTAGTCAAGGACCAGCTCCACCAACCGACTGTTTGCGAGTGTGCGACGGCAACTCGTCGCAGTACTGCGGCGGAGGCTATAGAAACCTTCTGCTACGCCTTGACTACGCATTCAGTAAGTTGCAACTGCTCTCATCAAACTCTTTTTGTAGAGAGTCTGGTCGTTTGGGCTCTCTAGCTTAGATAGCTGAATCATTTTAAGTTATTTAGAATTGCTCTTTTCATAAACATTAGCGGTATGAATAATACATCAATGCCTTCCCTCGCAGATGACAACCTGTTCGTCCTTGGCAACAGAACCCAGGTCAGCATTAGCAAGCCAAACATGCCCTCCTACTCGACCAAATTGGGCATTAGAAATCTGCGTGAATGCCTGTATCAGTGCCAATCGCCAATTTTTCAGGCTGTGATTTTCAATCAGCAGCAGGGCCTGTGCCATCTGCTTGAGTACGCTGTGGTGCCTGATACTCTCAGCAACACCGATAGTGGCGACTTTTACGTGCGAGGCTAAATCGCCTAAATTGTTCGCATATTTGCTGAGCCGGATGAGTTTTTTAAGGCCTTGCTTGTCAACAAAACGGAAAAAATTAGTTTTACATATATGAAGCCACGATTTATTAAGTTGAGTGTAAAATCTAATCCTAAAATACCGTTTGCTGTACGTACACACGTAACAAATTAATTGCGAAGTAATAGTAATAATTTTTTTAATAAAATTTTTTCTTTTGCACGCTTCGGTTTTATTTTAAGTTAAAAAAGTGACGCTGAAAAAAAATAAGAGCATGCGTTTTATAGTTTTTGGCACCGCTTACCTATATGTAAACTTTTTAGCGAGAAGTAACCTGAGCACAATATTATTATTCCTAGTTGACGCTATTCTTACACACCAGCTGTAACAAAATTTTTGCTATAAGTATAGTTCTTTCTCCAAATTTGTTTTAAATGCATCTAACGCGAACTTAAACGTATCCTTATAAGTGCACTTACTGGCTCATCTCTAATTTTAAAGGTACGTACAATGTAATTATAAAATAAATGGCACATGTTCAATTAGCTCGATCTATCTTAGGGAAAGTTGAACTGCATTTTTAGTGTAATTATTCTGAATAAAGTGAACAGACCTTTATTCACTTTGGCTTCATCTGGATCTTGGATTCTGCCCTGGATTTTTACATACGAGTTAGATAAAAGGCGCCTCAACATTGGAAGGTTACATTAAAATTATAGATATATTATGATAAGAAAGTATATGGTTGGAACTACGCGATGAAATTATAATCTGAAGCAAACTGATCCGGCTTGCCCCGATCAGAGGAAGGGAAGTGGACATAATCCCAGAGAGGGCGATGTTACATACCATACCAGTGACAGTGAGATTTTAATACTGCTGGCTCTACATACATGGGAGGACTACATTAAAGGGGTGCAAACTAAGCAACTAGCGGTGCGATAAAAGCTGCTATTAGGAGAGGGGGGCAAAAAGAAGAGGAATAGGGGCGCCAAAGTTGGGGGACCCTAGCCTCTGCACAGCTTCGCTCCTGCCGAATGTCATGGCCAACTGTTACATGTATAGTGTACATCCATGTCACATGTACATCTTCAAGGATGCCAACAATGTCAAAGGTAACTGCCGACATAACGGCTCAACCCCAAAAGTAACTAGAAATAGATTTCAATGGAAAAATTAGCACTACAGCATTTTTCTTTGGATTATTTTGATTTTAACATCTTTAGGTCCCAAATAATTTATAGCAATACATATACCTTTGTAAGGTCAGAATCAAATGCATGTCAATACTCGATCACAATTCACATTTCTCTCGAGCTAAATTCATATTGTAGCCTAAAACAGGTGTACTTTGGAAGGCAACATTAAAATAGCATAATTCGAGTTGTCGACGGGCTAAGTCAGTCTCAAAACGAAAATTTTCTGAATCGTCGAGATCCATGATTCTTCAGTTTTCAGTTTAAAAAAATGTTGAATAATTAAAATGTAAATAGATAAACAAATTTTGCTGCACGCAAGCTGAAAATCTTTAAATTAAATGGATAATAAATGGCTACAGATAGAAAGCAAGGTAGTTAATCATGTAATGAAACTGTCAATAGGGTATATCGAATTTTAATGGCTTAAAAGTTCATGTCATAAAATCAGCTGTGTCATACTATAGCGAGTCGTATTACCGTATACGAACGAAAGTTTAACCAGCCAGTTTCATACTACTTATGTGTTTGTAACAGATACTTAATCTGTGTCAATTTGCTGTTTATTGTATTGCCAGTTGCTCATCTAACCGATTTCATTTCAAGCTAACTGCAAAAATGGATAATTCTGTTGATGTTTTTAATTCGATTCGCATCATGAATCATTCAACATTGCGCGTAAGTGACAGTAGCCGAGCCTATGATCTGCATAAAAAGTGTTTTTGTTTTGTAATTTTATTTTAAGTAAAATGTCATACCTATATAATTTTTGGCTTTTAGACAGGAAAATTTTTTGCATACTTAGATACTTTACTTTTCTGTTGCTTGCAATGTTAAAAAATGTTGCAATTTTTTAAAGTAAGATTTTCTGAATCAAACTCTAGTTAACTTGCAGTAGTTAGCTAATATGCCTAAATTTCTATGATTTTTATAAGACAATATATACATATATACATATATACATTGTATATATATATATATATAAAGCTAATAAACTTGCTATATGAGTATACTAGCTTAGAACCAGAAAAAATTATATAATCTAAATCTTGTATGAAGCTATAAATATTATGTAGATTAATTTTATACTAAACTAGCTATACTACTAGTTTGGAAGAGTCTAGATATATGCCAGACTTAAAACTCCATTTTTGTATACTCCAGTGTGTGCCACAAAAAAACAAAGCATTTATAGCCATTTTGGGGATATTGGGTGTGTGTACTAGTCACTTTGCCAAGTTCCATTTTGTCAATTGGTTGACAAAGTGACTAGGCTAGGGTAAATGTAAGCACTGATTTGAAGTTGACAAACTGACCAGATTTTAAAAGGCTATTTATCAAAGGTAAACCAATGAGTAAAAGTTACAATTGCTGAAAAATAATTAATCAATATTGAAGAATTAGCTTTAGAAATAAGGCTAACTGAGTAGTCTAAGGTGCATTGACTTATTTTCTAGCATTAAAAGGGTCTGCAATGTTTCTAGGAAATGCACTCTCAAGATACAATCCATATTCAAATCTTTTCATTTTTACTTGAATATTTTATTTGGATTTGAATTATAAAATTCTAAATTAAGTCTTTCTTACTGTTTTCAAAAAGTATCCTTTAAAAAATTCACTTCATCTTAGCTAGTCACTTTATCAACTGCCATTTTGTCAACTGGACAATTTGTCAACCAATCCCAAAATTTTGTCACTTTGTCAACTTTGATTTTGCCTTTTATTTATAAAGTTGACAAAGTGACCAAATTTTGGGATTGGTTGACAAATTATCCAGTTGACAAAATGGCAATTGAAAAAGGGATGAGGATCCCTGGGCAAAGGCCAAAAGTCTAAACACTTATAGTTCTTGCACAAATTTCATTTTATTAAAACTATAAACTGATTTACCATTGTGACATTAAACAAATAAGTAACTAGACCATTCATCTGGGTTTTTTTCATCCAAAATGGCAACTTGAGCTCAAAATCTAGTTGCCAATTGCTATCCTTGGTTGCCAGTTGGCAACTGACCTATTTTAGTGTCCATCTTCCAATGTGATCTCATAGAAAATTACTTTTACCATTTTATGCACATTTAATCAAACACATACAATCTAAGCTTTAATTCTTAGAAACAAAAATATTTCAGTATAGGAGATTCAAATTTGTACACGAACCACAATACAAAAAACAACTTTGTCAATCAACAATGTTTGGTCATTAGCAATTGGCAACTGCATTGGAAAATGTTGATTGCCAGATTGGCCTCTGAAGCCAAAAATCTAGTTGCCAATGGCTTTTTTGGTAGCCAGTGGCTCATATATGCGCAACCTCCTGAATCTTACCCAGCCAGTGCGACATTGTTTCTGACAAAAAGTGCAACATTGCTTGCATTCAGTTGGCCGGTACAACTTAGTTAAACAAAAATTTGTGACTTACTTTGGGTCAAAGTTCAAAGGACCAAAAAAAGGTCATGCAAACAAATTTCACCTAAAGCTTCCCAATTCTTCACCATTTTGCAATGTACCCCCTCCATTTTGCAACTTACATTGGCAATTTTGTGACTTACATCTGCAATTTTGCCACATCCCTTGCTTGGCAGTCCTGTTCGGCCATGTTGGCCGGGTGTTGCGTATGTATGTGGTGGCTACTGTATGGCCTACAAAAAACCCAGCTATTCATAATCATTGGCATGTGCATTCCAACAGGGGAATTTTAGTAATAGAAGTTTACAGACATTATCTAAATTAATTTCATGCAATGGTAAGCATAAGTTTTTATAGAAATTCTGATTATGGTATATATTTTTGTCCTATACAATAAATGGGACTCTGCTTATTTGCCATTCAAAAGTCTTTCTTGATCATATCTGTGTCTACAAACCTGTGAGTTGCTAGTATACATGCAGAACTGCAATGCTATTCCTTTCCATAGTCCTCATGGAGCAAAGAAAAGTCTTCAGATATCAAAGTTCTAAGAAAGATTTGTTCAGCCATTGCCATTCCAACAGGCAAAGTGAGTAGTAGCTTAACAAGAATTATAACCTGGTCAATCAAAATACATCTGGGCATCTCCCACTTGCAATGCTGTTCAGCCAGATCATGCATACTTCAAACTTTTTTGGTCTACATGAAGTCCTGTTTCAAATACTATAAAAACTATTTGCATTTTAAATAAGAAACTCATTAACCTTGGCAATTTTCTGGCTAACCTGCAATATAGTCTATTGGTAACAAAGCCAAGGAGCATCTAGATCATTCTGATAGTAATGAAAAATTACTACTAGATCAGAGTCACTACCTTAAATTTTTTATTTGCTTGCTCTTAGAAATATGAATTCAATTTGGCAAGCAAGCCTTGTTCCTAGCTGATTGAACCTTGGTCAAGTGCAAACACTGCAATATCTAGTAGCTTATAATATCACTTTCTGTAATTTTCCACTGCTGTAAACCTTGCAGGCTAATTTCCACTATCCATGCATCTAGAACAGTGCCAAATTCTATGAGCCTTGTGCTCATTAATACCCAATAATTGAGCCTCTTCATTAATGGAAGAAAATAACTAGTTGAACCATTTATCAGACTGCATCTTCTAAAGCATTGCAATAAGATTCTCAATGTTGCAATGAGTTCTAGTAGATTATGAAGTTACAAGACATGTCTTTCCAGTTTTGGAACCCATTTCAACAACTAAGCACTAAAACTAAACATTCCCATTGCAAAAACTAAGCTCTTACCTCAAACTAAACTTTAAAAGGCTTAGGGCATAAACATTATGACATGGTTGACAAACCACAGCTTCCTATTTTATTGGGTCAAGCATTAAACCCAGTCCAAAATGTACAGGGTTTTCCCTGGATTAGAGGGTCGCAACCTATACTTTCTTAATGCCTAATATTCCTATCCATAAATTCTAATTCCCTGTCTCAAACGGTGGCAGTTTATCTTGCTTTTCCCAGCAATATGTTCTCTGTCTTTGCAGATATTTTATTTTACTATAAGGTGGTAATTCCTCTGCCTCTTGCAAGTAACCTTTCTACCTCTTGCCTCTCAGGTAGCCTCCCTCTCTCTGCTTTATAGTAGATATTCCCTGTTTGATAACTTGCTTCTAAGCAGTGGATTTTATTTCTGCTATGCAGGTAAAATAATGAAGACTAGCGAAGGCTTTTAGTCAAGTTTTAATTTTGATATAATATTCAAGGTTGGAGCAGGATGAAGGTTCAAGGTCTTTCTTGCATCTATTTATGCCAAAGTCTTGTTGTTTGTTTCACTGTTCATAATTTTTTAAATATATTTGTAAATTTATAGCAAATTAATATTTGTGTATTTAAATAAAATAATCATTGAAATTTCTAGCAAATGCAAGCATATTTTATATGAAGCATATTCAACTATGAAGATATAGTACAGTAAGGCCTATTGCGACTGCCTTCCCTAATATGAATTTTGGAGCAAAAATGTATATTTGAGTGACAAAAATCATAAAAAAGAAAAACAAAATTTTATGTGCAAAAAACAGCAGAAAATACCACAAAGAAACATTAAAACATAGCATAGGAAAATTATATAGCACAAAATGAGTATAAAATTAGTACACAAGGTTACAAAAATTAGCATTTGCAAAAATATTCATTGCATAAAACAAAATTCAAAACCTACACTTGCTTGGTAGCTCAGCATGCAGGTCTCAACTTAGCTGCTTGTGGAGCCACCCAACCCAAGTAGCAAGTAATGCAGCCGATAGAAAAAAGAGTCTAAAAACAAAGAATTGAATAAAAAAAATTTTATGAAAAGTATTGGCTTGTTGTTGATATTTTTTTTGTAACAAAGATTTTATAGAATTTTCAAGTTTTCATTGTCTCTAAATAAATCGAGGCTTCTTATGCAAATATATTTCCTGCCTTGTTTCATAATTGCTTAAGCATGTTAAAATACTCAATAATCCACCTTTAATAGCATTACCTTTCATCTAAAATAACTCTTTGTAGGTTCCCTATGAGTCTTTGAACAAAACATTTAGAGCTGTTCAAAAACAAATGGACAAGGACATCTCAATTCTGTCTAAGAATGCCGATGAATTGGCTAAAGTAAAAACCCAAAAGGATGTCAATGAAATACTCAGTGGAGTGATTGACAAGCTGTCTAAACTGAAGCGTAAGGTAAGCTGCTCTCTATTGACAAGCTATGAAATTCTGAAATAGCTTCTCAAACATTGTAGTTAGTATTTCAATCTATAAAATCACTCATGTATCAATACAACGTTCACTGTATGGAACACTATAAGTTTACTACGGATTACTCGTAACTAACTCTAAGGATCACTTCTTAGTCATTGCAAAGATCGAGGGCGTGTCTTGGCGGTCTAGCGCATCTGCCTTGCGTACCCCCGGTCCAGGTTCGACCCCGTGTTGTAGGTTGTTTATTTTCCCTAGCGCGTTTTTGTATGCAGTGCAGGGTCACATTAATTTGGGGCCTTGTGCACAAATTGGTTGGGCTATGGGCCAGTTGCGCAATTTACGCCTAAGAAAGCAACCCCCGAAGGCATAGAGTGTACATTCCTGGAATCGCCGCTTGTACACTTCATGCAAGTGCGCGTTTGGGTGCTAGCTATACTGAAATTCCGTTGTGCACTGTGTGTTTGCCTGCATACCGTATTTAGTGTGACTGAACGCGCTTCAGAAGTCAGCGCAATGCACAGTCATGCCCAGTCGCTGGTTGTGGGACGATGTCGCTTCAAGCGTCAAAGTTCCTGCAGCCCTCCTGCAGATTTAACTTTAGCACTCTAAAAAAGATCCATCCCAAGTCACTCTAAAAATCACTTCCTAGTGTAGTCAATCTAAGGATACATCCTAAGTCACTCTAAAAATCACTCTCAAGTCACTCTATGGATCTGGTGACTTGGCGTTAACCAAAAAATCGGGCATTGTATGTTTTTCACCATCACCACATAAAACTCTTTAGGCCGACGAAGGTCTAGAAGAAGAAGTTGACCATCTTCAGTCGGCCAAGCGTCGGTTGGACTACCTGCGCAGCAGTGCGGACACCTACAAGCAGCAACAACAGCAGCAGCAACAACAGCAGCAGCCAGCCAGCCAAGTCGCCTGCCAGCGCTATTGGGAGCGTCGTCGAATCACCTGCATGATGGTCGACTATTTCCTTCGTCACGGCCTGCATTCAACCGCTCAGCGTTTAGCTAAACTGCACGACGTTGAACAATTGACTAATCTGCCTTATTTTGCCGCCTGTCAAGGCGTTGAGAAGTCTTTGTTATTGGCTGACACTAGCAAGGCGGTGGCCTGGTGCGCCGAGCATCGCAGCAAGCTGCGCAAGTTGGGTAGCAATTTTGAGTATTCGCTGCGACTGCAGGTAAGGGTTTGGGTGGCCGAATTTTGGACTTTAAATCGATTTTTAATAATAACAGACGCTGACAGGTAAACCTGTAGCGCGGGTGCTGATGCAGGACTGAAGCAATGTGGGATTAAGTGCCTTGCTCAAGGGTGCACAAATTGTCTCCTAGGGGCCGGGAATCGAACCCACGACCTTCCGGTCATAAGGCAGGCGTCCTAGCCACTAGGCTACAACTCCCGATTTTGCAGCCTAACTGGGTTCAATAGTTCAAGAAATCGTCATATGAGTGACTCCTAACGATTTTGGGTCATTAATAGTTGACCTATATTGGTCAGTAACATTATTTGTTGACTCAAATAAAAAAATCAGTTAGCGTCAATATTTTAGGGTCATAAATAGTTGACTCATATGTAAACTATCTAAAAGTGCTATCGAACTTCTGCTAGGACTGTCGCAACCGGTTTCTGCTCTCAAACACTTAACGCTCTTTTATAGCGCAATTAGTCTTAGTTGTTCCTGCAAATTTGTAGCGCTTTTTTACTAACTTTCTACTTGCAGTAGACTATCTCTCTAACAACACAGGTCGGGGTCATTCATGACTTTATTATGTCAGTTGAAAAAAATAAGCGGAATAAAAGTGCATAAGCGACTTCCCGCGACAGGACTTTGTAAAACTGGTGCAGCAGAACCAGCGCCTCGATGCGGTGAAGTACGCCCGCAAGCATCTGTCGCCGGAGGCCGACGCCGACGCCTCCCCGGAGCTGCTAGCTGAACGCAACAGAAGCCTGTGCGAGGCTATGGGCCTTCTGGCTCTGCCATTGGGCGAAGCTGGCCAACCGCCCGAGAAATATCGGCATCTAACTGAGCCAGCCGTCTGGAACAGGCTGGTTGACAAGTTTAGACAGGTTAATTGCGCCGTATTCTCAATCTCGTCTGGCAGCATATTCTGCGCTAATTTGCAGACCGGTCTGTCGGCGCTCAAGACTAAGTAGGTGTCTTTGTTCAGGAAATTTTTAAACAAAGATTGCTTGCCCCTTTTCTTAAGTTATTTGGTTAGTTACGTGTGCTCTTTGTTGCTTAATTAGTTATGTGTGTTTACATGTTAGTAGTCTTTGTTGAGCATTGGCGTGTGGTCTTCATGGGCTTCGTATTTGTTTGCAAGTTACAGTTGTACAGTTGGGTCTTAGTTAGGTATCTATGGTGGTCTTTGTTAGGCAGCTATGTGTGGTCTTTGTTGGGTAGCTGTGTGGTCTTTGTTAGGTAGCTATGTGTGGTCTTTGTTAGGTAGATATGTGCAATCTTTGTTAGGTAGCTATGTGTCGTCTTGGCTGGTTAAATTTTCTTTGTTAGGTATTTGATGTAGTTTTTGTTGTTTTATGGTTATTTACATAAGGTCTTTGTTTATGTAGTCACATTTTTATTCTTTTTTGTGCAGTGCGTACGCTCTTAATAGCTAACTCTGTTTGATAGTTATAGTTGTTCTTTGTTAGTTACGTGTGTTATTTATTGGATCCTTATTGAGAACATACTTTCTTTTTTGTTGGACACCTGTTTGCGTATTGATTGCGTAACTTATCAAACACATCCCCAAATCTATCATCAAAGCCAATGCGGCAAGGAGGGCAAGCGCTGCCTGGAGTGTCCAGTGTGTCAGCCGCATTTCGGCCAACTGGCTCAGTCGCTGCCCCGCGCCCAGTACACCCAGTCCAAGCTGATCTGTCCGATCTCGCGTCTGCCTATGGACCACGACAATCCGCCCATGGCCCTGCCCAATGGCAACATCTACAGTCAGAAGGTGTGTTAGCTTCTACATGGTTCAATTGATTCTTAATTATGCGTTTGTTTAACCGCACATAAAAGTCATTCTTTTGTTAAAATAAAATAGTGTAAAGAAACAGTTCTAAAGCGTTTTCTTAGAGAACTTTTCATAAGTTTTAAGTTTTGATATATTTTTATATCAATTCTAATTATGTAGGTTTTCTCTTCATTTTCGTTCACTTTCTTAGAAACGTTTATAAAAAAGTATATTTTTTACTATTATTAAGATCTTTTCTTAGAAACCTATATGAATTGGTTTCTTAGAAAGCCTAGTAGAGATACTTATAGAAACTATTTCTGAGAAACGATGATGCAGATAGTTTTTTAGAAATCATTTTAAACATATTTTCATAGAAACCATTGTAAACATGCGTTCTTTGAAACTCTAAAATACGGTTTCTAAGAAATCAGATATGATACTCGTTTAAATTTCCTGCTTTTTAATTTTCTCGAAGGTTATAGTTTCTGTCTAGTTTTTCTAGGATAGTCTCTAAGAACTATTTGGCGCACCTCCTACAGGATTTTTCTTTCTTTTATTTCGAACGAGTACTTAAAATAATGCCAACTCTTAAACAATATTTTTTCACTCCCCAGAGCCTAATGGAAATGTCGCAGAGCAACGAAGGTTACGTAATCTGTCCGAGAACTCAAGCTCGCTACGAACTGAAAGAGGCCAGACGCGTCTACATTATGTAATAAGTCGATACGTTGGTCAGTCATACTGCTCGTGTGTGCTCCCATTTTTTTAAATTTATGACTACTCACAGTAGTACTACATAAACAACGCTTGTCAATAACTTTTTACCATTTGTTTTCCTCCATTACGAAAAAGACTGACTAAAGTTGTTTGTCTGCCTAGCAAGTTGATTTTTTTTGCTTAACTTCTAACCATATTAAATAAAACAGTTTTGAAACCATATAAGTGTGCCATGTATTTTTGATGCAGACTATATATATTGATAATAAGCACTATATACTACTTTTCTGTAATAACATACGGTACAATCACCGCCATTCATAGTTATAGATTTTTGAAAAAAATCAGACCTGACACTTGAAAAATCAACTGCACATAAATATGTGTTGATAAATTTCCTTGAAAGCATGCTTTTTGAAAAAAAACACGTCATGTACATTTGTTTTATCAGTAGTATGGTTAGTACATGTATCGCTCATTATTGTCAGTGTTTTTCTTTGTAATTCAAAATTGTTTTATTTGTTATTATTAGTTGTTATAATTACTATAAACTTAACTGCACACTTAATCAGCATGAACAGTTTGGCCATTACATTTACTACTTTCTCAAATTTCTTGAATAAATAAACAGACAAGACGGCAACTTTGAAAAGTCTGCTTGACCTCACCATTACAATAGCTGGCTCCTGTGACTCTGTGTCATTGATTGCTTATATAATTTACTTCTAAGCATGGAGCTGGATTTCCTGCATGAAACTTGCTCCTAATAACGTTTAATTCTGAGATTTATTTGAGTGTTAAAAAGCACAATAAGATGCGGGACGCCAGCCTACCAGATCCTCAGGTTGTTGCTAGGGGCCACCACCCTCCCAGATCCTCAGGTTGTTTCTAGGGGCCGCCAGCCTCCCAGATCCTCAGGTTGTTGCTAGGGGCCACCACCCTCCCAGATCCTCAGGTTGCTAGGGACCGCCGGCCTCCCAGATCCTCAGGTTGTTGCTGGGAGCCGCCAGCCTCCCAGATCCTCAGGTTGTTGCTAGGAGCCGCTAGCCTCCCAGATCCTCAGGTTGTTGCTAGGTTCAGTCAGCCTCCCAGTTCCTCAGGTTGTTGCTAGGGATTTCCAGCCTACCAGATCCTCAGGTTGTTGCTAGGGGCCGCCGGCCTCCCAGATCCTCACGTTGCTGAGGCTTTTAAAGCTCCAGTCTTTCAAATCCACACGTTGCCATTGTCGCCAAGCTCCTAGATCTTCAAATTATTCAATTGACCTTAAAGACCTTAAAAATTAAAAGTGCAAATAAACTTACAAACTGAATTGCAGCTTAGCGGTTTAAATCTAATTAAAAAGCCATCAATTTGGTTTCCAATCAATCGTCGCCATCAGGAGAGCAGCCAAAGTGCAAATTCATGGCCACTTCGACTGAAGAAGCTGGATGGGCTCGCCTATACAACGGGGATAAAATTCCCACTCTGTTTCGTGAGTTTCCAATGTTTTAACTTAGACGTATTAAAGTAATTCTTTAAAATTCTCTTTAGACTACTGACTTAGTAGAGTAGTTCCAATTAAAATGGCTAAAAACGTGCTTTTCATTTAAAAAAAAATCTCCGCCACAAGTCGGCACATTTCGCGTACGCGGTTTTGACGTCATCGATGCCTGCCTGGACGCCGCTCTGGCCGCCGGCTATCGCGGCATCGACACGGCTGGTGTGTACAGAAACGAATCCGAGATTGGCTCGGCACTGTTCGATTCTGATGGTTTGGTTCAGCGTCACGGCCTGTCTAGGGAGCAGCTGTTTATAACTAGCAAACTAGCGCCTAGCCATCAGGGCTACGAGGCCGCTAAGAAAGCCTGCCTGCAGAGCATACAGAAGCTCAGGTGCAACTATCTGGATTTGTATCTCATTCACTGGCCTGGTGTTCAGGTGAGATCCGTTTGGCCAAATTTGGCTTTTTTTTTACAAAACTTGCACTTTTGAGTTGCTTAAATGATACTGGTTTGATGAAATGGCACTTCGACTTGCTGGAATGGCACTTTGATTTGATGAAATGGCACTTTGATTTGCTTAAATGGCACTGATTGACTAAAATGGCACCTTCATTTGATAAAATGGCACTTTCATTTGCTGAAATGGCACTTTGATTTGATGAAATGGCACTTTGATTTGATGAAATGGCACTTTGGTTTGATGAAATGGCACTTTGATTTGATGAAATGGCACTTTGATTTGATGAAATGGCACTTCGATTTGATGAAATAGCACTTTGATTTGCTTAAATGGCACTGATTGGCTAAAATGGCACCTTCATTTGATAAAATGGCACTTTCATTTGATGAAATGGCACTTTGATTTGATGAAATGGCACTTTGGTTTGATGAAATGGCACTTTGATTTGATGAAATGGCACTTCGACTTGCTGGAATAACACTTCGATTTGATAAAATGGCACTTTGATTTGATGAAATGGCACTTTGATTTGCTTAAATGGCACTGATTGGCTAAAATGGCACCTTCATTTCATAAAATGGCACTTTCATTTGATGAAATGGCACTTTGATTTGATGAAATAACACTTTGATTTGATGAAATGGCACTTTCATTTGCTGAAATGACACTTTGATTTACCTAAATGGCACTTTGACTTGATAAAATGGCACTTTGATTTGCTTAAATGGCACTTTGACTTGCTAAAATAGCGCATTGATTTTTTGAAATGACAATTTACTTTGATAAAATGACACTTTGAGTTGTTGAAATGGCACTTCGATTTGTTGTAAAGGTGCTTTGGTTTTGCTAAAGTGGCACTTTAATTTCCAAAAATGGCACTGACGATAAAAAATGGCGTATTGATAATTAAAATTGGACCTCCAGGGCCTCCGGCACAGCGACCCGAAGCAGGCGGAGCTCCGTCGCGACAGCTGGCGCGCCCTCGAAGAGCTTCAATCGGCTGGCAAGCTCCGGCACATCGGCGTCAGCAACTACGAGGTGCACCATCTGGAGGAGCTCAGCAGCTACGCCAAGACGCCCTGCTCGGTGCTGCAGACCGAGTGTCATCCGATGCTGCAGCGGGCGGAGCTGCGTCAGTACTGCGCCAATCGCGGCATTCATTTTCAAGCCTACAGCTCGTTGGGTAGCACAGACTACTGCCAGCAGTTGATGCAGCATCCCACGGTGCTTGGCTGCACCCAGACTGTCGGCTGTTCGCCAGCTCAACTGCTGCTCCGCTGGGCCGCGGACCTCGGCGTCGGCGTGTTGCCGAAGTCCATCCGGCAGGCGCACATTGTTGAAAATGCCGACGCCGTGCTTAGAATGAGTCCGCTGCCTGACGAGGTGCATCAGGCTATGGCGTCGATGGAGTGCGGCCAGCATTTCTGCTGGAATCCCACCGCTATTCGGTGATGAGGCTTTGGGGGTGGGGGATGGACAGGTGAGGGACGTTCTGGAGTGCTTAGGTGTTTTCTTTTTTGAGTGTGGATCTTTGCAGTCATGAATAGAATTATTGCTAAGGATGTTAAATTTAGGGAAATAAGATGATTTCATAGTGATAACAATACGTAAGTCTTTGTCTGCTTCTTTCTGTTCGTCTGTGCTTTCTTGTTTGTCTGTCCGTCGGTTTTTATTTATGTATTTCTGTCTCTCTGTCCATCAGCCTGTCAGCTTCTTTCTGCTCGACTGTCTGTCTGTGTGTGCCTGTCTGTCTGTCTCTCTGTCTGTCTGACTGCCTGTCTGTCTGTCTGTCTGTCTGTCTGTCTGACTGCCTGTCTGTCTGTCTGTCTGTCTGTCTGTCTGACTGTCTGTGTGTGCCTGTCTGTCTGTCTGGCTGTCTGGCTATCTGTGTCTGTCTGTGTGTCTGTCTGTCTGTCTGTCTGTCTGACTGTCTGTGTGTGCCTGTCTGTCTGTCTGTCTGTCTGTCTGTCTGTCTGTCTGTCTGTCTGTCTGTCTGACTGTCTGTCTCTCTGTCTGTCTGTCTGTCTGTCTGTCTGTCTGTCTGTGTGTCTATCTGTCTGTCTGACTGCCTGTCTGTCTGTCTGTCTGTCTGTCTGTCTGACTGCCTGTCTGTCTGTCTGTCTGTCTGTCTGTCTGTCTGACTGTCTGTGTGTGCGTGTCTGTCTGTCTGACTGTCTGTGTGTGCCTGTCTGTCTGTCTCTCTGTCTGTCTGACTGTCTGTGTGTGCCTGTCTGTCTGTCTGTCTGTCTGACTGCCTGTCTGTCTGTCTGTCTGTCTGACTGTCTGTCTGTCTGTCTGTCTGTCTGTCTCTATTTATCTGTCTATCTAACTGGTAAAACGCATCTTTGTGTGCATCCTTTTGTCTAAATATTAGTTTTCTTTAGTCAGTTATACCTCTGACTAATCTGTGTTACTGTCTGCCAATCTATCTTTATTTTTAGCAATAAAAGAAACTTAACGCATTCGACCAAAATATTTTTATTTGCTAATAAGCGGTGCTTTGATATGTTTTAAACGTATTTATAGTAGGCTCCGATATGCTATTCGGTTTGGTTCGATGATTGTGTTTGTTTTGTCTTGAAGGCGGTTACGTATTTTTGTTTTTGGTTTACTGGTTGAAAAAGCGAGATTCTCGTCATTTCATTTGGTCTCTCATCTATTTTATTTAGGATGTAAAGTAGGATCCACTGTCGGGTTTTTTGTGGTGATTTTCTTATTCATTGTCCGGTTTTATTGTCACGTGATTTTTCAGTTTGTCATCATTTCGGTTTAAAACGCTTGTTAGTTAATAAGTTTATAATTTGATTTTTTTGCTTAGAACATGTACATAATCTACGGCTCATCATATTTTCACACATTTGTTGCCATTTTTTTCTCTCACTATAGATCTGCTTTTAGGCTTCGTTATTTTCTTAACCTTGTTTGTTCATTTCAGTTCTTAAGCATATTCATAAATTATAATAAAGGTTTTTCGATATTTAATTAACGTTGGACTATTATTTGCAGTGTCATTCCCGCAACAAAAGGACCAGGAGAATTAAGTCGGGGTTAATTACGATTTTTTTAATTAGAGAAAAAAATACGGATAGAACATATTTAACTGCCATTAGTTAATAGCTACAGCTGGTATTACGAGTACAAGTTAATCGTGTCGCCTACGAGACAAATTTTAATTATTGTCATTTTAAAAAATATCGTAAAATGTCCTAATATCGTTAACATTGTTTTTAATGTTGTTAAATTTGGTATAGTATTTTTTGCTATAATTATAAATCGCAAAATTATTTAAAATTTGGCTTCTGATCTGCATGTATGCTATTATAAGAACTTACGTATGGTTTTTTTGTTGTTTTATTTTAATATCTATATTTTGCCATTCTTGCATATACATGTTTGATTTATTTTTCCGCATTAGATTGCCTTCGTTTTTACTTGTTGATTTTACCGTTTATGAGTTTAACTTAGGTAGTTTAAAAGCTTACATTTAAGGCCTATACATTAAGACAGGAAGTTTAGCAGAGCTGGGGTGTTAAGTGTGTACATTGGAGGGCAGGCAGGAAGGTTAGCAGAGCTGGGGTGTTAAGTGTGTACATTGGAGGGCAGGCAGGAAGGTTAGCAGAGCTGGGGTGTTAAGTGTGTACATTGGAGGGCAGGCAGGAAGGTTAGCAGAGCTGGAGTGTTAGGTGTGTACATTGGAGGGCAGGCAGGAAGGTTAGCAGAGCTGGGGTGTTAGGTGTGTACATTGGAGGGCAGCCAGGAAGGTTAGCAGAGCTGGGGTGTTAGGTGTGTACATTGGAGGGCAGCCAGGAAGGTTAGCAGAGCTGGGGTGTTAGGTGTGTACATTGGAGGGCAGGCAGGAAGGTTAGCAGAGCTGGGATGTTAAGTGTGTAAACTGGAGGGCAGGCAGGAAGGTTAGCAGAGCTGGGGTGTTAAGTGTGTACATTGGAGGGCAGGCAGGAAGGTTAGCAGAGCTGGGGTGTTAAGTGTGTACGTTGGAGCGCAGGCAGGAAGGTTAGAGGAGCTGGGGTGTTAAGTGTGTACATTGGAGGGCAGGCGGGAAGGTTAGCAGAGCTGGAGTGTTAGGTGTGTACGTTGGAGCGCAGGCAGGAAGGTTAGAGGAGCTGGGGTGTTAAGTGTGTACATTGGAGGGCAGACAGGAAGGTTAGGGGAGCTGAGGTGTTAAGTGTGTACATCGGAGGGCAGGCAGGAAGGTTAGAGGTTAGGAGGGGGGCGTCAGGTTTAATGCGGCAAAATGTCAGCTTAGCTCGTAAGAAGTTATTGTGGGCGAGGACTATACGCTCGTAACAGACATTAATAACCAAACGAAGCAATTTTATTCCTCAGCCACTGAGCAAGCAGCTTTCGCGTCAGTCTCAGCAGCACTGCATCAGCATGAGCAATGCTCACCACCCAGAGTCTAATCAAACTCTGCCGCAGGCGCTGCATGACCTACGCCAGGGCTTTGAAATCTTTAAAGCCGCTACTGCAGGCAGTGCACCCGGATCTGTTTGAAAGCGAGCCCAAGCTGCAGGCTGTCAATTTGGCGTCGTTGCAGCGGCTGCACATGCTGCTAAGCGATCTCAGTCAGGGCCGCGCTGTCCACGGCTCTCGTCACGCCTTCCAGTTCCATTTGAAGCGGACTGGAGGCGTTGCGGATGTGGCTACGACCTTGAATGTTACGGCCAGCAATGGACGGTTGGACGATTCTGTCAGGCAGATTCTCGGTCAGCTGGACGGGTCCGGCAGAGGTCTGTTTTAAAGTTGATGAATTTTGCGAGTCTACTGACTGATTGACAATCTATTGGCTGACTGACACAATCTACTAACTTACTGACACAATCTACTACTGACTGACACGATCTACTAACTTACTGACACAATCTACTGACTGACTGACACAATCTACTGACTTACTGACACGATCTACTAACTTACTGACACAATCTACTGACTTACTGACACGATCTTATGACTGACTGACTCAATCTAATGACTTACTGACACAATCTACTGGCTGACTGACACAATCTACTGACTTACTGACACGATCTACTGACTTACTGACACAATCTACTGACTGACCGACACAATCTACTGACTTACTGACACAATCTACTGACTTACTGACACGATCTACTGACTTACTGACACAATCTACTAACTTACTGACACAATCTACTGACTGACTGACACAATCTACTGACTTACTGACACGATCTACTGACTTACTGACAATCTAATGACTGAATGACTCAATCTACTGACTGACTGACTTAATCTAATGACTGACTGACACGATATACTGACTTACTTACACAATCTACTGACTTACTGACACAATCTAATGACTGACTGACACAATCTACTGACTTACTGACAATCTACTGACTTACTGACACAATCTACTGACTGACTGACTCAATCTACTGACTTACTGACACAATCTACTAACTTACTGACACAATCTACTGACTGACTGACACAATCTACTGACTTACTGACACAATCTACTGACTGACTGACACAATCTACTGACTTACTCACACAATCTACTAACTTACTGACACAATCTACTGACTGACTGACACAATCTACTGACTTACTGACACGATCTACTAACTTACTGACAATCTAATGACTGAATGACTCAATCTACTGACTGACTGACTTAATCTAATGACTGACTGACACGATATACTGACTTACTTACACAATCTACTGACTTACTGACACAATCTAATGACTGACTGACACAATCTACTGACTTACTGACAATCTACTGACTGACCGATACAACTGACTGAATGGCCCAACCTACTCACTGACTGATTTGGTCTACTGTAATCACGTCACTGACGATTTTTATTTCTACTTTTCCCACAATCACAGCAGATGGACCCGACACGCCGATACGAAACTCAACCACGGGCCATTCGAATTTCTCCTCTTTTCGTTCGGCACCCGAGCCAGCGTCGTCAGCAACACCCAGCTATGATTCCAGCAACGATTTGGCGCGATGGCTTGCCACGGTAGCGTCCGATGCTCGCGCCAAATCGGCGCGTTCTCGTCAAATCTACGACGCCTGCGTCCGACTAGAAGCGGTGCTATCCAATAGAACGGGAGCCGCCAGTATACGCTGGCAGTCCGACTGGACTTTGGGCCATTATCTGCGGAGTCTGAGCGCTCTGGAGACTCTGCTTAGCACCAGGCCGGGCCTCGGTGACCGACTCGCTGGCCGCCGTATCGTGTTTGCGCCGGGCAAAACCGGCGTCGGCGTGTTGAACTCAGACCGACTGCTGAATCCAGCCGACGTGCCGGAGGCTTGGCTGGCGGCACTGCTGCCTGACGAGGTTGGTCTTAGTGCGTAACATACATTTGGTGTGGTTTAGCGTGAATTCACATTTTTTCAAATTTAGTATATTGGACTAGCTTTCTGTGCCCCTTTCCAGCTACACTCTGTCCCCCTTTCTAGCTAAATTCTGTCCCCATTTCTAGCTACACTCTGTCCCCATTTCTAGCTACACTCTGTCCCCCTTTCTAGCTAAATTCTGTCCCCATTTCTAGCTACCCTCTGTCCCCCTTTCTAGCTACCCTCTGTCCCCCTTTCTAGCTAAATTCTGTCCCCATTTCTAGCTACACTCTGTCCCCCTTTCTAGCTAAATTCTGTCCCCATTTCTAGCTACACTCTGTCCCCATTTCTAGCTAAATTCTGTCCCCATTTCTAGCTACACTCTGTCCCCATTTCTAGCTACACTCTGTCCCCATTTCTAGCTACACTCTGTCCCCATTTCTAGCTACACTCTGTCCCCATTTCTAGCTACACTCTGTCCCCATTTCTAGCTACACTCTGTCCCCATTTCTAGCTACACTCTGTCCCCATTTCTAGCTACCCTCTGTCCCCATTTCTAGCTACCCTCTGTCCCCATTTCTAGCTACACTCTGTCCCCATTTCTAGCTACCCTCTGTCCCCATTTCTAGCTACCCTCTGTCCCCCTTTCTAGCTACACTCTGTCCCCCTTTCTAGCTACATTCTGTGCCCCTTTCTAGCTACATTCTGTCCCCCTTTCTAGCTACATTCTGTGCCCATTTCTAGCTACCCTCTGTCCCCCTTTCTAGCTACCCTCTGTCCCCCTTTCTAGCTACCCTCTGTCCCCCCTTTCTAGCTACACTCTGTCCCCCTTTTCCGAAAACTTTCCATTTATATCGGCAGAATGACACTATTTCAAATAAACTGCTCCGTAAACTTTTTCATTCAGGTGGCTGTCAAGCCTCAGCTGGATCGGATTGCCAGGCTAGAACGGGCCGTTTCTATTTTGCTACACGGTGTTCGAATAGTTCGACATTCGAGCGTGCATAGCTCGGTCACACTGGTGGAATACGAGGCCTGCTTGTTGCGACTGCTCTCCGGTCTGGCCAGCCTGTATCGACGACTGTACGCCGATAGAAAATTTCGAAAATCGTTTAGTCGGGTAGATTTGACGGCCAAGTACAACCTGACGGAGTTGACGGTAGCGGTGGAAGATTCTAGCGGTCACGTGACCCGTTCGGCTAAGCCCGACTCGCCCGTGGTTTGCCCGGTGAGGAATCCAGCGTTTCAACTGTTGGAAACGCTGATTGCTCTGGCTGCGGGCGATGCGGATGAGAGGAAGAATCAACGCAAGGAAACCAATGACAGGTAATTTTGCCTGTAATTCCACGCCATTTCAGTGCCAGATTCCACGCCATTCTAGTGCCAGATTCCATGCCATTCTAGTGTCGCATTCCACGCCATTCTAGTGCCAGATTCCATGCCATTCTAGTGTCGCATTCCACGCCATTCCAGTGCCAGATTCCACGCCATTCCGGTGCCAGATTCCATGCCATTCTAGTGTCGCATTCCACGCCATTCCAGTGCCAGATTCCATGCCATTCCAGTGCAAGATTCCACGCCATTCTTGTTCTAGATTCCACGCCATTTAGTGCCAGATTCCATGCCATTCCAGTGCCAGATTCCACGCCATTTAGTGCCAGATTCCATGCCATTCCAGTGCCAGATTCCACGCCATTCTTGTTCTAGATTCCACGCCATTCTAGTGCCAGATTCCACGCCATTCCAGTGCCAGATTTCACGCCATTCTAGTGCCAGATTCCATGCCATTCCAGTGCCAGATTCCACGCCATTCTTGTTCTAGATTCCACGCCATTCTAGTGCCAGATTCCACGCCATTCTAGTGCCAGATTCCATGCCATTCTAGTGTCGCATTCTACGCCATTCCATTGCCAGATTCCACGCCATTCCAGTGCCAGATTCCACGCCATTCTTGTTCTAGATTCGACGCCATTCTAGTGCCAGATTCCACGCCATTCTTGTTCTAGATTCCACGCCATTCTAGTGCCAGATTCCATGCCATTCTAGTGTTGCATTCTACGCCATTCCATTGCCAGATTTCACGCCATTCCAGTGCCAGATTCCACGCCATTCCAGTGCCAGATTCCACGCCATTCTTGTTCTAGATTCCACGCCATTCTAGTGCCAGATTCCACGCCATTCTAGTGCCAGATTCCACGCCATTCCAGTGCCAGATTCCACGCCATTCCAGTGCCAGATTCCATGCCATTCCACTGCAAGATTCCACGCCATTCTAGTGCCAGATTCCATGCCATTCCAGTGCCAGATTCCACGCCATTCTTGTTCTAGATTCCACGCCATTTAGTGCCAGATTCCATGCCATTCCAGTGCCAGATTCCACGCCATTCTTGTTCTAGATTCCACGCCATTCTAGTGCCAGATTCCACGCCATTCCAGTGCCAGATTTCACGCCATTCTAGTGCCAGATTCCATGCCATTCCAGTGCCAGATTCCACGCCATTCTTGTTCTAGATTCCACGCCATTCTAGTGCCAGATTCCACGCCATTCTAGTGCCAGATTCCATGCCATTCTAGTGTCGCATTCTACGCCATTCCATTGCCAGATTCCACGCCATTCCAGTGCCAGATTCCACGCCATTCTTGTTCTAGATTCGACGCCATTCTAGTGCCAGATTCCACGCCATTCTTGTTCTAGATTCCACGCCATTCTAGTGCCAGATTCCACGCCATTCCAGTGCCAGATTTCACGCCATTCTAGTGCCAGATTCCATGCCATTCCAGTGCCAGATTCCACGCCATTCTTGTTCTAGATTCCACGCCATTCTAGTGCCAGATTCCACGCCATTCTAGTGCCAGATTCCATGCCATTCTAGTGTCGCATTCTACGCCATTCCATTGCCAGATTCCATGCCATTCCAGTGCAAGATTCCACGCCATTCTAGTGCCAGATTCCATGCCATTCCAGTGCCAGATTCCACGCCATTCTTGTTCTAGATTCCACGCCATTTAGTGCCAGATTCCATGCCATTCCAGTGCCAGATTCCACGCCATTCTTGTTCTAGATTCCACGCCATTCTAGTGCCAGATTCCACGCCATTCCAGTGCCAGATTTCACGCCATTCCAGTGCCAGATTCCATGCCATTCCAGTGCCAGATTCCACGCCATTCTAGTGCCAGATTCCATGCCATTCCAGTGCCAGATTCCACGCCATTCTTGTTCTAGATTCCACGCCATTCTAGTGCCAGATTCCACGCCATTCCAGTGCCAGATTTCACGCCATTCTAGTGCCAGATTCCATGCCATTCCAGTGCCAGATTCCACGCCATTCTTGTTCTAGATTCCACGCCATTCTAGTGCCAGATTCCACGCCATTCTAGTGCCAGATTCCATGCCATTCTAGTGTCGCATTCTACGCCATTCCATTGCCAGATTCCACGCCATTCCAGTGCCAGATTCCACGCCATTCTTGTTCTAGATTCGACGCCATTCTAGTGCCAGATTCCACGCCATTCTTGTTCTAGATTCCACGCCATTCTAGTGCCAGATTCCACGCCATTCCAGTGCCAGATTTCACGATATTCTAGTGCCAGATTCCATGCCATTCCAGTGCCAGATTCCACGCCATTCTTGTTCTAGATTCCACGCCATTCTAGTGCCAGATTCCACGCCATTCTAGTGCCAGATTCCATGCCATTCTAGTGTCGCATTCTACGCCATTCCATTGCCAGATTCCACGCCATTCCAGTGCCAGATTCCACGCCATTCTAGTGCCAGATTCCATGCCATTCTAGTGTCGCATTCCACGCTATTCCATTGCCAGATTCCACGCCATTCCAGTGCCAGATTTCACGCCATTCTAGTGCCAGATTTCACGCCATTCTAGTGCCAGATTTCACGGCCAGAATTACCCACTTTTCCTAAACTCTCACTCCCAGGTTCAGCGGTGGCAGCAGAGCCACAGTGGACTGGGCGCTTGTCACCGAGCTGTCAGAGCAGTGCGTCATTAAGCACAGCCTCGAGTCTGTCAGCGTTGATTCGAGCTTGTCAGCCGCTGACGCCGTAGCCTGTCTTGAACGGCTGCTAACGCTATCTGTGACCAATTTGAACTTGAAAGATTTGCGATTAAGAATTACTAGATTTCGTTCCGTGCTGGATAGCGGAGAGATTTGTGTTGCTATGGGCGACGTTTAGTTGTTTTTTTTGCTAATTGTTTTGTTTTCATAAAGCTACATATCAGACCTGTAGATTTTTTGTCACGAAAGTGGCTTAAATTTTGTTTCTGAGCAATGCTTTTTTGCATCGAATTTCGATGCGATCCTTGTGTCTCCAACTTAAATTAATGTGTCTGTACTGTCTGCAGTTGCAGTGTCTGTAACACTGAAATGTCTGTAAGTGCAGTGTCTGTAACACTGAACTGTCTGTAGGTACAGTGTCTGTAACACTGAACTGTCTGTAGGTACAGTGTCTGTAACACTGAACTGTCTGTAGGTACAGTGTATGTAACACTGAACTGTCTGTAGGTACAGTGTCTGTAACACTGAACTGTCTGTAGGTACAGTGTCTGTAACACTGAACTGTCTGTAGGTGCAGTGTCTGTAACACTGAACTGTCTGTAGGTACAGTGTCTGTAACACTGAACTGTCTGTAGGTACAGTGTCTGTAACACTGAAGTGTCTGTAGGTACAGTGTCTGTAACACTGAACTGTCTGTAGGTACAGTGTCTGTAACACTGAACTGTCTGTAGGTACAGTGTCTGTAACACTGAAATGTCTGTAAGTGCAGTGTCTGTAACACTGAACTGTCTGTAGGTACAGTTTCTGTAACACTGAACTGTCTGTAAGTGCAGTGTCTGTAACACTAAACTGTCTGTAGGTACAGTGTCTGTAACACTGAACTGTCTGTAGGTACAGTGTCTGTAACACTGAACTGTCTGTAGGTGCAGTGTCTGTAACACTGAACTGTCTGTAGGTACAGTGTCTGTAACACTGAACTGTCTGTAGGTACAGTGTATGTAACACTGAACTGTCTGTAGGTACAGTGTCTGTAACACTGAACTGTCTGTAGGTACAGTGTCTGTAACACTGAACTGTCTGTAGGTGCAGTGTCTGTAACACTGAACTGTCTGTAGGTACAGTGTCTGTAACACTGAACTGTCTGTAGGTACAGTGTCTGTAACACTGAAGTGTCTGTAGGTACAGTGTCTGTAACACTGAACTGTCTGTAGGTACAGTGTCTGTAACACTGAACTGTCTGTAGGTGCAGTGTCTGTAACACTGAACTGTCTGTAGGTGCAGTGTCTGTAACACTGAACTGTCTGTAGGTACAGTGTCTGTAACACTGAACTGTCTGCAGTTGCAGTGTCTGTAACACTGAACTGTCTGTAGGTGCAGTGTCTGTAACACTGAACTGTCTGTAGGTACAGTGTCGGTAACACTGAACTGTCTGTAGGTGCAGTGTCTGTAACACTGAACTGTCTGTAGGTACAGTGTCTGTAACACTGAACTGTCTGTAGGTACAGTGTCTGTAACACTGAACTGTCTGTAGGTACAGTGTCTGTAACACTGAACTGTCTGTAGGTACAGTGTCTGTAACACTGAACTGTCTGTAGGTACAGTGTCTGTAACACTGAAATGTCTGTAAGTGCAGTGTCTGTAACACTGAACTGTCTGTAGGTACAGTGTCTGTAACACTGAACTGTCTGTAGGTACAGTTTCTGTAACACTGAACTGTCTGTAGGTACAGTGTCTGTAACACTGAACTGTCTGTAGGTACAGTGTCTGTAACACTGAAATGTCTGTAAGTGCAGTGTCTGTAACACTGAAATGTCTGTAGGTACAGTGTCTGTAACACTGAACTGTCTGTAGGTGCAGTGTCTGTAACACTGAACTGTCTGTAGGTACAGTGTCTGTAACACTGAACTGTCTGTAGGTACAGTGTCTGTAACACTGAACTGTCTGTAGGTACAGTGTCTGTAACACTGAAATGTCTGTAAGTGCAGTGTCTGTAACACTGAAATGTC
Source organism: Macrostomum cliftonense (assembly GCA_950096795.1). Classification (NCBI taxonomy): domain Eukaryota; kingdom Metazoa; phylum Platyhelminthes; family Macrostomidae; genus Macrostomum; species Macrostomum cliftonense. The sequence goes on from CATNEM010000145.1 coordinate 393,616, forward strand.
TGTAGGTACAGTGTCTGTAACACTGAACTGTCTGTAGGTGCAGTGTCTGTAACACTGAACTGTCTGTAGGTACAGTGTCTGTAACACTGAACTGTCTGTAGGTACAGTGTCATAACTTACACTTTACTGTAGCTGGTAGCTAATTGCTGAGCTTTCTAAAATTTTACATCCTTATGAATACAGATTCTATATTTTATATTAATAAACATGCAGTTGTTTGATGTAAAAACTATAAAGTAAAATATACAAATTACTGAATCTAGATGAATTTAAGTCCTGCCGAATCTAATAAACATTCTGCTATTTTTTCAGTCACGAATTTCTTTCCTTTGTTAGAAAATATTTCTCTATCTACAATATTTAGCTTTGCCTAGAGCAATTAATCACAAACTAGTACAAAACAGCCTTTGTTTAAATGCGTAGAGTTTTCCCAACTAGAATCTTCCCTCAGCCTATAAAGAAGATTTGGTCAGCTCGTCAGTGTCGCTGACTTCGACCCCTCTTTACTCGTGTCTGCTTTTGCCAACATGAGCTGTTGCGTGCCCGAAGATTTCAAATCATCTTCGCAAATTGAATTTTTTGTAGCGAGGCGGGCTTGTGCGTGTAGTATCAATAGGATAGCGTTTTGTGTCTCCCCCTGCCCCTAGTAGTTCCATTTTTATCAGTTTTCCCTGCCTAAAATCTGAGCTGAGCTGGTGGATTTTTGTATAAAATTATCCCGACGTAAGTGCAGTTAAAACGCGTCAAGGTTCGTAGCTTCAAGGTCTGCATGTTAGACACTGTATAGTCAGCTGTTCTGATGCAGAGTCTGTCAGACACTTTATAAAGTCAGCTGTTCTGATGCAGAGTCTGTCAGACACAGGACAGAGTCAGCTGTTCTGATGCAGAGTCTGTCAGACACTTTATAAAGTCAGCTGTTCTGATGCAGAGTCTGTCAGACACTTTATAAAGTCAGCTGTTCTGATGCAGAGTCTGTCAGACACTGTATAGAGTCAGCTGTTCTGATGCAGAGTCTGTCAGACACTTTATAAAGTCAGCTGTTCTGATGCAGAGTCTGTCAGACACTTTATAAAGTCAGCTGTTCTGATGCAGAGTCTGTCAGACACAGGACAGAGTCAGCTGTTCTGATGCAGAGTCTGTCAGACACTTTATAAAGTCAGCTGTTCTGATGCAGAGTCTGTCAGACACTTTATAAAGTCAGCTGTTCTGATGCAGAGTCTGTCAGACACTGTATAGAGTCAGCTGTTCTGATGCAGAGTCTGTCAGACACTTTATAAAGTCAGCTGTTCTGATGCAGAGTCTGTCAGACACTGTATAGAGTCAGCTGTTCTGATGCACAGTCTGTCAGACACTGTATAGAGTCAGCTGTTCTGATGCAGAGTCTGTCAGACACTGTATAGAGTCAGCTGTTCTGATGCAGAGTCTGTCAGACACTGTATAGAGTCAGTTGTTCTGATGCAGAGTCTGTCAGACACTGTATAGAGTCAGCTGTTCTGATGCAGAGTCTGTCAGACACTTTATAAAGTCAGCTGTTCTGATGCAGAGTCTGTCAGACACTGTATAGAGTCAGCTGTTCTGATGCAGAGTCTGTCAGACACTTTATAAAGTCAGCTGTTCTGATGCAGAGTCTGTCAGACACTTTATAAAGTCAGCTGTTCTGATGCAGAGTCTGTCAGACACAGGACAGAGTCAGCTGTTCTGATGCAGAGTCTGTCAGACACTTTATAAAGTCAGCTGTTCTAATGCAGAGTCTGTCAGACACTGTATAGAGTCAGCTGTTCTGATGCACAGTCTGTCAGACACTGTATAGAGTCAGCTGTTCTGATGCAGAGTCTGTCAGACACTGTATAGAGTCAGCTGTTCTGATGCAGAGTCTGTCAGACACTGTATAGAGTCAGCTGTTCTGATGCAGAGTCTGTCAGACACTGTATAGAGTCAGCTGTTCTGATGCAGAGTCTGTCAGACACTTTATAAAGTCAGCTGTTCTGATGCAGAGTCTGTCAGACACTGTATAGAGTCAGCTGTTCTGATGCAGAGTCTGTCAGACACTTTATAAAGTCAGCTGTTCTGATGCAGAGTCTGTCAGACACTTTATAAAGTCAGCTGTTCTGATGCAGAGTCTGTCAGACACAGGACAGAGTCAGCTGTTCTGATGCAGAGTCTGTCAGACACTTTATAAAGTCAGCTGTTCTGATGCAGAGTCTGTCAGACTCGTAATCATGCATTTGTGATTGACATAGTTAATATTTAAGCACTTTTAGCCAATTTTATTTGAATTATCTTGGCAATTCAACAAGTGCATCTCCGGTTAAAATGTCGATATTTTCAATGCCGAACTCCTGAGCGATATTTTATAGTGAGGTGGGGAGGGTTGTCGTCACTCGTCGCATATACTAGCTGGCTAGTTCGGAAATCTGCAGAACGTGAAGGAACTTTCAGTTCCCCTACCCACCCCCCTGCCTATCTGTCTCTTCCCGTCTATCCCCCTTGCCCCTCTCAATCGGCCGCTGTCGTCCTTCAATTTCTGTACGCTTGACTGCTACTGATAAGAAGCAAGTGATTCAGTTCTACTTCTATATTCGCCTCAGGATTGATACATAAATGAAGCTAGAGAGATAATTGCTCCATGCAGTCTCTCGTATGGCTAGATACTTTAATGTACTAAGCCCTCTGCGACAGCCACTCAAGGATCTTTCATTGGCTATGCCTGCTGCTTTTTGTCAAGTCAATCATCGTTATTTTGATGCAGACACTAAAAGAGAGATGTTTTTTAATATGAGCGGAAGTATTTAGCTATATTATCGTCAATGGGGAAACACTGGGATAACTTGTTGTTCATGCAATGAGGGCATGTCACTAGCTAGTAGAGAGCAGATGTCATATCATTCTTAATGGTTTCCTTCGATACAACAGGTTTAGGGCAAGTCCTAAAAGTTAAGCACCGATTCTACAGGTCTAGCGCCATTCCTACAGGTTTAGCCCGAATCCTACAGGTTTAGCGCCAATCCTACAGGTTTAGCGCCATTCCTACAGGTTTAGCGCCATTCCTACAGGTTTAGCGCCATTCCTACAGGTTTAGCGCCAATCCTACAGGTTTAGCGCCAATCCTACAGGTTTAGCGCCAATCCTACAGGTTTAGCGCCAATCCTACAGGTTAAGCGCCAATCCTACAGATTAAGCACCATTCCTACAGGTTTAGCGCCATTCCTACAGGTTTAGCGCCATTCCTACAGGTCTAGCGCGAATCCTACAGGTTTAGCGCCATTCCTATAGTTTTAGCGCCAATCCTACAGGTTTAGCGCCATTCCTACAGGTTTAGCGCCATTCCTACAGGTTTAGCGCCATTCCTACAGGTTTAGCGCCAATCCTACAGGTTAAGCGCCAATCCTACAGGTTAAGCACCAATCCTACAGGTTAAGCGCCAATCCTACAGGTTAAGCGCCATTCCTACAGGTTTAGCGCGAATCCTACAGGTCTAGCGCGAATCCTACAGGTTTAGCGCCATTCCTATAGTTTTAGCGCCAATCCTACAGGTTTAGCGCCAATCCTACAGGTTTAGCGCCATTCCTACAGGTTTAGCGCCATTCCTACAGGTTTAGCGCCAATCCTACAGGTTAAGCGCCAATCCTACAGGTTAAGCACCATTCCTACAGGTTTAGCGCCATTCCTACAGGTCTAGCGCGAATCCTACAGGTTTAGCGCCATTCCTATAGTTTTAGCGCCAATCCTACAGGTTTAGCGCCAATCCTACAGGTTTAGCGCCAATCCTACAGGTTTAGCGCCAATCCTACAGGTTAAGCGCCAATCCTACAGGTTAAGCACCATTCCTACAGGTTTAGCGCCATTCCTACAGGTCTAGCGCAAATCCTACAGGTTTAGCGCCATTCCTATAGTTTTAGCGCCAATCCTACAGGTTTAGCGCCATTCCTACAGGTTTAGCGCCATTCCTACAGGTTTAGACCCATTCACAAAGGTTTAGCGCCAATCCTTCAGGTTAAGCGCCAATCCTACAGGTTTAGTGCGAATCCTACAGGTTTAGCGCCAATCCTACAGGTTTAGCGCCATTCCTACAGGTTTAGCGCCATTCCTACAGGTTTAGCGCAAATCCTACAGGTTTAGCGCCAATCCTACAGGTTTAGCGCCAATCCTACAGGTTTAGCGCCAATCCTACAGGTTTAGCGCCAATCCTACAGGTTTAGCGCCATTCCTACAGGTTTAGCGCCATTCCTACAGGTTAAGCGCAAATCCTACAGGTTTAGCGCCATTCCTACAGGTTTAGCGCCAATCCTACAGGTTAAGCGCAAATCCTACAGGTTTAGCGCCATTCCTACAGGTTTAGCGCCAATCCTACAGGTTTAGCGCCAATCCTACAGGTTTAGCGCCAATCCTACAGGTTTAGCGCCATTCCTACAGGTTTAGCGCCATTCCTACAGGTTTAGCGCCAATCCTACAGGTTAAGCGCCATTCCTACAGGTTTAGTGCGAATCCTACAGGTTTAGCGCCAATCCTACAGGTTTAGCGCCAATCCTACAGGTTTAGCGCCATTCCTACAGGTTCAGCGCAAATCCTACAGGTTTAGCGCCAATCCTACAGGTTTAGCGCCAATCCTACAGGTTTAGCGCCAATCCTACAGGTTTAGCGCCAATCCTACAGGTTAAGCGCCATTCCTACAGGTTCAGCGCAAATCCTACAGGTTTAGCGCCAATCCTACAGGTTTAGCGCCAATCCTACAGGTTTAGCGCCAATCCTACAGGTTTAGCGCCAATCCTACAGGTTTAGCGCAAATCCTACAGGTTTAGCGCCAATCCTACAGGTTTAGCGCCAATCCTACAGGTTTAGCGCCAATCCTACAGGTTTAGCGCCAATCCTACAGGTTTAGCGCCATTCCTACAGGTTTAGCGCCAATCCTACAGGTTAAGCGCAAATCCTACAGGTTTAGCGCCATTCCTACAGGTTTAGCGCCAATCCTACAGGTTTAGCGCCAATCCTACAGGTTTAGCGCCAATCCTACAGGTTTAGCGCCATTCCTACAGGTTTAGCGCCATTCCTACAGGTTTAGCGCCAATCCTACAGGTTAAGCGCCATTCCTACAGGTTTAGTGCGAATCCTACAGGTTTAGCGCCAATCCTACAGGTTTAGCGCCAATCCTACAGGTTTAGCGCCATTCCTACAGGTTCAGCGCAAATCCTACAGGTTTAGCGCCAATCCTACAGGTTTAGCGCCAATCCTACAGGTTTAGCGCCAATCCTACAGGTTTAGCGCCAATCCTACAGGTTAAGCGCCATTCCTACAGGTTCAGCGCAAATCCTACAGGTTTAGCGCCAATCCTACAGGTTTAGCGCCAATCCTACAGGTTTAGCGCCAATCCTACAGGTTTAGCGCCAATCCTACAGGTTTAGCGCCAATCCTACAGGTTTAGCGTGATTGCTAAAATTTTTTAATAGCTCTTTTTTAATGTCACAAAACTATGTAGCAAAATAAAGTTTATTCGGTAATTAATGAAATCAAACATGAATTTTTACATCTTTAACAAAATTTAAATTACAGCCAAATAATTTGTAAAGAATGAAGGAGGTGCATAAAAAAAACAAAAATCTTAAAATGCGATCCCCCAGCGTCAAATCGAGCTCACCACGCATTCAACCATCATTAATTCTACGCTATCATTTCTAGCAGTTCCATTAGGGTTATTTTGATTCTGCGCATTCCCTTGACGACCAAACCGACGTCGACACAGGCAGCAGCTCGCCGCCTGATCATTTTGATCGTCCAGAGGATTGTCGATCCTTTCCGCTTTTGCGATCGCGTGAAATGAACAAGCTTCAGCAGTCAGCGCTTGGAGTTGATTTCGACTTGCCTGCATTGCAGATATTGAGGGCGTGCCGCTGCCTCCTCCGTCTCGGCCGCCGCCGCCGCCGCCACCGCCGACGCCCCCGACGACACCTTCCGGCGTGTGTCCGGAACGGCACCGTCCACCGGAGCAACCGAACGTTCTAAACAGAATGTGCCGATACTTCTGATTCATGAATGTGTAGAACACTGGGTTAAGGCAGGCATTCGCGTAGCACAGAATCCACGAGGTGATGTAGATTGCGTCGGTTTTTTTCACATCGCTACGGCCGGTCATGATTAGATTGTCCAGCACGTGCCAGGGCAGGTTGGCTAGGAGGAAGGCGGACAGGACGCAGGTGACGGTGCGGAATGATTTGCCGAAACGGTTCGGCTGCACGCTGGCCCTTCGAAGATGATGGTTTCTAGGCGGGTCGCCGCTCGGAGTGCTGGCTTGGTTTTTCTGCTTGTGCGGGTGTTTGGTTGGCGTGTTTTTGGTTGCTGTAGCTGCCAGTAGCCTTTTATTTCAGGCTTTATTTAGTAGCTTTGGCGCCGCCCTTTCCTGTAGCTTTGGCGCCCCACTTTCCAGTAGCTTCAGCGCTCCCCTTTCCAGTAGCTTTGGCGCCCCCTTTAGCTTTGGGGCTCCTTTTCCAGTAGCTTTGGCGCCCCCCTTTCCAGTAGCTTTGGCGCCCCCTTCAGTAGCTTTGGGGCTCCTTTTCCAGTAGCTTTGGCGCCCCCCTTTCTAGTAGCTTTGGCGCCCCCTTTCTAGTAGCTTTGGCGCCCCCTTTAGCTTTGGGGCTTCTTTTCCAGTAGCTTTGGCGCCCCCCTTTCCAGTAGCTTTGGCGCCCCCTTTAGCTTTGGGGCTCCTTTTCCAGTAGCTTTGGCGCCCCCCTTTCTAGTAGCTTTGGCGCCCCCTTTCTAGTAGCTTTGGCGCCCCCTTTCCAGTAGCTTTGGCGCCCCCTTCCAGTAGCTTTAGCGCCCCCTTTCCAGTAGCTTTGGCGCCCCACTTTCCAGTAGCTTTGGCGCCCCACTTTCCAGTAGCTTTGGCGCCCCCTTTCCAGTAGCTTTGGCGCCCCCTTCCAGTAGCTTTAGCGCCCCCTTTCCAGTAGCTTTAGCGCCCCCTTTCCAGTAGCTTTGGTGCCCCCTTTTCGGTAGCTTTGGCGCCCCCTTTCCTGTAGCTTTGGCGTCCCCTTCCCAGTAGCTTTGGTGCCCCCTTTCCAGTAGCTTTGGCGCCCCACTTTCCAGTAGCTTTGGCGCCCCCTTTCTAGTAGCTTTGGCGCCCCCTTTCCTGTAGCTTTGGCGCCCCCTTCCAGTAGCTTTAGCGCCCCCTTTCCAGTAGCTTTGGCGCCCCACTTTCCAGTAGCTTTGGCGCCCCACTTTCCAGTAGCTTTGGCGCCCCCTTTCCAGTAGCTTTGGCGCCCCCTTCCAGTAGCTTTAGCGCCCCCTTTCCAGTAGCTTTAGCGCCCCCTTTCCAGTAGCTTTGGCGCCCCCTTTTCGGTAGCTTTGGCGCCCCCTTTCCTGTAGCTTTGGCGTCCCCTTCCCAGTAGCTTTGGTGCCCCCTTTCCAGTAGCTTTGGCGCCCCACTTTCCAGTAGCTTTGGCGCCCACTTTCCAGTAGCTTTGGCGCCCCCTTCCAGTAGCTTTAGCGCCCCCTTTCCAGTAGCTTTGGCGCCCCACTTTCCAGTAGCTTTGGCGCCCCACTTTCCAGTAGCTTTGGCGCCCCCTTCCCAGTAGCTTTGGCGCCCCCTTTCCAGTAGCTTTGGCGCCCCCTTCCAGTAGCTTTAGCGCCCCCTTTCCAGTAGCTTTAGCGCCCCCTTCCAGTAGCTTTGGCGCCCCACTTTCCAGTAGCTTTGGCGCCCCACTTTCCAGTAGCTTTGGCGCCCCCTTCCCAGTAGCTTTGGCGCCCCCTTTCCAGTAGCTTTGGCGCCCCCCCTTTCTAGTAGCTTTGGCGCCCCCTTTTCGGTAGCTTTGGCGCCCCCTTTCCTGTAGCTTTGGCGTCCCCTTCCCAGTAGCTTTGGCGCCCCCTTTCCAGTAGCTTTGGCGCCCCACTTTCCAGTAGCTTTGGCGCCCCACTTTCCAGTAGCTTTGGCGCCCCACTTTCCAGTAGCTTTGGCGCCCCCCCTTTCCTGTAGCTTTGGCGCCCCCTTTCCAGTAGCCTTGGCGCCCCACTTTCCAGTAGCTTTGGCGCCCCCTTTAGCTTTGGGGCTCCTTTTCCAGTAGCATTCTAGTGCTACCTTTCTAGTAACTTTGGCGCCCCACTTTCCAGTAGCTTTGGCGCCCCCCCTTACCAGTAGCTTTGGCGCCCCCTTCTAGTAGCTTTGGCGCCCCACTTTCCAGTAGCTTTGGCGCCCCCCCCCTTTCCTGTAGCTTCGGCGCCCCCTTACCAGTAGCTTTGGCGCCCCCTTCTAGTAGCTTTGGCGCCCCACTTTCCAGTAGTAGCTTTGGCGCCCCCCCTTTCCTGTAGCTTTGGCGCCCCCTTACCAGTAGCTTTGGCGCCCCCTTCTAGTAGCTTTGGCGCCCCCCCTTTCCTGTAGCTTTGGCGCCCCCTTACCAGTAGCTTTGGCGCCCCCTTCTAGTAGCTTTGGCGCCCCCCCTTTCCTGTAGCTTTGGCGCCCCCTTTCCAGTAGCTTTGGCGCCCCACTTTCCAGTAGCTTTGGCGCCCCCTTTAGCTTTGGGGCTCCTTTTCCAGTAGCATTCTAGTGCTACCTTTCTAGTAACTTTGGCGCCCCACTTTCCAGTAGCTTTGGCGCCCCCCCTTACCAGTAGCTTTGGCGCCCCCCCTTCCCAGTAGCTTTGGCGCCCCCTTCTAGTAGCTTTGGCGCCCCACTTTCCAGTAGCTTTGGCGCCCCCTTTCTAGTAGCTTTGGCGCCCCCTTTAGCTTTGGGGCTTCTTTTCCAGTAGCTTTGGCGCCCCCCTTTCCAGTAGCTTTGGCGCCCCCTTTAGCTTTGGGGATCCTTTTCCAGTAGCTTTGGCGCCCCCCTTTCTAGTAGCTTTGGCGCCCCCTTTCTAGTAGCTTTGGCGCCCCCTTTCCAGTAGCTTTGGCGCCCCCTTTAGCTTTGGGGCTCCTTTTCCAGTAGCTTTGGCGCCCCCCTTTCTAGTAGCTTTGGCGCCCCCTTTCTAGTAGCTTTGGCGCCCCCTTTCTAGTAGCTTTGGCGCCCCCCTTTCCAGTAGCTTTGGCGCCCCCTTCCAGTAGCTTTAGCGCCCCCTTTCCAGTAGCTTTGGCGCCCCACTTTCCAGTAGCTTTGGCGCCCCCTTTCTAGTAGCTTTGGCGCCCCCTTTCTAGTAGCTTTGGCGCCCCCTTTCCAGTAGCTTTGGCGCCCCCTTTAGCTTTGGGGCTCCTTTTCCAGTAGCTTTGGCGCCCCCCTTTCTAGTAGCTTTGGCGCCCCCTTTCTAGTAGCTTTGGCGCCCCCTTTCTAGTAGCTTTGGCGCCCCCCTTTCTAGTAGCTTTGGCGCCCCCTTCCAGTAGCTTTAGCGCCCCCTTTCCAGTAGCTTTGGCGCCCCACTTTCCAGTAGCTTTGGCGCCCCCTTCCAGTAGCTTTAGCGCCCCCTTTCCAGTAGCTTTGGCGCCCAACTTTCTAGTAGCTTTGGCGCCCCACTTTCCAGTAGCTTTGGCGCCCCCTTCCCAGTAGCTTTGGCGCCCCCTTTCCAGTAGCTTTGGCGCCCCCCCTTTCTAGTAGCTTTGGCGCCCCCTTTTCGGTAGCTTTGGCGCCCCCTTTACAGTAGCTTTGGCGCCCCCTTTTCGGTAGCTTTGGGGCTCCCCCCTTTCCAGTAGCTTTGGCGCCCCCCTTTCCAGTAGCTTTGGGGCTCCCCCCTTTCCAGTAGCTTTGGGGCTCCCCCCTTTCCAGTAGCTTTGGCGCCCCCCTTTCCAGTAGCTTTGGGGCTCCCCCCTTTCCAGTAGCTTTGACTCCCCCCTTTCCAGTAGCTTTGGGGCTCCCCCCTTTCCAGTAGCTTTGGCGCCCCCTTCCTACAGCCTTGGCGCCCCCTATCCAGTAGCTTTGGCGCCCCCTTCCAGTAGTTTTGTCGCCTTCTTTCCAGTAGTAGATATGGCGCCTCCTTTTCTGTAGCCTTGGCGCCCCTTTCCAGTAGCCTTGGCGCTTCTTTTTCAATGACTTTGGCGCCCCCCTTTCCAGTAGTCTTAACGCCCCCCCCCCAGTTGAGCGGCTTTGACATCCCTTTTCGGCGCTCCGTTCAGCCTAATAAAAAAATCTTTGCTCCGCTCCCGCACTGCAGCCACTTCCCATTTACTTACCCGCAGACTTCCCCGATGGCCGCAACCGCCGCCGCCGCCGCTGCTGCCGCCGCCGCACATCGCCGCCCCGCCGCCACCCGTCCGCCTGGCGCTCTGCAGTATTCTAAAAACCACAGCCGCATAGAAGAACAACAGCAGGGCGATGGGCAAATAGAGGGCGACAGTTCGCTGCGCCAACGCTGCCGACGTGTTCCCATAGATGGGATGCGAGCAGGCCGCGGCACTGCTGGCATTGCCAGCCGCTCCCTGCTTGGCCCTGTATCCCGTGGCCAGAACCCACACGGGGAAGACGAGGACATTTCTGAACAGTGTGAATCCCCACAGACCGGCGCACAATCTCAACTGATTAGCCCTGTGCATCCATCGTTTGTGCAGGAACACGCAGTTAGTGGCTAAAAATCTGTCGAAAGCTACAGCCGTGACGCTCAGCACGCCGACGTTGGTGCTGACATAATCGGTCAGGATCCACAGATCGCAGGCCCACATTGGCAGGGGCCAGACTGGCTGGCTCAACGTGTCAATCAAATAGCCGGGCAAGGCACAGCAGCCAATCATGACGTCACTGGCCACCATCAGCCAGACGATGAGTGAATGTCCGGGCACTCGATTCAACTGCCGATTGCGGGCAAACGATATTAAAATGGCCAGATTCACTGACGTGATGTAGAGACTTAGGGCGGCTCCTAGACAGCCATAAATCAATCTCTGTTGAAAGCTGTACCGGTGCTTCACCATGTAATTCTTGGTGTAGTTTTCTAATACTGATGAACTGATATTCATTGTGTCAAATTTTTCAAAGAAAACTATTTAGAGATAAAGCTAGGTAAATTTGTAGGGCCTTGGGTCAACTCCACTCCCCGCTTATAGACGTGTTGTTGTCACAATCATTGAGCTCCTTCAGCTGTGATTGGTTCAGAATAGATTTCGACCAATCGGTTAAGTTCTATACCTAATAAGGCTTCAACATATCTTGTGTAAGTCAGACTTTTTGACATTAATTATTGTCAGTAATTATTATGGCTAAGTATAGGCCCCCTCTCTCCGAGTTACTTCTTTTGTCTCAGCTGCTGCTGACGCCCACTAGCTTTTCCGAACCCTTGCTGAGAAGGCATCTATGTTTCTTTTTCGTTTGAAGACTCAACTAGAAAATTATATTTCTTGTTAATTGTTGCGTGTGAGCTACAGAAGGGAAATAGATTACAGATTTTTTGCCTTAGTAGAATTATATGTCTGCATTACTTGTATCTTTCTAATTAAGGGATTTTCTTAAAGAGGCAGTGAGTCTTTCGGTGAGCACTATTTTCTTTGAGATGGACCGAACTTATTTGGCGGCTAATTTATCAAATCTAAATCTATCAAATCAGATCATATCGACCTTAAAATTTTAGTAAGCTTCAAACTTTTCACAACCCCGTATGTAGCTATAGTAAAACATGACCCATCTGCTTTTTGTTAAAATTTGCAAATCTTGTTTGAATAATTTAAAAGTGTAACTTGTACCGAATCGATTTAGAAGCCCCGGGTATAGATTTAGTCTTCTTAACACCGGAAATTACCCGATACAAAATTTGAAAAATAGTACGTAGCTCTGTCTAATTTTAATCCTCAAAAAGTATTTAGCTTTTTTGAACTTCCGCAAACGGGGAAAATAGATTTTTTAGATTTTTTAGTTTTAACAAGAGCTACAACGACTGAAATTAACAAAAGCCTCCGTGCGCTATTTTAGAACCTCTGAACGAAAAAATTTTTCTATTTTATAGGGCTGCATGGTCACAGTCTCAAATTATACGCTAAAGCAGAAACTACTCTTACACTATACAAAGATGTATTTTCTCAACTTTAAAAACCAGTTTCTCTCTACTTCAGTAATTGTATCTTATTTACCGTTCTAAGCTCTAAAAAGACAAGTCAGTCTGGCCTTTTGTTGTCCAAGAGTCTTTTTAAACAGTTTTTTAAGTCACAATTAGCGAAAAATTTGGTTCAGTTTGTGGGACTAAGATACCCTCTCTCTTTTTTCTCTGAAGCTCAAAAGCAGCTATGCAAAAGTGGCCCTTATAACAATTGCCTCTAAAGTCTTTCAAATGTCACCAAATGCAGATAAGAAATTTTCAATTAAGGCTGTTTAGAAAATTTCAGCAAGGAAAAATAAATAAAAGCCATCGTTCTAATTAAGGATATTCCTCTGGACACGTCGCTTTCATCTTCCATTTGGATCTGCAAGGCACATTTGATTCCAACATTCGTACTGCTTTTGATGGCTGATTATTGCGGCTGCACTGTTAATTGGTTAAATGCTTCCGGCACCTTAACGAGGGCCTTGTCTGTCTCCTACTGTACAGTTCCGTTGCTGCTAGCTACTAATTCAATATCCCGGATTAGGGGGATCAAAGATTTTAGGAGAAAAATTTGCGTCGCTCTAATGACATTTAGGCAGCATGTGTGATGTTGGGCTATGCCATAAAAACTATGATGAGGTTTTTAACGATTTTTAGGATATCAGATTTTTTCTGCCACATATTATGGAGCTATCGGTGTGCAAGTGCAACTATTTACGATGATAAATCAGGAATTTTTTTTCACATAACCTAACTTAAAATTCGATCGAAAACTATATGCACTACTTGTATACGTTGTCAGTAATAAAATTTGAAATATAAAAGTATTTTAATGGGGCGCTTAACATCCTATTTTTTACAGAAAAATTACTCTAAAAAACTCTTTTCTCGCTTCTTGTTGGTAGAGAAAAATCACTGCAAGCCATAGAAAATAGTCAAAGTTTAATTCAATAATAATAACTTTTTTGCATATTAAAACAAAACTCTCCGCATTTTAAGCTATTTAACTCGTAAAAGCATCAATAACATCAGCAATAAACTCACACTCTTAAAGAAAGCTGAAGTAGAAAAAGCAACAAATTATCATTTGCTATTGAGCAGTCAAATTTAAAATTAAAATAATTTCCATTAATTTTAGACATCTAAGTTTAACTTATGAAGCAAGCAAATAATCAGAAGAATAAAGGCGAATGAAGCGAAACAAAACTAAAAGCAAAAAGCTCAATTTTTGCCCTTTGCCCTCTAGAAGTCTAAACGCAAATCACTGAAAAAACTGGCTATTTATTGGTTAAAGGTTTGGAGGAAAAATTACCCAATAACACATACATAGCGAGGAGTATATATAGACAAATAACTAAACACTAGATGGGGTGAGTGTGCGTTGCTAATTAATGTATCGACTTCTTGTCACCTAATGTACACTCACGGGGTAAGAGATAGCAAACGGAGGGGGGTGGGTATGGACGATAAGTCTACCCTGCGGCACGGAAATGTACAGTCATAGGGGGTAGAGTGTAAGATAAGTTGGTGAAAGCAGCCCAAAGTAGGTGAGATAGAGTAATGGGGGTCTAATAGAGTGCATTTAATCAATACTTCCATCCACCCATTTGTCGTCACATACTAAAAAAATTAAAATCTAATCAAATAGAGATTGTGTACCAGTTCTAAGGAACTGGTAATTTGTAAGAATGTCAATGTCAGCACATCAAGGAAATCGAGCGGTCATGTTCTTGAAAACGAAAAAAAACGGTGCACTTGTGACTAAATTCTATTGATAACTTGCTCTGTGGAAAACACGGTAAGAAAACAAAAGCAAATTTTAATTAAAAAAAGCAAGGAAATCAAAAGTAAAAATATTGTTTCAATTGCTGCTTTCTCAGACGAGTATTTCATGTCGATTTCGTCTATCAAACATCGGAAATGGCGAATAGCAACGATCTGAGCACTCGAGCTTCGAAGGTGACCGAATTTTTGCCCGGTTGAGGATCCTTCTGTGCTAAGGGGTTTTCTACGAATGCTTTCACTCCGTAGCCGTATCCTGTGGTTGTTGGGGTGGTTTTTTAGTGCGTTAAACTACTAAACATGTTTTGTCTTTAGCCGATTACCTCATTAGCCCAATGTTATAAATAATTATGTCGGTCACGGAATGTGTCAGTGGCTGAATGTGTCAGTTAGTAGCTGAATGTGTCAGTCAGTAGCTGAATGTGTCAGTCAGTAGCTGAATGTCAGTCAGTAGCTGAATGCGTCAGTCAGTAGCTGAATGTGTCAGTCAGTTGCTGAATGTGTCAGTCAGTGGCTGAATGTGTCAGTCAGTAGCTGAATGTGTCAGTCAGTGGCTGAATGTGTCAGTCAGTAGCTGAATGCGTCAGTCAGTAGCTGAATGTGTCAGTCAGTAGCTGAATGTGTCAGTCAGTTGCTGAATGTGTCAGTCAGTAGCTTAGTGTTTCAGTCAGTAGCTAAATGTGTCAGTCGCTGAATGTGTCAGTCAGTAGCTGAATGTTTCAGTCAGTAGCTTAGTGTTTCAGTCAGTAGCTAAATGTGTCAGTAGCTGAATGTGTCAGTCAGTAGCTGAATGCGTCACTTGCTTCTGTCTTCATCGCATTGAGTTCAGGTGTCTCAATTTCTCAAGTCATTACGAGCTATCAATATTATCGAAACAGTTTGTCGGTTTAATGACCATATTTATAATGGAAATAAGTGAATCACTTAACTATAATTCACACCTTTGTAAAAAAACAATATCACTTACTTTCGCAGAGCTCAAGAAATTTAGCGCAATCTTCAACCACCGAGTCTTTGAGGATGATCATGTGCTTGGCCAAATTCTCTAGCAGAGATAGAAAGCACCTCTTGGCGTAGTACCAGGTGTCTGTACCCAACTTCTTTTGATACGGTTCCATACTTTTGATAATGCGGCTGATACCGAATTCGTAGTTGCCTTTCGAACAGTAGAGGGTGCCAATCACCAGGTTAACAATGCAGGAATGAAATATCTTTCTGTCCGGATCTTCGTAGGCCAGCTGCATTGATTAGTAAATATTGTTGGCATTACTGAGATGGGAACACGGATGGGATCAGTGATGGGATGACAGGCTGGGAGATTGATGGGATCAGTGGGAGATTGACGGGATCAGTGGGAGATTGATGGGATCAGTGGGAGATTGATGGGAAGACAGGCTGGGAGATTGATGGGATCAGTGGGAGATTGATGGGAAGACAGGCTGGGAGATTGATGAGATCAGTGGGAGATTGATGGGATCAGTGATGGGATGACAGGTTGGGAGATTGATGGGATCAGCGATGGATGACAGGTTGGGAGATTGATGGGATCAGTGATGGGATGACAGGTTGGGAGATTGATGGGATCAGTGATAGGATGACAGGTTGGGAGATTTATGGGATCGGTGATGGATGACAGGTTGGGAGATTGATGGGATCAGTGATGGATGACAGGTTGGGAGATTGATGGGATCAGTGATGGGATGACAGGTTGGGAGATTGAAGGGATCAGCGATGGATGACAGGTTGGGAGATTGATGGGATCAGTGATGGATGACAGGTTGGGAGATTGATGGGATCAGTGATGGGATGACAGGTTGGGAGATTGAAGGGATCAGCGATGGGATGACAGGCTGGGAGATTGATGGGATCAGTGATGGAATGACAGGTTTGGAGATTGATGGGATCAGTGGGAGATTGGTGGGATCAGTGGGAGACTGATGGGATCAGTGGGAGATTGATGGGATCAGTGATGGGATGACATGGGAGATTGATTGGATCAGGCGATGGATTGGGAGCAATAATTGGTATACAGGCCGAGAATTGGATAAACGGGAACGTAAGATAGAATTCAAACGCAAAGTGGGACGGCAAATAGGTAGGACAAACAATTTATCCCAGTCTCACCTGTTCCTCTTCTTTCTCAATCTTCCGCATCAGCTCCTCAGCATCCTCATTCTGACTGACCATGATGTAGGACACGCACAGGTTAGCAAGTACTGCCGCGCTGACGCCGAGAATGTTTTCGAAATTTTTCTTAACAATCGGCTCGTAGAAGCTGGCGCTCTCCTTGTACTTTTCGCGCATGAACAGCACGTGGGCGACGTTGAGCTTCCAGGCGTCGTGATCGTTGCAGAATTCCACCGAGTTGCGAAATATTTTTTCAACTTCGGCATAGTTCTCTCGGTCCCAATAGATTTTTGCTTGTTGCATTAGCACGGGAATGTAGCGCTCCAGTGCTGCGTGGTGAGGAGGGGAGTCACTTTTAGAGATGATTTTTCATTAACTCGCATATATCAAGGATGAGAAGGATGAGCCATTGCTCCGAGCACTGACCTTCATCGTACTCATTGACAGCTCGTTTCACCGCCTCGTCGTCGTGCTTCTGCCTGGCCTGTTGAACCATCTTGGTGAGCTTCCTGAGCGTCTCCGTCTGTCGACTGGCCATCTCGTCCAATCGTCTGTAGGCCTCCTCAGGCGCTGTTTGGCACAGAATCACCGCCTCGAGAAAGTCTAGCAGATAGCTGGGCAGTAGTTTGTAGGCTAGTTCAGTGCTCTCAGCTAGGACATCCGCTGCTAGATCGTGATAGTCAAACTTGACATAAAGTAGCAGCAGGTTGCCCAGAGTCTCCGGTGGAAAGCTCTCCTGCTGCAGCAGGAACTGCAGGCGTTGAAAGCCACCGGCTGCGTCGGCCTCCATGTTCATCAGGCCGAGGTTATGCAGCGTCACGGGGTCGAGCTCCTCCTCGCTGCGAGGCGGCATATCGGTTAGGGCGTCCTGCGCCTGAGGCACGTTGTGTAAATTGAATTCGATGGCCGCTTTGAGGTTGAAGGCTTCGACTAGAGCAGTTTCGTGTAGCGTTAGTGAGTTGCCAACACTACGCACCTGGAGAGATCGGGTGTTTAACTTATAGAGACAAAATTATGGCTTAAGTTGAAACGAAGCTTTACAAACTGATGCGACGACATTGTGGAATCTTCATGGGACCAAATTTTAGAAGCTTGACGGGACGACATTGTGGGAGCTTGATGGAACGACATTGTGGGAGCTTGATGGGACGACATTGTGCGAGTAGAAGCTTGATGGGACAACATTGTGGAAGCTTGATGGGACGACATTGTGGGAGCTTGATGGAACGACATTGTGGGAGCTTGATGGGACGACATTGTGGAAGCTTGGTGGGATGACATTGTGGAAGCTTGAAGGGACGATATTGTGGAAGCTTGGTGGAACAACATTGTGGAAGCTTGATGGGACGACATTGTGGAAGCTTAGTGGGACGACATTGTGGAAGCTTGATGTGACGACCTTGTGGAAGCTTGTTGGGATGAAATTCTGGAAGCTTTTAATGGACCTCAGGCTGTTTGGATTGAAAAGTTACTGGCCTAAAAATCTAATACTTGGGATACTTATAAGACAACCTATTTCGAATTTTCCAATTTCTTACCTCAATACCTTCCGTGGTCATTCCAACGCCCAGCTCTGGATGATCCCGGATGCCTTTCTCGATGACGTCAGCAATAAACTTGAGCGCCTGGGCGTATTGCCTCATCTGATAGTGGCAAATAGCGATGCTGTAAGCTAAATCTGGTCTGAAACTGACGATCTGCATCGCTTGCGAAAACTTGGCGCACGCCTCCTGGTATTTGCCCTCCTTGTACAGCAGGCACCCAATGTTGATTATCGTATCCGGGTCGTCTTTCGGGCATTGATCAACTAAAGACCGCGAGCCAGCGAAGTCTTCTTCACCGAATTTAATTGCAGCTTCAAGTTTTAAGACCTGGCTTTTGTATTCTGGGTTCTCGATTTGGGCCACAACCTGAGGGAATCAAATTTAGGTGATGGACTAATAAAAAACAAACAAAAAACAACTAACTAACTAACTAACTAACTAACTAACTAACTAACTAACTAACTAACTAACTAACTAACTAACTAACTAACTAACTAACTAACTAACTAACTAACTAACTAACTAACTAACTAACTAACTAACTAACTAACTAACTAACTAACTAACTAACTAACTAACTAACTAACTAACTAACTAACTAACTAACTAACTAACTAACTAACTAACTAACTAACTAACTAACTAACTAACTAACTAACTAACTAACTAACTAACTAAACTAACCTTAACCGCTTGCTGAAACAAGCCAGCCTGATAGAGACTTTGAGCAAAGTAAATCTGATATTCGGGCGAGTCTGGACAAAGCTGAGCGAGCCTCTCGTATGAATCGCTAGCCGATACAAAGTCTTGCATTTGGTAGAAGCAGTAACCAAGCAGGGAAAGAGCAGCCCTAGAGTCTGGATGTGTCGTTAACTGGTGATTCAAAGCACCAACCGCCTCCTTGTAACGATGCTCTTTGATCATGCCGTAAATAGTGGAGGTAAACTGGCCTTCTTTTATGCTGTGAGTCATGGTTGTAATTTTTTGCTGGAATAAGTTTATCGATGGTGATTATGATTAATAATGAGTCACTGTCGTCAATAATGTGCTATTTTAAAGCAAAAACTATTGCTATGGTATTTTATGCGTTTGATGTGATGTAAAATGAAATCAAGCTATTGCTATATTAATTTTTTACTGCCCAATTTACTTATCTAAGTGAGCCAAATATGAGAGCTAACAAAAGCAAGTACTGTAGGCTATAAAATATTTAACTTTAAGTGATTTAAGTTAAACTATAAATCAATAATTTTACTAAAGTTAGTCCAAAAAGCAGCTTTTGGGTATAAGTAGCAAGAAAAAATACTATTGCTTTGACTCAGCCAAAATCTTGTACAAGTCGTTGGATATTAAATGATTTGAGTCTAAAAAATTACAAAACTGTTTGAAAAAAATTTCTGGAAAGATACTTGTGTTTAAGATCTGAATAAAAATTTAGCTGAAATCGAAGCTCAATGTACTTTCGGTGTCGGCCATCGGTTTGTTTCGTTAGTGCTTGCTATTTCGTGCAGGTACACTGTACATTTACTAACTTTAACTGATGCAGGATGATGATTTTGTAGGAAAAGTTGAAAAATACCGATTGGAAAACTAAAAATGTAACTGCATACACCAATGCCTTGAATAAATTAGATTTGACATAATAATAAAATAATAAAATTTATAATAATAGAAAAATATTTTCGTGTTGAATTACTGTACAACTCATATCGCCTTGTGACATAAAATATTTAAAAAATTATTTAGAGCGAGATTTAGGTTGTTTTGTGCTTGAAATTTAGAGCTAAAAAAATTAGAATTTTAATTAAAACAAAAATTGTAAAAAACGTGTTATAATGTTAAAATTCAAATCACCACAAAAACTAGAAATACATAAGAAACCGATACGGCAGATTTAAATCCAGGACACCTTAAGTAATTGTACATTGTGTCTTTTGTAATAAGACTATGTTGTTTTTGTTTTGTGTGTCATTTTTAAAAAATCAACAATTAAAATCTTGAGCTGCTGACTAAAGAGTGAAGGTTTGCCTTTTTGTTTTATGTTTTTTAATTCATATAATACATTACAATATAGCCATTATAGGATGCTAATATTTCATCTTTACATATTAAATAATTATTTAATTATTTATTTATAAGCTAAGTACGAGCTATTAGAACTGGAGCTATTACTAACTAAGTAATAGCTATTACCCTGCTATTTTAGAAAGCAGGGGCTGCTTTCTAATTGTAATTCACAATCAAGATAAAAATAATGAAATATGGATTTGGTAAAAGCAATTACTAATTTTTAGTTTTCTGGACCTATGATAATAAATTAATATTACTAAAATGTTTTTAATTTTAAATATAAATAGGCTATCAATCTTGCAGCTTCTTGCCTTTGTTCTACTTATTTTTCTATTAGCTTAACCTTAGTTGACAGGCTTACTTCTAAGCAATATTTCTTAATTTTCTAGATTTCTTATAGCTTCTATTTAAAATGCAATATTAATTTTATAGTTTTAAGCCTATATAAATCATTTAAAATTGTTATTTAAATAACAGGAGTAAATATCAGGCTTATGAAATAAGTTTAGCAAGATCTAAGTAAAAAAATTGTTTCGCTTTAGTTACTAAAAATATTTTCAATTTATTTTCGTCTCTTTTCTGAGTTTTACTGCTCCCAAGTGCAAGCCACTAGGAACATACCATCTAACTCTTTTCACCATTTTTTATTTTCAAATGTTGAGGATATAAAAATTTGTGTTCCTAAGATTTATGCTATATTATTTGCATAACCCAGGATAATATCAATGATTTTTTATTTATCTTTTTAGTTTATATAATATAGGTATATGTATATTTAATATAAATTTTAAATCTTTATACCTAATTTAATATTTGCTTTGGACTGGCATATAATAAAAACTTGTGTGTAAAATTTTTTTTGCAATTACAAGTTGCAGATACAAATATTTAACATATATATATATATATATATATATATATATACCTTTGTATATCTTTCATATAGCTATAATTTAAATATAAATATGTATATTTATTTATTTAAATCATCTAAATATTTTTCTTTATATAGCATTAAAAGCATTATTTTACTATTCTCTATTTCATTGTATTACTGAAAAAGTAAATAAATAAGCACCATTTTGGTGTGCATATTAGTAATGATAGTAATTATTATTATTACTATAGTTCCATTGATTGCTATGACCTACACTTCTACCCATTGTGCTATGAAATTTGGACCATGAAAATATTATTTTATTGCATTACTGAATTAGTAGTGTAGCTAGAGTATTGCTTTATTTTGTAGCCTTGACAACAGACTAAAATTTTAATGTAGTTATTCTCTAGGCATAATGATTCATAAATTAGCTTAAAATCGTGATCAAAGGCAATAACATAGAAGGATTGACTTTATAACTAAATTAATATTTTATTTGGCCATCTAAAAGTTTAGGAAATTTGATGCATGAAGCTATTAAGATTGTCCTCTCTGATTGGCTAGCCATTCAGCTGTCCTTGTGACAAAGTGGGAATAATTTTGGCTTGTTGGGAAGAATCGGAGACCAGTTGGCAACTGACGAATCCTCGTCTTCCTGTCTGCCTCTGATCTGTACTGCTCCCAAGCCAGCACCAGCACCCCATCCAACTCTCTTCCCCATCCACCATTTCTGCTTCGGTATAACCTGCTGCTTTTCTGCCAGCAACGCCTTGCCTCCCTGCAACTTCCGTTTGTTTAGCCAGGTCTGTCACAGCAGCTCGCTGTGTTCGCTTGTGTTCAGAGAAACTTTGAAAAAAAAACTTTTTTTACAAATCCCAATCTTTGGATTCTTCTTTTGCGATCGGCTATGTAAAAAAGTACTTTAATAGTCAGTTTGTCAGATTTGAATAGCATTTGTTTTAATGAAAGATTATTACTTCTGAACTGACATTAGAAAAATTCTCCTACTCAACTATCGCCTACCGCTTCTTAATGAGTGAGTTGCTTGCAAAATAAAATGCTGCCTTATTGAATGGTTAAAGTATAGTTATTTCTAGAACGTAAATATTCAGTGTAAAGCCAGGACCCTGTTTTAGCCAGTATAAATCTTTGAGGAAAGCTAAATAATTTCATTGGGCTGCTTTGCCCTCGCAAACTCGCATGGCCTAGTCTATCATCTATCCGTCACCCGAATCCTTCTCCGAAGTGTCCGAATTCAACATATCAGCCATCAGCGTGAAAGCCCAGCGCAAACTAGCCAGCGGTTTATCCAATCGTAAAACTGCCCGACTAATTCTTGACGATCGGGCCAACAATTTGTTGGACAAAGCCTATCGAGTGTTGCTGCTAGTGGCGTCGGGTCGCCGCGAGGCTGAAAAAGTCACTAAAAGTATCATAAAATTGGTGGTGAAGATTGGCTTGCTGGCTCGACAGGATCAGTTCAACGGAGACGAAGATGTCGATCTTAGTCGCCAGCTACGACAGAGATTTCGCAATCTGGTGATGTCGGTGAGCAGTTTCCATCGGATTGAATTCACCTACGATCGGTGCTTCCTGTTAGAGCAGCTTGAAGCCTGTCGCAGCTTGTTAATGACCATGCTAGCTGGGCATCTGACTGAGAAGTCACGCGACAAACTGGAACTTGTGTTTGAATTTTTCTGTCGACCTCAAGTGCTGGACGCTGTGTTTCAGGTGCGTTCAGTCAGAATTGTGTTTTAGGAGTTTAGCCATTTTTTTTCACCGAATAATGACTGCACATGAAAGTTGTCTGCAACTCGCACTCGCTCCAGGCTCCGGCAGAATCCAGTTTGCGCACCGCCTTCACACAGCTATGCCGAGAGTTGGACGATTTTGTTGACAATGGTTTCATCTGACTATGCTGATTGACTTCTCTGTGCTTCGGCTTGTTGCTTTAGGCTTCGTTTTTGCTTCGCCATTTTTTTTGGTTGCATCATCAGCTTTTCGACTGGGAAACTCTGCAAAATACTATTTTAGGAGCAAATTTGTAATTTTTCAACACAATTTTTTTCTTCGCTAAACGCACAAGTTTTGAGATTCCTAATTTCCGCAAATTCAACTCTTAAACGCATCTCAGCGCTTCTATTTTGATTTCGCAGTGTCGTGTCTGCAAATTTTGAAAACATTGAAATCTTTTTTTTTCATTAAAACTGGCGCCCTGAAATCTAGGACTGGCTGGCGTTTTTTGCTAATTTAAATTATGAACAGTCAAAAATCGCATGGACGTAAATTGTCTCGTTAAATAATAAAATTGTACAGTTATAAAGAGATTTGTGTAGGTGACTTATGGCCACATTTTTCTATCGATTTTTTTTAATAGAAAGTGCCCATATTTTTCAAGACTTTTCGTAATAACAAAGCTGTACTTTGAGCTAAAACAGTAAAAAATGGTTGGCAGCTTGAAAATTTGGGACAGCTAGCAAGTATTTCTAGGAAAGCAGTCGGGCTGGCTCATCAAGCATCAATGCCAGAGGTCGAGTCTCGCGATCTTTGGTGCTTTCCCCAACTGCAGTAGCCTGATGTGGCTTAATGCAATTAACCGTTCCTGTATTGGCTTGGCTATCTGTGTCACCCAGTGTTTCTAGAACCAGTCCAGTGTCAACACAAATTATCCCAGTTCCCATGTAGAGAGGATATGCGGCAGTCAGGCTAGCTGAACTAGCAAAAAATGTTCCGCTATATGCTTCATTTAATGTATTCTTTTTACTAGCCAACATATTTTTCTTCCACACGAAGTTCAGCTTGATGAAATGTGTTGTTGCAAATCACTGCAGTGCTATACACTGTGCAAATTTGCTTTTTTTACATGCAATCTATTAAGTGCTCTACTATAATTATTACATAGGCTATGGTTATGGTTGCTTTTTGCTGATGGGTATTAAAGTATATGTATTTTTTTAAAAATAAGGCTCCAAATTTATTGGAAGTTTTTGCAACAACAGCAATTAGCATTGCAACAATACCTAAACTAAGAAACCACCAAGGTTAAACTAAGCAATTTCACATGGACTTGGAACCCGTAGCAAGGCTACAACCCGCTAGCTTGTAAGACCGGCAATGACTTGGAGTGAAAAAGCACATTTTTAGCGTCAGAGAGTCTGTAGTTTTCAAACTTTTTTATTGCTCTTCTTCGAACGAAAGTTCGAAACCCGCATGCAAGTGACGGGGCCGAAGAAAGCAGAGTGAAGCAAGCTACTGGTATAGGAAACTAAAAGAAAATTCCGCTTAAGATTGGCCTTGGTTCGGTCTGGCGTGTCGTAAAAATCGTGAACTTTTGTGTTTTAAAAAAACCCTCCAGGCGTATGTGTTGTGGAAAAAATGCTGCACTATCAAAAAACAGTCGAAGGCTTCGTATACCACTGACCACACCTCTTTCGTATGCAGGATCGGTGACTTCATGGAAATGTCTTTTCCTTCTGTCTGTCTGTCTGTCTGTGCTGGACGGCTAGAAAGGTCTGGGTAGCTTTCTGGTCAAGTTTAAGAGATACTTGTAAGTGCAAAATATGCATTTTAAAACACTCAGTCTGTTAAATTGGTCCTAGCAGTTGTCTGGGTTTCGTCTATCTGCGTCAGTGCATTAACTTATCAGTTTTATAAAAATCGAATTTTCCCTACTGGAATGCACTTTTAGTTGTTACCACTTTGGCTACCACATTGCCATACTCAAGGACAAGAACTCAAGAAAGGAGGTCGTTTTTTATATATTTTCCTACTCTAGTACTTTATATAGAAATATTTTAGTTCGTTTTATGGTCAAAGAAGCTATGCATGCACAATGTGCATTTAATTGCATACCAATTGTAGTATAGGTCGGAATTTGTCCTTCAATCAATCTGCAGTTTTCTTTTTCAATCAACTTTCCGCCTTCTCTGCCCTCCTGTTGGCTTATTTATTCCTTACCCCCTTGTGTCAGAAATCAAATCTCAGTTCTCACTCTTCGTTAGAGCTATAATGCATATAGGCAAGCGGCATATGGCTGCCGCTAACTCCAGTATTAGTTGTAGAAGAAGAATAAGACGCAAGCTTCAAGGGTGCTTTTCTTGAGGTGCAGCTGGTCAGTTTCTCAGTGATCTCACTGCGCTGTGTGCAAAACTGCGTGGTTTACGCCACGTGTAGCCCCCATAGCCAAGAGTGATATTGGTATTTGCCATTAAAGAAGCCACTCTTTCTATAGTGCATGTTTTTTTGACTTGCACAGACTTGTTTCTGTAGTCCAGAGAACTGTCGAAAAAAAAACTATTTTAAAATCCCTAATAGCATGCTGCAGCTATTTAGCATTTACATGCACGTCTGCACAGCTTTTACCCCCCAGTTTACTAACAGGCAATTTCGAGCTTATAAAGTTTCAACTATATTTTAAGTTTCGACCTTATGACACCCTATCATGTTTAGCTCTATATATATGTTTCTATTGGCGAAAAAATGTTGAACACGAGTGAAATGTGTGCTACATTCGTCATAAAATCGATTGAATCTGTCAATAGAAAGAGAAGATTCATCGTATCAAAATTCAATAAGCTTGTGTGTGTGCTTCTCTGGTAGCTCAAGGCTGACAAAATTGCTCAATAGTTAATTTGAAAGTTAATTCTGTACTCCATCTCTTGTCTCTGTGAAGTTTTAGTAACTTAATGCAAAGTTAACTATAATGTCTCTTGAGTAGCTAGACTAACTGTCAAACTGAAAGTGAAGAAAAACATCTGATCAGGTCAGACTGCAGATCAGAAATAGTAGAAAAAAAATCGTTGATTTTCAAGCGTACTTGCAGGGCGATAAAAATTGGTAATCGAATTACTTGCCCAGATGAGGGCGGCAAGGCTAGCAGCATAGTCTACAGGTCATTAATTATTCAAACGGCCCTCTAGGCAATGCGGTATATAGGGCGAGTAAAAGTCAAGCCCTCTGTGTTATAAAGTGAAACTGAGAGTTGAGGAAGACAAACCTGGTTTAAGCAAAATGTTTTTTTAGTTTTGCTGCTTATAATATGTGCTGGGTGTATTAGCAGACAATTTAAATTTAAGAGTAACTACCAAGGACACCTAAGTAGAAGGACGGGACACTTCGTTTCTTGGAAAGTTTTTGGAGTCTAATCTTCGCGAAAAAATACACTACGGAGATAGGAAATTTGCAGTTTTTCGACATAAAATTTAAGATTGCGCTCGATTGGAAGCAGATGCAAATCTCATCTTTTGATATGTGGTTCTTGCCTTATTACTCTATCGAACTATGTACGTCCTTATTTGTGAAAAATTGATCTTCCTATTATTTTATTGATATTAGCTCACTTTCGTAAAAAAACTACTAAATGACAACTAGCCAATCCAGAGAGAATCGGACATTGACATGAGACTGGACCCGCAAAGTTATCCAAAATACTGATTTATAGAAATGTTCTTTGAATAAAACAGACTTGGTTACAAGAGGATCAGAACCTGCGCAGCATGTAAAATAACAATTGAACTGAAATTTTAATTTTCGACAAATGATTTTTAAGAAGAATAATTTAAAGAATAATATTTCACAAATGAGGACATACATAGTTCGATAGAGTAAGAAGGCAGGAACCACATGTCAAAAGATGAGATTTGCATCTGCTTTCAATCGAGCGCAATATTTAATTTTATGTCGAAAAACTGCAAATTTCCTATCTCTGTAGTGTATTTTTTCACGAAGATTAGACTCCAAAAACTTTCCAAGAAACGAAGTGTCCCGTCCTTCTACTTAAAGTGTCCTTGGTAACTACATCAATCTATTAATTTTTTAAAGCTCAAGCTTTTCTTGTAAAAGCACTTTTTAAGCCTCTTAAAAACAATATTGTTATCAGATGTTAGTTCAGCTTTATTAAAATTAAACTAAATGAGGACAGCAACGATCAAGAGAGAGAGAGAGTTGATACCATGCAGCCAAAATACTTGACTAAATAAGACGCCAGGAAGCACTTAAGTCAAGAGCATTGACTCTTTGTATCCTCTTTATGTGTCCCAGTGTCTTTCAGTAGCCTTCTGACAAGTGCGCATATGCTAGATACTTAAATATAGCTAGCTGCTTATCTTTTTCTCCCTAGTCATTGGTCTCATTGCCCTGCATGCTCCAGAGCACTCTGCTTGCATTATTGTTATATCGTCTGCGATTATCTTCATTTTTATTCTGCTGGAAAGGCGGTCAGTGTGTATTTCGTCAGAGAATTGATCTTGTTCCGCACCATTGCAGCACTTCTGGGAACTTAGAGGCGGCATTAAGTAAGTGGGATATGCAATGCACTGACCCCTAGAAATCAATAGGAAAAGTCGTAATACTGCGCCTTTTAGGAAGATTTGGTCTCTATAATTATGCTTGCTTGCCAGCTTTAGAAGTTTTCTTGTGTTCTCTAGCTGTATCCTCGCCATGCTAAGTAGCGGCTTAAGATTCTAATCAATAATCCGAATAGTTCCTTCAATTTGACGCCTCATATCATAGCTCGTGGTTTCTTTCCTCTTGCAACTAATTTAGCCTTGCAAAGGCTGGAAAAGGCGACCTTAAAGTACATAAAATCTGCCAAACACTGAAGCTTTTCTTGCTTGATCTATCTGAAGTCTCTTCTTTGCTAAGAAAAATTTGTTCTCTCGTGTTTGATCAAAGCGAAATTCCTTAGCTAATCTGCCATTTTCGTGATCACCTAGATTTATTTGTCGCAAAAACTGACACGACGTGAATCCGAGGTGCAGGTCAAGTTAAGCGCTCTGTTCATTTCGACTCAGAGGAGTTTGATCTACAAGTAGTACACGAGCACCTTTTCTATCGCAAAAAATTCGGCTAACCATTTCCTACTTGTGTTGTACGTTTGTTTGCAGTCAATCATGTTTTTTTTTCTTTTGAGCTAACGTGAGACAAAATTCACCTAATTTTCTCACGACTGCTTTAAAGTTGGGCTGGGCTTGAGAAATTTCTCTTGGATTTAAATAGATATCAATACAGAAAAACACGCCCTATTTTTTGCTTCTACCATTGGATCAAAAAGGCAATTTGCTTGATTTCAACCAGATCATGAGTTATCCGGATGTTGTCAGTTCTTCAAGAAATCAAAGTCCCCAGCGGCCGGTCAATGTGACGCAGCGAACTCAATTGAGCTCGGCTGCTCTGATAGAAAACGAGGCCGGTATTAAGAAAGGACACGTCAATAATATTGCCAGCCTGTTTGGCTCGCAGCAGAATCCAACGGTGTCGAGGCGACCGTCTGCAAATAGTGGCCGTCAGCAAGTTACTGCTGAGTCAACAACAACTAGCCACTTCAAGAAGTCGCGCATTGCAGTTGTACCTAAGGAGACA
Organism: Macrostomum cliftonense; assembly: GCA_950096795.1. Lineage (NCBI taxonomy): Eukaryota > Metazoa > Platyhelminthes > Macrostomidae > Macrostomum > Macrostomum cliftonense. The sequence goes on from CATNEM010000145.1 coordinate 421,290, forward strand.
AGCATCAGTGCAAGCCAGGCGCAATCTGTATCATCATCTCGGCCTGTGCAGAGTGCTCGAGGAGATACAACGCCGAAATCGCCTTCAATTACGCAACCGGCACCTTGGCCGACATCAACAGTGGGCCAATTAAAGTCGTTAAAAAGCCAAGAAAAACCAGACAGCGAACCAGCTCCCAACGGCACCTCTGGCCAGCCAACCATAGTGATCAACAAAGCCAAGTATGTCCCTAGAACGGCTCGTGGCGATGAAAAAATTAATCCAAACAGAAGGCAAAGCAGCGGCGAAGTTCCAACTGGCGTTAAAGTCGGTCGCTGGACAGTTTATGAAACTCTGCCGTTTGGTAAAAAGGAAAACAATGCTCGCGAAGGAGAGCAGCGAAAGCAAGACGAAGATTGGAAGCGATTTGAAACCTTAGAGCGTGACAAAATGGCCGAGGCTGAACGGCGCAAGGCTGAGTACGATAGAAAGCATCGCGAAGAATTAGAAGCTCAAGAGAAGCGTCGACAAAAAAAATTATTGGCCGAAGAGCAGCGACGCAAAAGACAGTTGGAAATTGAAGAAGAGCAAAGACAACAAAGGGCTGACGAGGAGAGACGACGACGCAGGGAAATTGAGGAGCAAGAGAAGCGCCGATTAGAGGAGGAGGAGCGCGAAGTTGCTGGGCAGGAGAACGAACGTCGACTGCGCGAGGCCCGCGAGAAACGCCGTCTTGAACTGCTGCAAGAGGAAGAGCAGCGTCAGCGTATGGAACGACGCCGGCAGGCGGAGCGGGAAGAGCTGGAGAGGAGGCGCAATGCCGAAGAATCTGAACGGCGCCGAGCCGAGGAAAGCCGCAGAGAAGAGGAGACACGGAGAAAAGAAGAGGAATTGCAACGAAGGGAGGAAGAATTGCGGCGAAGAGAAGAAATAGCACAAAGAAGGGAAACTGAGAAGGCTTTGGGTAGCAACTCGGATTTAAAAACCACGGTGGAAGAGTGGACTGTCTATGAAAGTGTTCCTCCTTCGCAAGCCAGTTTTCACAGCATTGAAGCCTCGCAGACTCAACCGTCTTATAGCTCTAGCTATTCGAAACCTACTCGTAGCTTACGGAAATCCAGCGGCAAAGAGAACTCTGGTGAGTCAGACGCCAGCATTGAAAGCGAATACATGCGCAATCTACGCGAGATCGAAGAGAAACAGCGCCAACAGAAGCGACAGGAAAACAATTCTGACCGTTATAATTATGAGGAAGAAAAAAGGCACCAAGACGAAAAGAGAAATCGTGACACTAATATACAGGAATTCCAAGAAGGAGTCGAACAGTGGCGCGCGCTGGCAGATAAGGAGCCATACGATTCCGGGTCGGTGATAGGCTATCGTAGATTTTTGGACAGTGGAGACAACTCTTTAGACCAGACCAGCCGACAGAAGCCCACTGAAGACCAAGACCGCCACCGTGACCATGAAGAATCCCAGGCGAGGATGCAGCGACAAGCTGATGAAGAGAGACGACGTCGGGAGGAAAACAACCGGGAGGAAATGGAAGCGGAACAACGACGTCAAGAGGTGGAAAATAGGCGTCGTCGGGAAGAGGAGCGCAGGCGCAGGGAGGCTGACGAGAGGCGCCAACACCAGCTCGAAGAGGATCAAAGACGACAAAATCGGTTTGACCGTTGGAGATCAAGTGAAGACAGTTTCGATAGTGGCCGTGGAGCTTCCGGTTTTTTTAAGCAAGATGAGTGGGCCGTGTTTGATCCGTTGCCTGGCAACCAAGATGACTCCGTTCTTGGTTATCGTCGTTTCTTAGACGAAGATGAAGCGGGCAATGACAGAAGCAGATCAACTGGCTGGACAAAACGTTCTACAATTCGAATCAGTAACAACGCAAAAAATGATGATAGGCGCGAAGAGACGCACACTGAGCTTAGCAAACCGGTTTTTTCGGATGAGGAGGCACCGCGCTTTGAAGAGTGGACCGAGTATCACTCCGTTGCACCCCAGGTTCAGGCGCCCAGCTTTACTAGGCATTCTCAGTTGCACCGCCAAAGCAGCGAACATTCTGATGAGAGCGAGGATACTCCAAAATTCGATGAGTGGACAGAGGTTCACAAAGTGCCCGCGTCCCAAGTGGAAATTGCGTCTGGCTATGATGCTGTTGATGCTGGTACTAGCAAGAGCCAACCGAGGACGTTTGCGGATGAGAAATACGATAATTCTGATGCTGATGAATATTCGACTAGTTATAGCAGACGTAAGCCGTCCTATCAGAAACCTCGCTTCCAGTCCTCTGAGAGTCTTAATCAAACAGGAAAAACGGGTGAGTTCATTGATTGATAAAGTAAGCAGATTGTGAAGGGAACCTACGAAAAGAAACTAAGGAAAAAGCGTTTATATTGTCCATTATCGACAGATGAACCAATTCCTGTCGAGGAGATCATGCCGCGTCGTCGAAGTAGCGGTCGACGTCAACGCGACGCTCTAATTGCAGCAGCGATTCGACACTTAGAATCATCTGATCCAAAAGCAACGACAAGCTTTTCTAACGTCGATGCCGCTGCTTCAGCTACCGCAGACACTCCAACCGCTCGCGTGAGCCCCTACCACAGCTACCAGCGAATATACAACGATCGTAGAGGTCGCTATCGAGGCGACGATGGCTCGGCGGTCGGTCGCGCCGCCAATGCCAGCAATGGAAACATTTTCCAGGATAGTTTTAATGTTAATCGTGATAATCCAGCCTATTACTGGCACGATTAAGGATGACGCTTGCTTCGCTAAGGATAATTTAATCGACAATATTTTTAGCTTTGTTTTTCTATACTCGCAGATTCATTGCAGTGGCTTCTTCTTTGTACTTTTTAGGGGGCCAGTTAGATTTTTCCTATTGAAATTATACCATTAATATTTATGTATATTACTTTATGTATATGTTTGCTTATGCGTTTTAAACAAGTTTTTTTATGTCAACCCTATTGAGTTTTAATTAAAGAACAAACGATTTTTTAGCTATCATATCTGCTCTAAATATGAATTTTATTTTATAAATTCAAAGATGTAGCTTCAGTGTGGAATATTGTTATTAAAAATTTATATTTATATTCATTATATTTTCGTACAAACTCGTGGTGTGCACGAGCCACTAAACATAAAGCATAACTTCAAATCTTAAAATATATTTTTTTAATAACAATTTTCATAATAACGAGTGATAACGAAACTTTTAGAATTATTGAGCAGTGCTTACGAGCGTTAATTAAGAAAATTACCAGACCAGATGTACAGCCAACGGCACAGCCGCAGCTAGTTGAATGCGCGGTGCATCCGAGTGCTATGTACAGCTGCTCAGCCTGACGGCTGGAGCGGCCGCAACATCCACTCTAAATTTATCCAGCTCAAACTGGTACCCGATCTCAGCTGGGTGGACTGAAGCAATGCGGGATTAAGTGCTTTGCTCAAGGGCACAAATTGTCTCCTAGGGCCGGGGCTCGAACCCACAACCCCGTCTGCAAATCGTCCTTCCAGCAAAGACGGTCTCTTACTGCGAAGGCAACTGGCAACATAATAACAGCTTGTTAGTGTCATAGTTAAACAAATTATTAAGTAGTGTGAATACATTTAAAAAACGGAAATTACCTTATTTTTGATGACTGGATAAATAGTTATTAAATTCTAAAAATTTTTCAGCGATAAATTCAGTAATTTTTATACAACTTCAAAGAAGTGTTTTCCGATGCAGAACAAAATCAAGTTTTGTGAGCATGCTCGTTCTAAACTAAATTTCGGAAAAAAAAATTCGCTTTTTTCCAAAACTTTCTCTAAAAAATTCGAAGCGTGTTGACGCATCAACAAATCAATATTTGCTGTTCGGGATTTTGCTTTGTACGTCGAATCGAAATTATATTTAAATCCACAAATAATTTGCTATTGGAAATGCGAAGAAATGCAACCAATTTTGCTGCATTCTAATAGGGTGACTGTTGCCATATTTTTGTGTTTTTTTATAAAACTTGGATTTATTTGATTGATAAATAGCTCGATTTTTAATATGAAAATTATTGTAAAATAAAATTATCTAATAAAATTTTAAGCATTAAATCATCATATTTATTATGATATGTTATAGCTGTAAAAGCAATGGATCTTAAATCTATTTGTAATCAGTCGACGTCAACATGCTTAAATTTTGTTTACGTACAACGCAACCTTCGAATAAACAAAATAGGATGTTAACTTAAGCATTCTTTAGAAGTCGTGGATCAGAGCGATTTCTCTGTCGAATCTCACTACTGGACCGACCAAGAGTGAAATCCTCATTTATCCCAACTTTTTCCACCGAGTTTCCCAAATCAAAAACAGCTGGGATTTGGTTTGGGCAATTAAGAATCGCCCCAAACCAATTAAGAATCGCCCGAGGCCAATTTAGAATCGCCCAAACCAATTTATAATCGCCCCAAACCTATTTATAATCGCCCAAACCAATTAAGAATCGCCCCAAACCTATTTATAATCGCCCAAACCAATTAAGAATCGCCCCAAACCAATTAAGAATCGCCCCAAATCAATTAAGAATCACCCTGAACTGATTAAGAATCGCCCCAAACCAATTAAGAATCACCCTAAACTGATTAAGAATCGCCCCAAACCAATTAAGAATCGCCCCGAGCAGATTAGGAATCGCCCCAAGCAGATTAAGAATCACCCCAAATCAATTTAGAATCGCCCCAAACCAATTAAGAATCGCCCCAAACCAATTAAGAATCGCCCCAAATCAATTAAGAATCACCCTAAACTGATAAAGAATCGCCCCAAACCAATTAAGAATCACCCTAAACTGATTTAGAATCGCCCCAAACCAATTAAGAATCGCCCCAAACCAATTAAGAATCGCCCCAAACCAATTAAGAATCGCCCCAAACGAATTCAGAATCGCCCTAAACAACCCAGACACCAATCATACCCAATTTAGAACCCGGATCCACCAGTCCCTACAAAACCTTTCCAGCCAAAAGTCACCAATCAAAGATGCTACCCTGGTGGCTTCTGCGCTGGATTCTTGGATCAGCAGCGGCTGCAGCTGCCCTCGCCTGGCTCGCCTCAAATCGCCGAGCTCGTCGTCATCATCGAGGAGGACGAAACTCGCTATCCGGCAAGACCGTCTTGGTCACCGGTGCCTCGTCCGGTCTTGGCGAAGCTCTGGTTGTCGCCTTCGCCCAACGAGGCGCTCGCGTCCTACTAGCTGGCCGAGAGATTGACAAGTTGAAAGAGACGCTGAGTCGTCTGCAACAACCGGACGATTCTTCCGGTTTGTCGCACGCCGTCGTTCGACTCGATTTGGCCTCGTCGGACGTCGATTTGACAGGCGACGCGGCTGACAGAGTTTGGAGTGCGGCTGATGGACGGTTGGACTTTCTGGTGAACAATGCGGGGCAGAGCTACCGGGGCGAGATTGTGCGGACTGAGATGGACGTTCATCGGCGTCTGATGCAGGTAATTATACTACTTGTCAATGCTGCTGCCAGTAGTAGTCACTTAAGTTAATAACTTACTATTTTTTACAATTTTATAAAAATCCATCAAATTCTTTTTTTAATTTAACCTACAATCTGTTTAACTAATTTAGTGTCTATTCAATCTAACCCAGTGTCTATTCAATCTAATGTAGTGTCTATTCAATCTAATCTGGTGTCTATTCAAAGTATTCTAGTGTGTTTTCAATTTTATTATAGCGTGTATTCAATCTAATCTAGTGTCTATTCAATCTAACTTAGTGTATATTCAATCTAATTTAGTGTATATTCAATCTAATTTAGTGTATATTCAATCTAATCTAGTGTCTGTTAAATCTAATGTAGTATTTATTCAATTTAATCTAGTGTTTCTTTAATCTAATCTAGTGTCTATTCAATCTAATCTAGTGTCTATTCAATCTAATCTAGTGTCTATTCAATCTAATCTAGTGTCTATTCAATTTAATCTAGTCTCTATTCAATCTAATCTAGTGTCTATTCAATTTAATCTAGTCTCTATTCAATATAATTAAGTGTGTATTCAATCTAATCTAGTGCATATTCAATCTAATCTAGTGTGTATTCAATCTAATCTAGTATCTATTCAATCTAATCTAGTGTGTATTCAATCTAATCTAGTGTCTATTCAATCTAATCTAGTGTCTATTCAATCTAATCTAGTGTGTATTCAATCTAATCTAGTCTCTATTCAATCTAATCTAGTGTCTATTCAATCTAATCTAGTGTCTATTCAATCTAATCTAGTGTCTATTCAATCTAATCTAGTGTCTATTCAATCTAATCTAGTGTCTATTCAATCTAATCTAGTGTCTATTCAATCTAATCTAGTGTCTATTCAATCTAATCTAGTGCATATTCAATCTAATCTAGTGTCTGTTCAATCTAATCTAGTGCATATTCAATCTAATCTAGTGTCTGTTCAATCTAATCTAGTGTCTATTCAATCTAATCTAGTGTCTATTCAATCTAATCTAGTGTGTATTCAATCTAATCTAGTGTGTATTCAATCTAATCTAGTGTCTATTCAATCTAATCTAGTGTCTATTCAATCTAATCTAGTGTGTATTCAATCTAATCTAGTGTCTATTCAATCTAATCTAGTGTCTATTCAATCTAATCTAGTGTCTATTCAATCTAATCTAGTGTCTATTCAATATACAATAATTAAGTCTGTCGCGGATCCAGGGGGGGGGGGCCAAGGGGGCCATGGCCCCCCCTCAGCTGTGGCGAAAAAAAATATTGGAGTGGGTGGGCAGAGGGCCCCAGTGGCGCAACCAGAATTTTGTGAAGGGGGGCGGACCCTGATGAGTTCGGTTCGAAGGGGGGGGGGGCGGTTCAAGTCCGGATGGCTTTTTCGTGAAAATTCGCTTGGTCCCCCCTTACTGCATTTTTCTTCCTTCTCTGAAAAGGGGGGCGGTCGCCCCCCGCCCCCCCCCCCACTAGTTGCGTAGCACCACTGAGGGCCCGCGTTCAGTTCAATACTCAAGAATTTTGCCTCGTGAACTCTTAGTTATTATACAAGTTGACCAAACCAAATACATAATATTTTTGCTAGATAACTACTTTAAAATTCTCCTATTCGCATAATCACAAGAGCCTAAACTGAGTATTTCAGGGCCACAGCTAGTCTGCTCGCTATTATTTGTTTGGTCCTTTGGTCAAGTGCAAGGTTTCTGCAGAGCTTGGGCCCTGGGTCCAGGCTTGTTACTCAGTAAAACAACTGGACTGGAGGGGGTAGACGGGGCTGGGGGTGAGGGAGACAGATAGGATTTAGTAGTTTTTTGTGCACTAAAATGATCCGTAAAGACAGTCTCTTTGTACCCGTCTGAAAAGTCCGCCTGCAGCTGTACGGCGTGAGTTTTGACCAGCCTGGATAGTGCATTTGTTATGGAAAAGCCCAGGCTGAAGCGCACCGTACATGCTGGAACAGTGTAGGGGTCAGTCGGGGCAACCAGGGTCGCTTTCACAGTTTTAACAAAATTTCACTTCCTCGAAAGCGCCTTCTTTTACTGTCTCGAAATTTCACAATCTCGAAATTTCGAAATGTCGCTGCTTATTTGAGTTTTCTAGGCCTGAAAGAGTTGTAATCTAGCGGCTAGGGCGCCTGCCTCATGACCGGAAGGTCGTGGGTTCGAGTCCTAGGATACAATTTGTGCTCTTGAGCAAGGCACTTAATCCCGCATTGCTTCAGTCCACCCAGCTGAGATTGGGTACCAGTTTGAGCTGGGTAAATTTAGTGTGGGTGTTGCGGCCCCTCCAGCCCGTCAGGCTGAAAGCTGTACACAGCCCTCGGATACGCCGCGCAACTAGCTGCGGCTGTGCCGTGGGCTGTACATCTGGTCGAGAGGTCGGGTGTCTAAATTTGTTTTATTCATTTTTTAGGAAGTGAAATTTCGAGATAGTAAAAGACGGGTACTTTTCGAGGAAGTGAAATTTCGGGATAGTGATACCCCCTTGAGACCGCATCCATTTTTGGTCACAGTGGACATGCCGTGCGGTGAATTGGGTTCTTCGCCTCCCCCTAAACTGGACCGTTCTGGCACCGTTCTGCGGACCGCTCGCCTCCCTGAATCCTGTAGCCCAACCTGTAGGCCAAATTCCCCAGCCTGAGCTTGAGTTTGCTCCTGGCTCTGTGCCTTGGGGGGGGGGGGGTAGGCAGTGGGGGCTTGCCCTATTGCTGAAACCCTTTAATATGCTCCCAAATAAACTTCGTTCTGTAGTTAGTTGCGGCCATCTCGAGGCTTGCCTCCTGGTAGCTCTGGCCCGGGGTAGAGTGCCTCGGCACTGACTCCCTTATTCACGTTTAGCCGAAAATGATTAAGTAAAAAAGACGTTTCATAACACCGAAATTTCACAACGCTGAAACAGTGGCGCAACCAGAATTTTGTGAAGGGGGGGGGGGGCGGACCCTATGAGTTCGGTTCGAAAGGGGGGGGGGCGGTTCGAGTCCGGATGGCTTTTTCGTGAAAATTCGCTTGGTCCCCCTTTACTGCATTTTTCTTCCTTCTCCGAAAAGGGGGGGCGGTCGCCCCCCCCCCCCGCCCCCCCTAGTTGCGCCACTGTGCTGAAAAGTGTAGCCAGAGCTTAGCTGGCGTTGTAATGTTTTGGTGTTATGAAGTTTTGGTGTTGTGAAAGAAAGTGCTTTTCGGCATTGTCAAATTTTGGTGTTGTGATAGCAAGCGACCCAAGCAAAATATCCTCGTGGCTAACTAAACTTAAAGGAACCTCTTTTTACATTTTAACTTCAAAATTATGTTTTAAACTTCAAAATCAGAAAGCATTCTTGGAACAAGTTAAAGTTGGCTTGGCCCCCCCCCCTCAAGAAATTCCTGGATCCGCGCCTGAATTAAGTGTCTATTCAATCTAATCTAGTGTCTATTCAATCTAATCTAGTATCTATTCAATCTAATCTAGTGTCTATTTAATCTAATCTAGTGTCTATTCAATCTAATCTAGTGTCTATTCAATCTAATCTAGTGTGTATTCAATCTAATCTAGTGTCTATTCAATCTAATTTAGTGTCTATTCAATCTAATCTAGTGTCTATTCAATCTAATCTAGTGTCTATTCAATCTAATCTAGTGTGTATTCAATCTAATCTAGTGTGTATTCAATCTAATCTAGTGTCTATTCAATCTAATCTAGTGTCTATTCAATCTAATCTAGTGTCTATTCAATCTAATCTAGTGTCTATTCAATCTAATCTAGTGTCTATTCAATCTAATCTAGTGTCTATTCAATCTAATCTAGTGTCTATTCAATCTAATCTAGTGCATATTCAATCTAATCTAGTGCATATTCAATCTAATCTAGTGCATATTCAATCTAATCTAGTGTCTATTCAATCTTATCTAGTGCATATTCAATCTAATCTAGTGCATATTCAATCTAATCTAGTGTCTATTCAATCTAATCTAGTGTCTATTCAATCTAATCTAGTGCATATTCAATCTAATCTAGTGCATATTCAATCTAATCTAGTTCATATTCAATCTAATCTAGTGCATATTCAATCTAATCTAGTGCATATTCAATCTAATCTAGTGCATATTCAATCTAATCTAGTGCATATTCAATCTAATCTAGTGCATATTCAATCTAATCTAGTGCATATTCAATCTAATCTATCGTCTATTCAATCTGATATTTTTCGGCTTTTATAGAATCTAATCCAAGGAATAAATTATGGATATAATAACAGTCTAGTTTTTAAGCTTTTATGTACATTATGTACTGCAGGTAGTTATATTTTCACTTAAAATGCATATTCTTTTAGGTGAACTATTTCGGTCATGTCGCCTTGACAACCGGTCTGTGTCGAAAAGCCATCGAAGCGGGCAGCGGGCTGACAGTCGTCGGCATCAGCAGCTTACAAGGACTTGTCAGCCAGCCCTATCGCTCCGCCTATGCGGCTTCTAAGCACGCTTTTCAAGTGGGTGCTCTGACATTTTATTTTCATGTCTAACTCTTTGCAAGAACCCGATACCACGTCCGATCCCACACCTGATCCCGCAACTGATCCCACAGCTGATCCCACACCCGACACCATACCCGATCCCACACCCGATCCCACACCGACACCACACCCGATCCCACACCCGATCCCACACCTGATCCCACACCCGACACCATACCTGATCCCACACCCGACACCATACCTGATCCCACACCCGACACCATACCTGTTCCCACACCCGATCCCACCCGACAACACACCCGATCCCACACCCGATCCCACACTCGACATTATAACCGATCCCAGACCGACACCACACCCGACACCATACCTGATCCCATACCCGATCCCACACCGACACCACACCCGACACCATACCTGATCCCACACCGACACCACACCCGACACCATACCTGATCCCACACCGACACCACACCCGACACCATACCTGATCCCACACCCGATCCCACACCCGACAACATACCTGATCCCACATTCAAATTTTTTCGCGTACTCTAGCTCAAATACTTGTTTTCTTCATAAATTGACAGATAGACAGACACAGACAGAGTGACAGACAGGCAGACAGACGCAAGAAAGACAGACAGTCAGACATACAGACAGACAGACACATACAGACAGACAGGCAGGCAGACAGACAGACAGACAGGCAGACAGACAGACAGACAGACAGACAGACCGACAGACAGACAGACAGACAGACAGTTTTATTCTTTCCATGTAAAAATGGACGTGAAGACTGTTAAAAAGTCTTTAAGGCAATAGGCACGACATGCACATTTTTTAATGCAGCAAATTTTTTATTTTGTGCAAACTGTTTCAAATTCATTAAGTGCACAACAGTGTAAATTAAAAGACGAAAACATAGATACGATCGTGGCAGTAAAATTGTTAGAATTCTGTTCATTTTTAATGGTTAAACAACTTACAAGAATGGTTTTGCGCGAAATAGTCACACTTGAAGCTAGTCACCCGATCCCACACCCGACACCACACCCGATCCCACACCGACACCACACCCGAGCCCACACCCGACACCACAACTGAGCCCACACCAAACACCACACCCGAGCCCACACCAAACACCACACCCGATCCCACACCGACACCACACCCGAGCCCACACCCGACACCATACCCGATCCCACACGCGACACCACACCCGAGCCCACACCCGATCCCACACCCGACACCACACCTAATCCCGCACCCGACACCACACCAGATCCCACACCGGACACCACACCCGATCCCACACCGGACACCACACCCGATCCCACACCTTACACCGCAACTGTCATCAAACCGAATCGCCCAGGCCTTCCACGACTGTCTCCGCGCCGAACTGTCAAGCCACGGCGCCGACAAATACCGCGTCCTGACCGTCAGCCCGGCGTACATCCAGACAGGCCTGTCGGCCAACGCTCTGACAGGCAGCGGAGCCGCCTACGCCAAGACTGACGCCGCCACAGCCAGCGGCATGACGGCGGAAGCGGCCGCTGAAGCCATACTTGGCGCGCTGTTGGACTCGAACAGCTGCGAGTTGCTGCTCGGACCGTGGCATCTGCGAGCGGCGCCGCTGCTAAGGCGACTGGCGCCTTGGTTGATGTTTAAAATTATGGCTAAACGGGCCGCGTCAGGTGACGTCACGAAATAAGGTGTTGCCGATTATGGAACAAAGACTTTATAAAGCTTGATTTATATTTCAATAGTAGCTATTAATTGATTACGTAGTCCATTTTCGATTTTAAGCGAGTTAACAAACATAAATAAAATATTAATTTGATCGATTTGAGAATAAATTTTTTTCGCGTACTCTAGCTCAAACACTTGTTTTCTTCATAAATTAACATATAGACAGACACAGACTGACAGACAGGCAGACAGTCAGTCAGACAGACACATAGAATGACAGACAGTCAGACAGACAGACAGTCAGACAGACAGATAGACGCATAGAAAGACCAGACAGACAGACACAGACAGACAGATAGACAGACAGACAGACACATAGAATGACAGACAGACAGACAGACAGACTGACAGACAGACACTTAGACAGACAGACATAGTCTTATTCTTCCCATGTAAAAATGGACGTGAAAACTTAAAAAAAGCTTTAAGGCAATAGGCACGATGTGCACATTTTTAATGCAGCATATTTTTTTATTTTGTGCAAACTCTTTAATATTCATAAGGTGCGCTACAGTGTAAATTGAAAAACAACAACACTAGATACGATCGTGGCAGTAAAATTGTTAGAATTTCTGTTCATTTTTAATGGTTAAACAACTTACAAGAATGGTTTTGCGCGAAAAAGTCACACTTGAAGCACGCACACTGTTATGTACACTCAGTGATGATAATACATTACACTGCCTTGTACTGTAAGTTTGCGTCTAAACAAAGGATATCTAAATAGAGGATTACAACTGTGTTGTTTTTCATTTTTAGCAATATGTCGCTTAATCTATCTCCATTACTTCAAGCCATTTGAACAACTGAATTCTTTAAGGATCCAAAGAACTTGACGCATAAATCAGTGAATAAATATTGTTTAAATGGAAACTTGAAAAAGTTTAAAACACCAAACGAAGATTTTTTACGAAGATAACCGCTAAAATAACATGCTACTAGCATTAGTCCCTTGTTTACCAAGTTAGTTAATTTATTGGTTTCCCTAGTATGAGTATAAAAGATTAATTCGGTAACACCAAATCTTAAAGACTGGCATGCAAAATTAATGGTCAATTAGCAAACTGTTTATCAGATAGTCAATAAACCCTCACCCACTGCGAATGTACGCAAGGACAGAAGTGGTAAATTGGGGTAGAGAATGAGGGGTTAGAGTTTGAAGTTAAGGAGTCAATAAAGCCTCACCCAATCAGAGTGGACGCACGGACAGAAGTAATAAATCGGGGGGTAAGGAATGGAAGGAACCTCCCACCTTACCAGAATGTACGCAAGGCCAGAATTGAAGTGATAAATTAGGGTAAGGAAAAAGGGGGTTGAGGGTGAGAGAGCCCAACTAGCTAGTCAAAAAACCCCAGCCACCCAGAACGAGAATTGATAGATTAAAACGCAAATACACTGAAAGATAAATAATTATCACCAATCAGAATTAAAATTTGATAAATCTGTCTGTTTATCTTTGACTACAACTTTAAAAAGATTAAGAATAGATTCCTATTTAGAAAAAGAAAATTCGTATTCAAGTAGTGGCCCCTCGTACTTTTAGTCCAGTTTGCGAGACCAAACTTTAAACCTGAAAGATTAGCAAATGATTGACATTGTCCTCGCCGCCTCCTAGAGTGACTGATTGAGCAGATTTTAATGGCGAGGGCGGCGGAGTGCCTGTGCCGGATGCAGCAGCTGCTGCGTTTTCGTCGGCGTTGAGCGACCCAGACGACTGCGGACCGCTGGACAGTCCGCCACCGCCGCCGCCGCCACCGCTGTTGCTGCTGCTGCTGTAGTCCTCGAATCCCGAGCCGCCGGTCACAACCGTGATCTGAGATGCCATCGTAGTAACCGGGGCCAACGAGGCCCTTCGACCAACCGAGCTGGCTCGATGCGTCAGCAGATGATGATGGGTGGGTCCGCTGCCGCCAAAGCTGCCGCTGCTGCTGCCGATGGAGCCGCCAGCGGAGGAGCCTCCGCCGCCGCTGGAACCGACACTGCCGCCGCTGCCGCCGCCTCCGCTGCCGTGCGACTTCTCAACCGCCGTGATGAATCTGACATGGCCCGTGTGGCCATAGTTCAGCGCTGAAGCCGAAGGATTTTAAAATTAATTTATTAGCTAAATGAAAAAACTCGCGACGGATCCGAAGGCTGTGTACAGCTAGCTGCTGGAGGGGACTCAGCATTTCATCAGCATCAGATTTCTAACTGCTCGGGGAAATTTTATATCTGATTAGGGGATTTCTAACTGCTCAAAGAAATTATCTGGCTGAGCTTAATTTTCTTATAGCGCATGTCTTTGATAGGGCGTTATAATGGGCGATTTTCTACCTGCTCGGGGAGATTTTTACCCTTTTAGGGATTTCCTAGATGCTCAGGGGGGTTTGAAAACTACTTACGAGATTTTCTAACTGCTTGGAAGATTTTCTAACGAATCTTGGAGATTTTCTGGCTGCTCGGGGGATTTCTAACTGCTCCAATGGGATTTTCTTAATGCTCTGGTAGACTTTTTATTGCTCAAGGAGATTTTCTAACCGTCTCGTGAAGATTTTAAAACTGCTCGGGGAGATTTTATAACTGCCTCGGAAGATTTTCTATCTACTTAAGGGATTTCAAACTTGTGGGGAAAATTTTCTATTTGATTGGGGGATTTTCTAAATGCTGAGGCAGATTCTTTACTGCTGAGGGAAGATTTTCCGACTTCTCTAAAAATTTCTAGCTGCTTAAGGAGATTTCTGTTAAGTACGTGAGTGATTCAAAATGTCTGTCTGCGCCCCCTAGAGGTCGGGGCACCGAAGAGCTTGGGGATTTCAGACTGCTTGGGAATATTTTTTGTCGGCTTGGGTGATTTCTAACTGCCCAAATGGGACTTTCTAACTGCTTCGGGAGATTTTTTAACTGCTCGTGAAACTTTTCCATCGGCTGGGGGGATTTCAGACTGCTCGGGGGAAAGTTTCTATTTGATTGGCGGATTTCCAACTTCTCAAAAAGGATTTTTAACAGCTTGGGGGAGTTCAGACTGCTAGGGGAATTTGCTGTCACCCTGGGGAATTTCTAACTGCATGAAAAGAAGTTTCTAAATGCTCCTGAGATTTTCTGTCTGCTTTGGGAATACCCTGTCTAGGGGGTTTACCTGTTCGCAGAGAGTTTTTAACCCGAAGATTTTTCTTTTTCGGGAACTTTTCGGTATATTTGGGGTTTTCTGACTGCTTGGGGGAAGTTTCTATTTGATTGGGGAATTTCCGACTTCTCAAAAGGGATTTTCTAACTGTTCGGGGGTTTTCTATCTTATACTGGGGGGAAGATTTTTCCACTGCTCTCCCAAAATCTTTCAGCTGCTCAGAAAGGTTTTCAAGCTGCTTGGGTGATTTTGGACTGCTTGAAGGATATTTTCTAGCTGTTCAGGGAGACTTTTTTTCTACTTCGGGATTTTCTTAACTGCTCGGGGAGAATTTCTAACTGCTTGAAAGAGATTTTCTAACTGCTCGAAGAACTTTTCTGTCTGATTAGTGGATTTCTAACTGTTTGGGTGTTTTCGTACTGCTCGAGGGGGATTTTCTAAATGGTCCGGGAGATTTTTAACTGCATTAGGAGTTTTTCTAACTGCCTCAGGTAGATTTTCTAACTGTTTTGGGTAGATTTTCTAACTGCTTGATGGGGATTTTATAACTACTTGTGGAAATTTTCTGTCTGCTTATGGAATTTCTTACTGTTATGACAAATTTTCTATCTCATCGGGGGATTTCTAACTGCTTGGGTGATTTCGGACTGCTCGAAGGGGATTTTCTAAATGCTCCGGAAGATTTTTCAACTGCCTCGGTTAGAATTTCCAACTGCTCAGGCGATTTTCTTTTTGCTTGGGGAATTCTCTGTCTGCGGGAGGATTTTTTACCTGCTTGGGGAGATTTTTCTTCTATTGGGACCTTACGGTCTGTTTAGGGAATTTTTACTGCCTGGAGAACTTTTCTATTTGATTGGATTTCCGACTGCTCGAAAGGGAATTTCTAACTGCTGGCGGGGTTTTCTACGTTACTGCTGGGGGGAAGATTTTTCGACTGCTCTGAAAAATTTTCTAGCTGCTCGGAAAGATTATCCAGCTGCTCAGGAGACTTTTCAAGTGCTCGGGGCAATCGTCTAACTGCTCAAGGAAGGATATTATGCCTTTAGGGAGACTGGAAGGATATTATGCCTTTAGGGAGACTTTAATTTTGCTGCAGAGATTTTCTAGCTGCTTAGGGAGATTTTTCTTGAGTCTATAATAGCTCTCTAATATAAATAATAATAATATAATAGCATAGTATACTATTCGTATACTCTTCGCATTTCACTAAAGTAGCTGTAGATTTTTTGCCATACCCTCGTACTCGTAAATAAAATTTTATAGCGAGGAATTTCAGATGCAGCAACATCGGGTAGATACGAGCGTACGAGTAGCGATCACGTAGCTAAACGAATCGAGTAAAATTCATAGAATAAAGTACATGCTGAGCTGTCAAGAGGTATAGACAGAGCAGTGCAGAAATGGACTTCTTGAAGTTTAGATTGGTAAAATACTTCCAGTTTTTCACACCCCGACGACGGGATACGGTCCAAACGTCGAAAAGACACATCGTAGAAAATTAAGAGCCTTGTGGGCCTGTATTTGCGCACGCCATACGGGTGCTGATTTTTTGTTTAGTTAAAATAAACACTATATAAACACTATTACACTCACGAAGCATAAACAATACGAGCGTAAGCGAAGAAATATTGACTTTACGAAATTTTGTAAAAAGAATTGTCAACACATTTTTAATTTTGTAAGTCGCCTGAGTATTAAAAATAAGACAAAATATTTTTAGAAACCTAAGAGCAGCCTCATTCTGATTTTTCCGATCTCCTGTATTTATTTAGCTAATTTGTAAATTAGTTTGATGTAACTGCGGTCTAGGCAAGGTTGAGAGCGCGGAATTTTTCCGAATTCCGCGCACTTTCCCTAGACGCAGCTGCTAGGGCGTCGAGGTGGCATTGGGATATTTCCCTCTCCCGGCCTCCCCTCTATCCACGTCTGCTCCCGCCTGCCTGTTTCCGTCACCTGGACCTGGGATTCGCTTGCCGGAGCCCTCTTCTCTTGCCCTTTTCCCTCTTTTTCACCCTCGTTTCCCCCGCTTTACTCTCCTTTGCCTCTGCGCGCGCTCTCTACTTACAGTACGACAAGTCTCCACACCCCTAATAATCTGCTCAGACCCTCTATTTCTACCCCCTAATCTTTGCTACTAACAGTATTTTCTGTGCGTTTTAATAACTTAATTAGCGATTCTCCCCCTAGTTCTACCCCTGCTTAGTGACATTTTCATTCGCACCCCTGTTAACCCCCAACCCAATTTCTCATGCGACCTCCCCACCTCCGCTTCTATTGTTCTTTTTCCTCTAATGTTTTCTTTTCCATTGTTCTCGGCTCTTTCTCATTGTTCTCCATCCCTTCTCAACGCCCCTCATCATTTGCGCCTCATTATCACCTACCTCCAACCCCTCTCCAGCTTGCATAATTCCCCAGTGTTCTCATGCGCTGGCGGCAATTTTTGTTGTTCTCATTTCAGCGTCATCAGCCGGCGGCCAATCGGTGAGAGGGAGTCATGGCAACGTGAGAAGAGATGGCGGCCAGTTTGGATTTTGAGGCCTATTTAAACAGCTGCTTTTGGCCTCCAAAATCCTCAGAAGTTACAGCTTAGGCTCTCACTGCTTGAGTTTCGACTCACGAACCGTTAAGGCTAGAGCCTACGAGTCTAAGGACTCCGGTGCTGCCTTTGTGCCCCTTTGTGGCCCCAGAACCCGGCCTAGTGGCCCCATCTGCGAGCCCTAGAGCTCTATTAGCACGGCTATTTAGCCTGCCCGTCCATTCCTGGCCATTGCGCCTTCAACGTCGGCTTTGTGCCTAGAATTCTACAGCTTCGGCCTTCGGCCCGTCGGCGTACAGCCCGCCATCAGCGCTTTGCCGCTATCTGCAGCCAGATCTCAGCTTCGGCCTCTCTCTCTCTGTGGTATGAACTGATATTCCTGCGGTATGAAGGAATGTGTTTTAAGTATTGAGCTGAAATGTCTATCTGCCGTTACGATGTTTTTTGTCACGTGCAGAATACTGCGTACGTGCGTGTAAACCTATGGAACAAAAAATTTGCGCAAAGTAATATTCCTGCTTATACAGTAAAATATATTTTGTTCTAGTTACTTTTACGATTCGTGTTCAAATTAAAGTACAAATATTTGATAAACTAGACCGCTGCCCTTCACAGGGCTACTTGGACAAAAAACCTTTTTTTGATTCATTTTACGAGTAGTCCAGTTATGTGTTTGAAAACGTAAAAATTAAAAAAGCACGTGCCAATCATTCCTTACCCTACGAGATAAAAATTGTAGATAAAATTGAAGAATTCGCAACCACAAAACTGTTCAGACGATAGTAGGCCAACGGTAATGGTGTATTAACAGACAAAAATATTTATATAGCTCGTATTTTCTATCTCTGAATCATGCAGTTAATTTATTGTCGTCCAGTCAAAGAAACAAAGTTTTGTGTTCGCTGAAAACTATTAATGCTCGTATAACACTCAAACTAAGGCAAATAGAAACTTTCATTACAACTGATGCATCACGAGACAGGACTCATCAAGTATCTGGATACCATCCGTTACCTAAGCTTGGAATGCGGTCAACAAAACAGTGCAACGCATTCAGCCAACTGAAGTTGAGTTTACATTGTGTAAAAATATTGTAATCTTATTGGACCTCACGCCATGATGCTCGTAGCTTATATTAGTATACTGGTAGATCTGCGACACTGGCAAAAACATGCTCAACGCCAGGGTCTTGATTGGAGTGTCGCCCCACCTGTACGTGTAGATGCCGCCTAGAGAGTCCACGTGATCCACAAAGTCTCGGTACTGCTTTGATCGCCAGATCTTTATCTTGGACACTTCGAAGTTGTTAAAGAACACTTCGTTGCATTTGAGCCGGTTGAAGAATGTCGGCTTGATAGCTCTCGACTTGAAGTAGCTAGCCGTAACATTGAACATAACGTGGCCGCAGGTGTCGATGATAGTTTGATAGTAGCCGTAGCTGCAGTTGGCGTCTCTGAGAGCTGCAAACACATCGAACGATAGTTTCTTGCCCAAAATGGAATCGTCGTCCAGTCTCCACTGGTAGTCAAAGTGCCTCATCATTGGTTCCTCGTAGATCATCTTGGCCTGGAATCGGCACATGCTTCGGTAACCGAAGTTCGTTGCGCCGCCGCATGCTTTCTTCGGAGGTTGGCCAAACTTTTTCAGATACGAGCTGGGTACACTCAGGTCAATCTGCTGGAAGAATATGGACGACATGTTGAGCAGTGGGTTGAAGCCGATAGCTCTGACTTCTTCGAGGTGAGGCTTGAAGTCAGCTTCGTGAAAGATGATGACGGGGTAGCCGAACTGACTGTTGAAGTGGTCGTAGAGCCTTTTCACAGATTTTTTAAGCAGATTCACTCGACGCTTGTTGGCCAAAATGGTGATGACGGCTTTGAGAGACCCAGCTCTGTGAACATCCGCGCCCTATCTCGAGCTCATGTACTTTTGAAGCTTCATGTCCTCTTTAGAAACGTTGGCTACATTATTAGAACCATATTTAAAAGCACTTTTTGGTGCTGATTTTACTCCTCTCACCGTGGCAACACTACTTTTGTTGGTCAAACTGTTCAGAGACATCCAGTTCGGAAAGATCCTCGATTGGGATTGGTACGATATGAGCATCGTTACGGCTGTGACAACGATCAGTGCAGCAGTGATGATTCGGTTGCTTCGTGCAGGACAAATCGACAGCTTCATGTCGTTTCGAACGGTTTGATTTTGTGAAAATAAGAATAGTCAGTGAGAAGGCGGGGTGCGCTTCTTAATACTGGCACACGTGGCTTGTGTTAAATAGATAGTAGAAGGGTGAATTATGAATTATGATTTCTCTCCTTTGCCTCTGCACATGAAAACAGATTGTGCCCCAAGTGTAAAACAGAAGTGGAAAATGAAATCCACTTTCTGTTCAAATGTCCATGGGTTCAGTATCGTGTAGCCTGTGAAGAATTTGTCAGAATTGTGTCAAGTAAAGTAGCAATTTTCATGTGTAATGAGTGATTTAAAATGCCTGTCTGCACCCGGGCACCGAAGAGCTAGTCCTTAACTCAATTAATTTCCGATTAAGAAGTGCATTACAGTTATTAGCTAATTGGAAGCTACACTTATCCATTGAAGTTAGACTTTTACTGGGTAAACGAGACCTACCGCTACGCCTCGTAGGCTGCCTAATGTGTTTTAGACAACAAAATCCTTTCTAGATTAAAGACTGGAGCGGTCACCATGCTGCGTACCCTAAATTTCCCCTGCACGAACAGGTTCACCCCCAATTTTAGCTGGATGGACTAAAGCAACGGGACATTAATTGTCTTCTCCAAATTGATAATTTTGTGCTTCGTCACAAAAAGTCGTACCCCGTAAACACTAGGCTACAACTCGCTACTTACCAGTTGCACTAGGAGGTTTTAACGAACCGGCGGTTGTTGTTGATGCAACTTTCAACACGGGGATGACAGCAATGACCCCGGCGCTGGTGCCGACCCACAGCAGATCTTTGCAAACCATCATGCAGGTGATGCGAAGGCAGGCGGTCTTGTGCTGACGGACTATGTCGTCGCAGTCTGTTTGGATAAATGAATAGGGGATCGCTGGTGTGTTAGGTATTAGGGATATCTGATCACGATAAATTTATCAAGGATGTATAATCACGAGAAGTGTATCAAGGATGTCTGATCACGAGAAATATTTCATGGATGTCTGATCACAAGAAGTTTATCAAGGATGTCTGATCTCGAGAAGTGTATCAAGAATGTCTGATCACTAGAAGTGTATCAAGGATGTCTGATCACAAGAAGTGTATCAAGGATGTCTGATCACGAGAAATTTATCAAGGATGTCTGATCACGAGAAGTGTATCAAGGATGTCCGATCACAAGAAACGTATCAAGGATGTCTGATCACGAGAAATTTATCAAGGATTTCTGATCACAAGAAACGTATCAAGGATGTCTGATCACAAGAAACGTATCAAGGATGTCTGATCACAAGAAACGTATCAAGGATGTCTGATCACAAGAAACGTATCAAGGATGTCTGATCACAAGAAACGTATCAAGGATGTCTGATCACAAGAAACGTATCAAGGATGTCTGATCACAAGAAACGTATCAAGGATGTCTGATCACAAGAAACGTATCAAGGATATCTGATCACAAGAAACGTATCAAGGATGTCTGATCACAAGAAGTGTATCAAGGATGTTTGATGGGTGGAAAATGTATCAAAGATTGATATACAATGAAAATTCGAGAAAACTAGTGCTTCGTGAAACAATTGATCAACTCATCGCTGCTCTCACTGCTTAGCTTGAGATTGACAGCAGATGACAGGTCCATCTCGAGCAGAAATTCCGCTGACAAGGCGTGATAAAGAAAAATTTTGGTGGAATTTTCCAACGCAATCCAGACAGC